>CAJJDO010000035.1:146337-614550 GCA_905183005.1 Paramecium pentaurelia
AATAATAATAATAACAATAATAATAACAATAATAACAATAATAATAATAACAATAATAATAATAATATAATGTCAAATTAAATTAATATAATAAATAGAACATTATAGATCTTAAAAATAAATTATTGTAATTTAATCAATATAGAGTTATTATTGTTATTGAAATTATCTGAAATAATTGAGAATATAATTCGGCTGGATCAACACATGCTTAACATTCTTAATTTCCTGTGCTGTTATCAAAATGATAGATAAAATTGGAATCCAAACTACATCTAGATATATTAGTGAATGCAGTTGTATCATTTGTTTCCTAACAAAATGCTCTTGTTTCATTCCAATTACAAAAAGTGAATTTTCTTTCTCCATTAATAGTCCATGAACAATTTGGTTGATCAAAATAGAGACACTCCTTTGAATTACATTTAGTTTTAGTATTTTTATTATCCCAATAACATCCTAAACCATTACATGCTTTTTCTGTTAGAATCTCATTACATTTAGTTTCAAATGTAACAGATGAACATGCATGATCATGTTTCTCACAAAATTCATAATTACTCAATTATTGATTGCAATTATTAGTTGAAAAATCTGTACAATGTTTTCTATCTAATACATATTTAATTTCACATGCGCCAGTGTCATCAAGTTCACAAATTGTTGAATTTTCACATGTGTCATCGCAATTATAAGTATCAATGTCTACACATTTTTCATCAACCCATTTACAATTTGGATTCCAATCATCTGTTGTTGTGGTTTAATTACATTCTGATTCACTAATCCTATTCTCACAACCAACTTAAATACAAATATCATTCTTCCAAAAGCATCCTCCTAATAAACATTCTTCTTCCCAAAATAATTACTAACAAGTACATCTAACCACTAATTACCAAGCAACAATAACAATTAACCCTAAAAAAATCAGAAATTTTGCAGTCATCAAATTAATGACTATTAAATATTTTTTTATAATAATAATAAATTTTCAAGAATGTTTTACATAATCCTTATAAGATGATAAATTTTAATTGTTTTATCAAAAATCTTTTTTTCTACTTTATTTAAGAATATAAGTAACCTATTTCTCAACTGTCAGAATATTATTCAAAAAATATAAAATCAATTATCAGGATTCTTATAAATTTAGTTGAAATGTATTTTGTTTTATTGATTTCTATCATTACTAAGGAGATTATTTAAATTAATTTAATGATATAATTTTATCACTATGTTTTAAGCCATTTCTTAAATAAGCATCACAAAGTAAAAATTGAATCAGAAGTTATTGTTTCCCTCTTATTTATCGTTTATTACTCTCAACTAATTTGCTTACTTTAATAAACTTAAGAAAATACTTTCGATCAGCAGATATAAATAAACTTACTAAATTTATTTTAGTATTATGGACAAATATGGAGACCCTATAATTATTTAATCAAATATAAGGGATTCAAATAATATGCCTTTTTAATACCTTCACTTCTAATTATTTTGATTATGGTTGATTTTTTGTTATAATGGATGGAGGAAGTTAGAAGCAAGAATACATAACAAAAAAAGTAAAATTTAAAAGGAATTCATAACAACAATGAAAAAATACTCTCTATTATCTTTCAGGTACATTTGTATACTATTTCACTATATGAATTAGACCTTTTTATGTTATCTCTTAAAGATGGAATATTAAATTTGCCAGATTCAATTCCAATGCTCGCTTTTTCTTTTTTTTTCCTTTTTTGTAAATTACTATTCATACTACTAACCCTTTTGTGTTCAGAATCTATTCACTTTCCAAGTTCTCCGATTCATTTTAATATATTATCAATAGGATAATATTTTAACATAATTCTTATAGTAATAAGTCTATATTTGAATCATGAAAACGGAGACTTATAAACTTCACTTTTCCATATTATTAATTTATTTATTATTGGATTTTACATTTATGAAGAGTGTTAGAAGAAAATTAATTATCTTAATACTTTAATATTATTATTACTCACATATGGTTTTTTTAATAATTTATCATTCTTTTTTGTTATTCAAACGACAAAAAAAGAATATTAGATTGCATTACTATTTGTCTTGTGTCCTTTATTTCTAAATTTAGTTATTCATTACTCAAGATAATCAACTAAAATAGTCTACTCAAAGAATAGAACTATTGCTTAGATATTTAATAATCTCCTTATACTAAATGAAAACAAATCTAAAAATTTTAAATAAGAAAATTTTGAAACATTAATGCTCAAATAAATAACAACATATGCCAATGATCCATTTAATTCAGAATTAATCTTATTCAACAATAAAATTATTAAATCTAAAAAAAACTAAAAGGCTTTTTGGTATTATAAATATATACTTATAAAATTATCATAATTTTAATACACAGAAACTTTGATATTGATACATAATTTCAAATAGTCCTAATTTTATTCTGAAGTAAATAAATAATTCGTTAGAGTTTAGATAACAATTTCATTTATTTAGTAATTGAAACTCATAAATTTAAAAAGTGAAGTTTATTAATTACTAAATTACAATATTACTAAGAATTTTGAATTAGATAAACTCAATTCAAATTCTTTTATTCATTACAAAGTTCAAATTCAAAAAAGTTAAACTTAAATTTTAAATATCTTCAAAGAAAAGGAAGCACTCTATTCTCAACTCTTAGAGGGAAAACCTACAAAAATTAATAGTATTTTTAATAAATGTTACAATATCCTTTAAGAAGCTTTATAAATATAATAGGATTTAAGATAAGAATTAACTAACTAGAAAACATATCGTATTCATTAATTATTGACTATGCTTTATGTTGAATTTTTCAATAATATTATATAGGCTGAACTTCTTAAATACTTTTAATTGAATAATGAAGAATTGAAATAGAATCCTTTAGAAAATATGGATTTTCTCAATCTTAAGCTAGAAGATAATTTACTAAATACTTAAATTAAATATTTTAGTTAAAGTCTATTTTTGAGATTAGGATATAAATTAAAAGATGAATAGTTTTTTCAATTCAAAATGCTCTTTCCAGATGCTTTTTATGACACTCATTAAGAATTAATAAAGCATTTTTTGGAAAGTGGAACTTGTAAGTATTTAAATAAGATCTCAGATATGCTAATTAGAGGTTAAGATAATATTTACTTTTATACTATGTTTTAATTAAATATTGAAAATTCTAATGAACCAGAATTATCTTTTTATGTTTTCATAAAAATAAATGAAGAATAACCTAATTCTGTATTCATCAATAAGTAACAATAAATTATTGGTTATACTACATCATTTTTAAAGTATATAAACAAAAAAAACCTTAATTTTACTTCTAAATCTTTATATTTATTAGAACTAAATAAAATAATAATTATTAATAAGCATCATCTTGGATAAAAGTATATAAAGGGACGTTTGACATAAGATTCAACATCAGAAATAGCTTTAGAATTTATTGAAAGAAGAGGTATAATAGAATTAATCATTTTGGATGAAAATTGGGATTATTTATTAAATCAAGAAGTATTTAGTCAAGAACCAAGTTAAAAATGTAGTTTAGTACTTAATGAAGAATCTGTAGTCTTAATTCCAAATCAGCTATTTTTAGATGATTTGAATAGTCCTCTATCATTGGCAAGAAGAGATAAACCCTATCAAGAGTTATTATAAAGTGACATAAAACAAAACCAAACAATAAAAAGTAAAGAAGGTAGTAATGTAATTAGTGAACCTATATAAGAGAAAACAAAAAATTAAAAATTGAGTGTTAAAGAATAAAAAGATGATTTCAATAATGATTAAGCTTCATCAAAATTTTCAAGAGGGTTTTTAGATAATTCAATATTTTATTAAAAATATAATAAACTAAACTTATTTTTAGTTTAAAGTACTAGAAATAGATAAATTACAATGGCTTTATTATTATTTCTCTTAGCATTATTAATAAATGTTATTTTTTAGTTAATAAATTTAACTTAATTTTTACCATAATATTAAAAAGTAAATTCAGATATTGATATGTTAACCCTTAAAGGTAATTTTATGGCTCCAATTCACAATTGTGTAACAGCTTAAGTATGTGTTGTAAATTATATGCTTTTGGCTTTTGTATTTAAAGAGATTAGTTAAGAAGTTGCTTTTTCAAAAATGTAATTTGGATTAGATTCTATTTATAAATCATATGAACATTTGAAAATTTCATTTACTACTTAATTAGATAATTAAAATCTATAAGAATTTTTTTATGATTAAGAAATATTAATGTATTAATTAGAGAATTTAAGTTTGGTTCCTAGAAATATATCATTAAAGTCTGCTTTGATTTATTATTAGCAAGCTTAATATTTCACTTCAATAATAGATTATTATAATGTACTTACAGTAATTCCTTCAAATGATTTTGTTTATTATATGGCTAATATTGTTGGTGTTGATGATTATTTTGATTATTTAAGTGATGAAGTATAAGCATTTGTTGATTCTAGAATTTTAACATTTGAAAGTGATTAAACAAAGTTTTTTTTAAAAATGATATTTTTGTAATTGTTAATAGTGACTTTGGGAATTTCTCTTGTTTTGTAAAATCAATATACACTATCAGAATTATTTAGTTTATTTACTAATATAAATACATTTGCATTATAGAAGGAAATTTAAAAATTATAAAAAATGATACATTTATTAAATCATGATGATGCATATTAAATTTATAATTTTGAAGTAAGTGTTTGGGAAAAAGAAATATCTGCTTAAGCATTTTCATATAATTTAAAAATTAATTTAAATAGAATAATTAATCATGAATATAAATTACCTAGATTAAAATTAATCACTATATTTTTTATAGTTCTTACAATTTATTTACTTCCATAAATAGTATTGTAATCAATGAATGGTACATTTTTTGATAAATACAAATAAAGTACAGATCTTTTAGTTAAATTGTCTAAATTAGGATCAGCAGTAACTGCAGTTTATGAAATTCGAGAAATTAATTATATGATTTCAGGTAAGTCTCCTTTTTTTGATTTCTATACTGATTAAAAACGAATTGAATAAAATGTTATAGTAGAGAAAGAACTTGAAAAAATAAATGAATTTCTAGTTTTTTATTTGTTTCTTGATTTGTAAATAATATAACAATATTTATTAGTGATTTATCATTAACAGATGATGATTTTGTAGATAAATTCGAAAATGTTTAATCAACAAATTTATGTAATTTTATAATTCATGTAAATGATTATTTATCATGATTAGTACAACTAAACTCTGGCTTAAGAACATTGTAATTTAATTTATGAGGGAGTGATGAAATTAGGATTGATTAATACACTTACTGAAATATACAGATAGATTAAGACAGAATATGAAAATACTAAAGGCTTTTAAATTTAATATAGAAATAAATTTGGTGCTTTTGAGGAAGTTGAAATTGGATTAATTGCATCAGATTCAATTTTATATTTATAATCTGAAGTATTTAATGCTGTAGAATTAAAGACTTCAGAATTAATAACTGCTCATTAAGTATTAAAATTTAAAGGACTATTTAGATTTTGATTGGTATTTACATATCAATTAGTGGAATACTTGGTTTTATTATGGTACGATATTATTATCCATATCTTATGAGAAGAACTATGATAGTTAAGAATATGATATTTTTAATACCATAATTGTAGTTTTATTTAGATCAAAAATTTGAAACAGATTTTAGACTATTATAAATGCACAATGTATGAGGTTGATAAGTAATTGTGAAATTAATTTATAAATGTTAAAAATCGTTTTATTTATTTTATTCTTGAATTTTATTGATGATGCTACATTACGATAGAGTGGTGATGGTCAAATGATATTTGTGAATGGAAAACAACATTAAGTATTAGTGAAATAAAAGAGATTTGCATAATTGAGGTAATGATTAGTAGTACATAAATAAAGATCTATGCCAGAGTTATCAGAAGATGAGGGAGGAGATGATGGTGGAGATGATATGGGAGATGATGAAATTGAAGCAGGAGGAGGAGGTGGTCCAAGTTTGGGTGGATTATCAGGTGGAAATCCTAGAGATGCAGAAACAGAAGAGAATTTAAGATTGGATGCTTGGTCTATAATAAGGAATTTAGATGAATTTATGATTGTACAAAATTAAAGATTGATGGATGCATTGTATGGAGATGCAATTGAATAAAATGAAGAAATGGAAGAATTAATCTATGATTTGACAGATAATATTGATCATTGGACCTATAGAGTCTATAGTAAATTCTAAAAAATCAATTTTGCTTTAGAAGACAGTAGATATACATCAGCAAAAACTGCTATAATAGTATAGTTTATATTTTATATGTTTAGGCAATCGAAAGTTAAATCAGAAAAGCTAATTAATAACTTAAAATATATTATGGATAATTGTATAGATTGTAGGATCAAATCCCAGATGAGGAAGAATAATGTGCATAGTTTTATACATGCAAGGAATGTTTGAGTAATCAGGGTTGTGGATGGTGTCCATTAAATGATAAATGTGTTGTTGGAGATGAAAATGGACCATTATTTTAATAATGTCAATATTATAATTATTAGTTTTGCTAAGGTAAATAATGTTTGAAATATTCTACATGTAATGTAAGAATATCAAATTATAATTAGACATGCTTATCTGATTCTGAATGTGGATGGTGTTAAGTTGAAGAAGATGACATTAAAGTATGTCTATAATAACCAAGAAATTTCTAAGGTTGTCCTGAGGGTCATTGGTATCATATAGCAGGAGAAAACTTTGCTTGTCCATTTAAGAAATAAAAAGAAAAGATGGAAGAAGATGTGCCTAATCATAAATTTTGGATGAGGCCTAAAACTAAACCTCCTGAATGTAAACCTGTAGATTCTGCAATGAAAGCAAAGATCCAAAAAGAAAGACAATAATATAATGATAAATCAGAATATAAGGGTGAATAAAATAGAAATAAAGAAGTGGTAAAACTTGTACTTATGTACAATAGTAATTGAATTATAAAAACACTCTTCAGCAAAAAGTAGTTTAATTAAAGAGTTTAGTAGAAGAACTTACTGAGAGAAAAGATGATATCTAAGCATGGTTGGATGAATATATGAAATAAAAAGGTATTGAACCATCTGAGCCTGCTGAAAACCAAGAGTAGTAGGATGCGGGGGAAGAATCACCTCAAGAAAATTAAGAATAATAGGATTCATCCAATTCTTAAGGGTCAGGGGCCAGTAATAAGGTCTAAGTGAAAAAGGAGAAAAAATCAAAGAAGAGTATATTTATATATTGAAAAGTTAGAAATTGTTTAAATCTTTGCTGAAGAAACAGCAACACCAGAGGAAGAATAAATGCCAGAAAGTTTATAAGAGGAAGTTTAAGAGGAAGTAGTTGAATAGGGAGAAGAAGATGTGGAATATGTTTTTGAGACATCTAAAGAATACAAGGTTGATATACGTGAAATTCATGTGGAAAAAGAGAAAAAAAAGAAGATTGATAAAGAAGAAATTGAGGATAAAAAATATAGAGATCAAGGGGATAGAGATATAGAAGGAGATTTAGAAACAGATTATTACAAAGATTATTATTAATAAAGAAAAAAACATTTTAGAGATTTTGAGAAGTATTATCCAAAATGAGAATTGTTCGTTTTTCTAATAGTTAAATATGTTTATTATTTTAATCGAAAGCGTAATTATATATTTGGGATTGGCAGTCCATCATCATAAAGAAGAGCAACTACTTTTGTAGACAGGCACGTATAATTTAATTTACAATTCAGGATGGGATTGGGAGATGAATTATCAAAAGAAGTAGATAGAATTAAGGTGTCACTAAAATTATAAAATAAAGCTTTAGCCAAAGAACTGAGAGGTGCAACTGAAGAGAGAGCTGAAAACATCTCTGAATTATCTTCTGATATCAAGACTATTCTAGATAAAATGGCATATGTTACTGATACTAAGATGACTAGAATCAATGATAGAGTTTAAGAACATATCTATTAAACTGAAGCTATTTCTTTAATAATAATCATGGATCAATTAGATAAGAAAGTTTAAGAATTAGCAGGAGTCAAATAATAAATTAAATAACTTAAAGCTAAGATTCCTAGACTATCTGATAAATGCAGCAAATATTTTACTTGTTATGATTGTTTATAAGATGAGAGTTGTGGATGGTGTTCAATGGAAGATAAATGTGTTGAAGGAGATGAAAAAGGACCATAAAAAATCAGTTGCAATTTTTATAGTTATAAATAATGCAATGGGAGATAATGTCATAAATATAATACATGTGCAGTATTAATTAAATATTATACAAGACATGTATAGCTGATCCTTCTTGTGGTTGGTGCATAGATGATAATCGATTTATGTCAGGATGTTTATAATAACCCTATGATTATTAAGGATGTCCCAGAAATGGGTGGTTTCATTTAGAAAGTAGATAAAATACATGTCCTTAATAATTGAGGAAGGTATATGAAGAAGAGTTTGATGAAAATTCTTATTGGTCAAAACCACTTGATGATTCTGCTTATGTAGATGAAGAAGAAAGTAATGAATAAGATAAAAATAATGCTTTGAATGGTAGAGGAGGAGTAGAAGAAAGTGAATCTAATACAGAATATAATAAGAAATAATAGTAAGTGGCTAATCAAATTAAATAATTAGAAGCTTTGGTAAAAGAGATAGAAAAAGAAATTGAATCATTATAGAAAAGATATTAAGAAACAGTTGATTGGTTGGATAAGTTTAATAAAGGAGAGGAAGGAGAAGGAGATTAATAGGAATAATAAGAAGAAGAACCATAATAAGAATAATAAGAGGAGAATCAATAAACATAAGATGAAGCAGAAAAAAAGAAAGAGGAGAAGAAAAAGAAAAAAGAAGAAAAAAAATAAAATAATGAAGAAAATAAAAAAAAGAAGGAAGAAGAAAAAAAGAAGAAAGCAGAAGAAGAGAAGAAAAAGAAAGAAGAAGAGAAAAAAAAACAAGAAGAATAAAAGAAAAAGAAAAAATAAGAAGAAGAAGAGAAGAAAAAGAAAAAAAAAGAAGAGGAGGAAGAAAAGAGAAAGAAATTATAAGAAGATTTAGAGAATAAAAAATAAGAAGATGAATAAAATGAAGAGGCCAGAGATTCGAATGAATAAGAATAATAAGAAGATGGAGATGGAGATGGAGATAATAATGAAAATAATGATACTTAAAATGATGATCAAAATTAAGAAGGATCTTAAGATACAGATAATTAAAATAATGAAGCATAAAAGAAGAATAAGAAATCATCTAAAAGTGCAGACTCTAATAATAAAGCAAAGGATAAATAGGGTTCAAAAAATTAGGATTCTGATAAAGGGGATTAAGGAGATGATGAAAAAGAGGAAAAAAGAGAGATTCCAGATTCCTATTTTAGGGAACCATAATTATAAAATAAGAAATGGGAGGACTTTTATAGTGGAAATTTTAATTTTATTGCCTAAGAATAAGAAGTTGATGATGATGAAATGTAATTTGACTCAATAGATGTAGTTGATGAATTTTATGATCCTTTTCATTTAAATTGATTTTATATATATATAAGATAATTTTATTAAGATTTAATTATTGATCTAATATTCTATGTCTTTTAACTCTTTTAATTTTCTTCTAATATTGTCTTAGTTAATGATAAATTGTCTTTTAAATTCTAACATTTCTATAATAATGCGTATTATTTAAGTATTTATAAAATAAATTAACGCTAGGAGGCATTCAAATTTGAGAACAATTTAGGAACATAATTTTCAAAAACATATTTAAAATTGAAGGAAAATGAAAAGATATCCAACTAACAATCCTGTAGAGGAGTTCAATAGAAACGTTACAATAACAAACCTAAAATTAAATCATTTAGAGTACAGAAATGTAGAAGGAAAGGTAACAGCATTTTTAAATATAATTTAGAACTTGTTTGAAAGAGTGAAAGGTTATCAAGATTTGATTGGTCAATTCAGAAAACAAAAGATTATACTATATGAAAGAAGAAATATGTCAGCACCAGCCCAGGAATGTTATGGTATTTAAAAAAAGTTCATAATAGGAATGGATGATTATGGAGATATATTTTATGGGATCAATTTTGCATCTGCAGACTATTTGGGTTTATGCACTAATGAGTAAGCAAAGGTATAAATTAAAATAAATAGAATAGGAAGCAGCAGCAACGGCAGCATAAGAATATTCTGTAAATTCTTGTGGAGCACCATTAGCTTTTGGAGCATCAAAATATTACATGTAATTGAAGGAAGAGTTAAAAGATTATTGGAATATGAAAGAGGTAATAATTTATAGTGCTGGTTGGTTGGCAGGTTATGGTGTAGTAAAAGGATTAATAAGGTAACTGTTGATTATTAATGTACTTAGACCTTATGATTTTGTAATAATGGATGAATTATGTCATAATTGTTTAACTGAAGGAGCTCATGCAGCAACAAAGAATGTGTTTAGAGTAACTCACTTGAGTCTTGAAGCAATGGAGAAGAAGATAGCTGAAGTTAGATTAGAGAATCCAGAAGCATGTATTTTGGTTGTGACAGAAGGTTTGTTTAGTATGGATAGTGATTACACTGATCTTGTGGCTTTATAAAAGATAACTTTAAAATATGAAGCATTCTTATTGATAGATTGTGCACATGATTTTGGATGTATGGGTAAAACAGGTACCAAATATTAAATATGAATTTATTTAGGAAAGGGAGTCTATGAAATTTAAGGACTTAAGGATTTTTCTAATGTTCTTTTGATGTCTGGAGGATCTAAATGTTTATCTACAAATGTTGGATGGGTTGCCTGCAATTCTTTTGAAGTAATTGATTATCTTAAATTCTTTTCTTCTGCTTATATGTTCACTAATTCAGTTAATCCTGTTTAATGTGCTACTGCTTTAGCATAACTCAGAATTTTAAATAGTGAAGTAGGTGTTAGATTGAGAACTCAAGTGCTTGAAAATTATCATTATATGAAAAAAGAATTGAATTCTAGAAATTACAAAATCTTAGGATATCCTTCTCCTATTCTACCATTATTAATAGGTGATGAATTAACATGCAGAATTGTAACTAGATTAATGTTAGATGAGGGAATTCATTGCAATGGTATTGAATATCCTATTGTAAAAATGGGATAGGCTCGTTTAAGAGTAAATTTGTAACCATAACATACTAAAGAGTATTATAATTTATCATATCTTTAAGTCAAATGGATACATTTATTGAAACCTTTGATTTTTGCTTTAAGAAGGCTACTAAATTAACATAAGATTCTCTTGAAAGATATCAAATATATTTGGAATAGTAGGAATAATAATAATAATAATAATAATAATAATAATAATAATAATAATAATTCAAAAATAATTAAAAATAAGTAAACTTCAATGAAACTAAGATGGAACTCAAGAAGCCTAACTTATGAATCTAATTATTAAATAATTTAAATTTATATAAATATTTATAATTCTAATTTTTGTATTAGTATTGATATTATTTACATATACAAACTAATTTAAATTCACCTAATATGCATATTAATTCTTTATTCAAATTTCTTCTTTGAATCATCTATTATACTTTATTATTATGGAATTGTAAAGAAATATTTTTGATTGATTTTATTTTTGCCATTACCTACTTTTTGTATCCAAATTAGATTCAAAACTTCTTGGCTTCTCACATCTCTAAATAATTTCAATACTGTAATCAGAGATAAATATTACAACATTGCTGAAATATATAAATAACAAAGAGTTCCTAAATTAATTATATTATTGTTTACCTGTAGGTGTTTTTAATAAATCTGTTAATAAAATTACAATAGATAATGAACCAAAACAAATTTCTAAGAATACTCCTGCATAAATTAAAATTTATATTTTGATGATTACTTTTTTATCTGCATTAAGATTGGCAGTTCTTATTTATTTTTATTATGCTTATATTTCTGATTAATAATCCTCTGCAGATAATACTTTAGTTTTCCTATCATCATTTAATTAAATATCAAATAAAGCTTCTCTATTACAATTCTTAATTGTAGCTTTTTTAAACTTTTTTGTTTCTAATACTTACTATTTAGTTTTCTCAACAATCTTAATTTACATATTCTTTATTTTTCTAATATTCTATCTATTTTTATCAATATCCCATTTCACATTTTCTTAATTATTATCATCATCTTCATTCAATAAACAAGAATTAACTTTTTAATGAAATACTCCCTCATCTTTAGAACTCTATGATTCTTCACTAACTATTGTTTTTAATTGGTTTTTCTGTAAATCTTTATTTGGTTCTAAATCATAAGAACTTTGAACAACTTTAATTTTAATCTATTAATCTTGTAATTCATTAATTGAATTTTATTGTTTTTTAAAAGAAACAGACTTTTTTAAATTAGATAGATTTAATTTTTCAATAGACACAATAGCTCTTAATGTTGATATTTATTCATTGTTATCTTCACTACCACTCTAAGAACTAAGTCTTAAAACTTATTAATCTTAAGTTTCTGGTGATTAAAGTTATTCATCTTATTATATTCCTAATGAACTCTTTGAGAATACTATCTTTCAAATTTATAGATATCTTACTTATTACTATTAATTTTCTTGAACAGATTTTTCTTCAATAACCTTCTCCATTTCCTTACTATCTTTGTCTAATTTCCTTAATTGTGATTCTATACATTGATTTAACAATCTTCCATAAAGAAAGAATTCAAATATAAAGGAACTTTTTATATTAATTTCAATATTACATGAAATTTAAAAGTAAGATTGCATATGCTATGTAAAGAATAGTTTTATATTACTGACTTAATCTTAATCCTAATTAAATATTTAAGTTACCATTTAATGTACTAATTGTTAATTGTATTAACAAAACAAATAGAAGTCTTATTTTCATTATATCTTTATAGTAAACGAATATCCATTTTCTTGTTTCAATTTTTAATTCATTTCTAAATAATAATAATTGAGATTTTGAATTTTAGTTTCTTTCTGAAACATTAAATGAAATTTCATCATACATTGTATACCAAACCATCAATAATATGCCATATATATAAAATAGAATAGTGTACACTACTTCTGCTAGGATTCTTTCATAAACTCTTTTATCACGATCCTACCTTTATGATGAATATTACAAATGGTTTAATAGGATCTAAAGTAAGCCATATGATTTTTAAAACATTGAATAAAATTGTTAAACACAAAATACAATTTAATGGAGAACCTAGAAAATTCTTTAGATAACTTAATCCTCTAGAAAGTATAATTATCTCTGAAGTACCTTTAATATGTTGGAATTTTATTAGTTTTTAAAGATAGTTGAAGTTGTTTCATTGTTAGAACAAGTAGCAATATAAAAAGAATTAAAAATAATCCTATAAATGTGAAATAAGAGGCAACATGAAGTTCCTCTAATTTTTATGAACAATCCATTCCAAAATACCCTAAATCACATTAGCAAGCTTAATCAAAATACAATCCTCTTCCATTACAATTTGAATTATCTAATTCTTTTTAAACGGAACTCATATTAATGTTATAATAATCATTTATAAAATCTATAAATTCAATTTAAACTCAATTTTTTTCAATTTACATCTTAAATCTTAAATTGAATCAATTCTTGTGTAAAATATAATAATAATAGCAACATTTTAATTGTAATCCAATTTTTTTATATTTTTGTATTATAAGAATAATAATATAATTAATTTCTTAAGAGATAATAATTAGAAATATTATCTATTCAATTAGAAAATAAGAATATTAAAATTATATGATTAATCTAAAGATGATAATTATATTGAAAATAAATGATTTTTGCCTAAAATACTGAAAAATCATTTAGATTTATTAATTTTTATTACATAACAATAATTAATGGGTTGTGTATCACCAAAAGATTAGAAAAAGTCAATCGTTATTAAATCTTCTAGAACATCAAGTGCTCGTTAACCAGTCTAATAAGCAGTGAGTTCTCCTTGTGTTTTTGAAGAGACTGAAAATATAGAGACAGATTATATTCTTCATAAGTTAGATCCTTTGACTAGTATTGTTTTTATAAACTATAATTATAGCTTAAAGAAGTTATATAATGAAAGGGGTTTCTAAATAAAATAGTATTTCAAGGATTGTAAGGACTTATAATTGTGATAATATTCGTAATGAATAATAACTTTAAGAATTCCAAGAGAATATAAATATATTATTTTAGTTGGTATTGGCTGTGTTTAAAACTTTAGAAACATTTGAATGTTTAAAGCACACTTTCTTATTATTGTAATAAGAAAAAAATAAGTTTGATAGGTGAGTATTTAGATGGTGGAAATATGTTATTGAAATTGGATGTATTTAGTTAAATGTAATAATTTGTAATGATTGAAATATTTTGTTAAATCATGGCTGGATTATAGTACTTACATGAGAATTAAATAACTCATGGGTATATATTATATCAATTTTATAGAGATATTCGTTTAGAACATATAATGTTTACAAATAAATCATTAGAAAAGATTAAATTAGTGGATTTTGGTATTTCTAATTCTTTGAAATCTTAATGTACAAATTGGAAACCAACAACAACAATGCATGAATTATCATTTAGATCACCTGAATCTTTAAAAGGATAAACATCAATGAAATCTGATATATGGTCATGTGGTTGTCTTCTCTATTTCTTCCTTACATCTCACATGCCTTTTTAAGCAAATAACGTATAATCTTTGAAAAATTCAATATTAAGGGGAGTACCAAACTTTGAAGGTTAAGAATGGAATAGTATTAATCCTGCTCTTAAATAATTAATTAGTAAAATGTTACATCCAAATCCATAATAGAGACCATCTGCTTAATAAGTATTGAATCATAATGTATTTGTTGGGAGAGCTCGAATTCTCAAGAATCCAAACAAGACATTATAAAGACATATGAGAGAATTTAAAGTATTTTTATATATATATATATAAAGATATCATCATAATTATCAACGGCAATGTTAATTTATATTGCAGAAAATTTAATGTCTGATTAAGATAAGAAGAAGTTAATGGATGAATTTATGAAATTTGATTTAAATAATGATGGTTTATTGACAAAAGAAGAATTATTAAGTGTTTATTCAAGAACATTACCACATGATAGAGCATTAAAAGAAGTCAATAATATATTTAAGAAGATCGATGTAAATGGTAGTGGTAAAATAGATTACCAAGGTATAACTTAATTATGAAAAGCAGAATTTGTAATAGCAACAATAGATTAAAAGAAATATTTCAACAAAGAAAAGTTGATGATGATTTTTTAATAAATTGACAGTGATCATAGTGGTTATTTAAATAAAGAGGAACTTAAAAGATTATTAAGAGATATGTCTATACCAATAAAAAAATATGAATAGTTATCAAAATAATTAGATTAAAATGGAGATGGATAAATTAATTAAGAAGAATTTATAGGAATGATACTTTAAATATGAGATTTATATTAATTATTATTATTATAAATATATATATATTTAATGTCTCTAAAAATAAATATTTAATTAATTTGTAAGATATTATTTAATCAAATTGCTGTGTCTAAAAAGAATCCAGTAATAGTTGTATTAATTGATGGAATATTAATTAATTTTCGTCCATTGAATATATAATCTTATGGAAAGTTTTCTTCTATTAATTTCTTTGTAGTTTCTGATATTAATACTCTACCTTCTTCAGAACTGCTTTCCATTTTATTTGCAATGAGAATGTCCTTACCATATACATCATATCTAATGATATCTGTACCAATAATACCACCAATTACATTACCCTATTATATTAATTATAAATACTGTATGTATTCCAATCCTCATATGAAGATCTTGATACTTTATTTAATTTCTTACTCTTGTTATTGCTTCCAACATATTGAGACTCATTTCAACTACATTTAATGCTTCTTAAATTGGATCTCTTTTGAAATTATCTGTTACACCTATTACAACATAACAATCACCAATTGTATATAATTTGAATACATTATTAACTTAAGTTAATGTATCAAATTCATCAAATAAATTTTTAAGCATTGAAACAACTTCTTCTGGTTATACACTTGATGAATACTTAGTAAATCCAGCAATATCTGCAAATAAGATTGTACAATCATTATAAACATCAGAGAATAATCTTGCACTTGTAGAATCATCTAAAAATTAACTTAAAACATGAATAGGTAATAAACAACTTAAGAGATTTATTTTATCTTCTTTCTTTATCTCTATTTATTCTTAATTAAGCATTTATTTATAAGAAAACAAATAACTTAATAGTTCTCTTTATAATAATAAAGCAATTGAAATTAATAGAAAAAATACTTCCCAAATATTTATTATAAATACTGAACTAATAATAATTAACCAAGCAGTTAACATAAATGCACAAATTAATATCTTTTCTTAAACATATAACCATTTATGTGCAAATAATAAACAACTAGTAATTATTGATTCAATTGATAAAATTACTGATTTATCTTTATCTTAATCATAAAATACTCCTAATATAATACATTAAGATATTAATTAGATAATAATTACTTTCAATAATCTTTCTCTTTTCCATTCAAAAAAATGAGCTTTTAAAAAATATAATTCTATTAAAATAAAAAAACATCCTAATGCTCTTATTACTGCCTATTAAGTATTTACTTATTATAATTAAGAAAGTATTATAAATAGGATATGTATCATTAAAAGAAGCAATAATGATACAAAAACACTTCTAATACCATTTTCTAATTCTTTACCATAATATCTACTGACATTTTCACTATTCTTAAATGCTTCAAACAAAAACTCTTTTGAAATCAAATGCCAATTATTATTATTATTCTCTTATAATGTTGTACTTCTACCTTCTAGAAAAAACTCTTATATCTTAAATAAAGGGATAGTTTTATTAAAAACTTCTGGTTTTTATTTTATGAATAATTCTATATCATTAAATTTGATCACTCTAATTGCAGAATCAATAAACTTCTTTTAATCATCTCTTCTACAATTAAATGGAGTCTATTCTTTCATTGAAGAATCCATTACATTCAAAGATTGATCTAATGGTATATCAGGTATACCAGCTAAAATATTCTAATTTGAAGGATCTTATTATGGAAGATGTATTGATGATTATTATTAATATTTATCAATTTTTTCTAATTATTATGACATTTATTAATTCTATTGTTATTGTTGTTAACTGAATATAGATTTTTAATGAACTAATTTATTATTAGGACCTAAAACATTAAGATTTGGTTATAAAATATGAGGTGATTATATTTAACTAAGTGATGATAAATTTGTTTAATTACTCATTAAATTTCTCTTTGTTTATTTTCTAAATAATTATAATTAACTTGCTGTAAAATTAAGAGTAGGTGTTTTTTAATTAATTATTTATTATTAAGTAGATAAAACCTATTAATTTGGTTATTATTATGATTAATTATATTATGGTTGATTTAATTATTAATTATCCTCTTATTTCATAGAATTCAATTTATTAGTTAAATGTCTAGTAGTCTTTTATCTAATTGCTGCTATACTAATTTAATTTGGATTTCTAAAAGAGTTTTGTTATTATTAATTATTCAATACAAATTTCAATTTTTAATCAATATGTGGCATTTCTGATTTTTTTTATTTATTATTAAAAGATTATTCAAAATTCCTTTTCTTTTCAATTAAATAAGTTTCAATTATACCTTTACCTTTAGCTTCAATTTTACTAGTTGTAAATTTAATTGATTTAACATTTTTTATTTAATCAAATGCTTAAAGAGATATTTATATTAAACCTTCTGGACAATGAGCACATAATCTACTAGTTGTATTGACAGTATCACCAATCAATGAAAATTATGGTTTTATTGATCCAATCACACCCATTAGAACTCTACCATAATGTATACCAATTTTCAATCCAAAACTCTTTTAATTGGGTCCCCATTTAAAATTAGTAATTTCTTATTGAATACCAAAAGCTAATTCTACTAATCTTTCTATAGGATTCTTTAAATGACCTTTTGGCTAAAATTTCTCTACACATTATAATCCTGAACAAGCCATATAAGTCTTTCCAACAGTCTCTATTTTCTAACAATTAGTTGATGAACAAATTTAATCAAATTATCGATAGATATTATCCATCAATTATACTATATTTTAAGCCTCTTCACTTACTATCATATCAAAACTACACATATCCACAAAGATTATACCAACCAATCCTTAATTCTCTGAAAAATTAAGATTTCCTTAATCAAGTCTACCTAATACAAATGGAGGTAATAATAATGACATTACTGATTAATACTTAGATCTTTCAATTTCTAATACTTTACCACAAATATAATCCTCTCTTTGAGTAACATCATCTTGATAACGAGATTATAGAGAAATAATACTAAAAGCCACAAATAATACTATTATTTCACCTAAATATACATCTTCTGCATTTTACATTTTATTTGCATTTAACATAACTATTCCAGATATTAATGTCATTATTTATTAGATCACTATAAAAATGTATTTATAATTGATTTATTATGTCAATGAAAAAATGACTAAATAATAAAAGATAAATGCATAAAATTATTTATCATGATCATATACATCAACACTTATTATGAATAATCTAAATATTGTTTACACAAATCCAAAATATATTATTAACTTTTTATATTTTGGATAACAAGATTAATTAATAAGAAACACTTAACAAAAAGTTAAGAATAACATTATAGTAAATAATGCTGTATTGATTTTCTCAAATCTTAATCCATAATGTATTAATAAAAATATATCTAAACCAAAAAAATAACTTAGATTTGTTATAATTCCTATAAATTTCCATTTTGAAATATACATTTGTATAAATTCTTAATTATAAATATGTTCTTCAAAATTTAATGTATAATTATTTAATTAAATTAATTGATTCTTATTTTCTCCTAATATTTATTTTACTGATAAATCTATCTCTGAATCCTTGAACACTTTTTTTATTAAATATTAAATATTTTTCATACTCTACAATTCTTTTGTAATTGTTTCCAAAATTTAATTAAAATCAATATCTTATTAAGATCTTTCTAAAAAACTATTATACAAATAAATGCTAAATTGTCCAAATAAATTAACTACTAATTTCATTGCCAATAATATCAAAAATGACATTATAGTAGTAGGTTATATTAAAAACTATCTTAATATATCATAATCCAAATTTATCATCTCTATTGTTATATGTAATAATATCAATAATAAGGTACTTAAAGATAAAAATAATGCTAAATAAATTTCCTTTGATAATAAAGCTAATTTAAAGAGATGTATTATTAAAATAAAACTAAAAAATAATGCTATCTCTTCTTTTGTATTGTATACTCCTATTTAAATATCAGTGTTATAACAAATATATCTTACAACTGTTATTAAAAATACATCCATTATTGTTTCTAATAATAATTCTACAATATGATTATTCTCTAAATCTAGTGATTTCTATTTAATTGTATTTATTTTCACACTCAAATATTCTTATTCTACAAAAATAGTCTTAATTGCATATGTTAAAAGTATTGCTGGCACTAATATTTATAATATTAATAATCTATCTTTTGATAATAATTAACCATTATAATTTGGAAAACAATAGAATGTCATTTACAATAATGCAAAACATAAATTCCATTAAATACATATACGTTATGTTGCATCTTTTATTTAAAATAATTAAAATCCAGTTTTAATTACTAAATTATCAAACAATTCTAACTCATCTATATTTATTGAATATTAATTAATAAAACCCATTACATCTGATTCTATTTCATCATGTCTCTGATAAGAGAAATTACTCATTTTCACTAAACCATGTGATCCTGCACTATAATTAACACATAAGGATGAAGAATATTCACTATCATATGTAGTTACAAAATTTAATAATTTTTACTTTAAATTGTTGTTCATATTATAAACAATAATAATTTTATTAAAATGAATGATAAATCCAAAATGATTATTGAGGTATTTATCATTTAAAATTAAATCCAATACATTTCCATCTATAATTAAAGCATTATTATTAATCTTAATTTTATCAGTTTGAACTTATGCATTTCTACGATTTAATTAATTTGAACTTTTCTTTGGATCCTCTTAGCTTAGACTACTAATAATTTATCTAATTTAATAAAGTATATCATCTCTTGAAGAAGATTAGAATATATATGTAATAGTTTCATTATGTAAAACACTATTTTTAATACAAAATGGTAAAACTAATTCGTATGGTTTTTCTGATTAAATAACTACTCTTGCTCTATTAGTAATAAAGGATTCTTTAATTAAATCTTAATTATCATTTTAACTTATCCCAAAAAGACCAATAATATCATACTAATTTTCAGATAATAATTCTATCAATTAAATAGTTTTCTCATAATCATTTATTATCAAACTCTTTGATTCTTATAGATCTTATTATTTTATTGACATTTTTAAAAAACATACAATAATATCTCCTCTATTAATTAAATATTAGATTTATTTCTATAATTATGTTTTCTTTACTAAATCGAATTTCTCATATCCAGGAATGTCAGAAATTGTTACAATACAGAATCTACACAATAATACCAATTAATTTGATTCTTTTATTTAAAAATTATTATCTTAAATCATCATAGCTATAAATCTAGAAGGTATTTTAAACATTTTATTGTTTTTAGTTTCATCATAATCTATAAATCCTTAATGATATAATCTATAATGAATTATGTAAGGAATTTCTAAATCATTAATTTTTAATACATAACAAAGTTACTCTTATTTATTATAACCATAAGTTTTATATGAAATTTTGAAAAGTTTACTTAATTTTAATAATGCTTCATCTTCAGCTAGAAAATATTAATCAATGTTAAATTTAGGTTTTCTTATTCTATCTCTTTCTGTAAATCCTAATTTTGAATTTTTTGAAGATAACCTGTTTTCTTCTCCTCCACTCATTAATTCACTTCTAGTTAGATGACACAATGATATAACAGAAAATAATTCAAAATATTAAAAAGGTTAGTTTAATCCTAATTCAACAAGTGTATTTTCCCTATAAATTTAGACTTATTTAACCTGTTCTTCCTCAGGTTCTTGACTAACTTAACTATGTTATTATTAATTTAAAAGATTCCCAGCTAACGTAGATTAAATTAATCCTCCATCCATACTGTGATAGATTTCTAATGAAGGTCTGGCACTATTAGGATTATTAAATATAGGAGAATGAAGAGTTTAAGTGTTTTATTTAAAAAAAGGTCTCTTATTTTATCCATTATCTTTAACAATATTGAAATTAAATTATTAATGAGAAGTTATGCTTAATTTTTAAGGAGGCACATTAGGACTAATTGTTTCAATCTTCTCTTGTAAGATTTCAATGTTTTAATCATTAACTTACTTAATTAGATTATAATAAAATTAGGTTTTTTTAAAAGATTATGATAAAACTAAATCTGGAATCAAGGTTTGATCAATCTAATAAATAATATCTCCATGACATAAAGCTTCAATTTTTGCATCAGATAATATCTGAATATTTAGAAATACATGAGTAGTATCCATAATTTCTGTCATATTGATAGGATAATTTATATTCTATTATTTACCAACTATTTTTGAATCCAATATCAATTCTTTGCAGTCTTTTGATTATAATTATGATCTATTTTCATTGATGATAAGAACTATATCAAATAAATGTAGAAATAAATTCAAATATGATGGTAAAATAGCCAAAAATTGTTGATAACAATGTAATAATATATGGTTGAATGATTAATTAGATTAGTATCCATAATATTAAATCAATGATGCAATTATGGGCATGATAATATATAGGAATAATTATAATATGCTAAGATTTTTATATCTATTTTTATTTTTCTATTGTTTTTTTACAGATTAAACTTTTCTACAATATAATGATTGTCCACCAACATTGATTAATATTCCAAATACCCATTCACTAAACTATAATGCTTAACCAAAAAAAAGAATATTTTCTGGTAATATAGGTTCTCCTTTTGGATCTTTAGATAATTTAATATGACCTTCAAATTATTCAAAATTGTAATTATTATTAAAGCTTATTTTACCTTTTAAAATCTTCCTCAAATAATTCAAATCTCCTTTGTTAGGTGCATTCATTTCAACTTTTGTTGTCTTCATAGGTTCCTTACGTTAAAGAAAAGCTTATTTATAATAACTTTTCGAATAAAAGTATCCATATCTATTACTCATATCTAATATGACTAAATCACCTGGACACTATTAATTACGGCTAAGAAGAATAAAGTCTCCTCTTTTCAAATTGCTATAATTTACATCCTCAACATTTGAAGCAGGTAGAATATCAGGCACATTTGATTAAGAGTCAAGGTATTATATACTTCTAATTGAAGATGATCGTGCCTATTTGATGAAATTTTATGTATCATTAAAGACTAAGTCTTCACGTTTAAATCCTTTTAGTCTAGTATAGACAATGCGTGTTTATTACAAAATAGATTGCCAACTTTACTTTTACTCTATCAATAATTATATTGCTCTAATTCCAGCTTCAATTAGAAAGGGTAATAAGTAAACTATAAACAAAATGAGTCTATTTGTAAATTGTTCAATAATTACGATGGTATGACATCTTCTGTATTGTCATCATAAGCTATTCCTACTAAAATCAAAATAAAACTAGCAATAAGAAACAGATCATTAACATAGTCTCCAAACATAGTGTTTAATAACTCCAGAATTTTCTAATCAATCATTCAAATTCAATACCTCCTTTAAGCATTCAGTCATATACTCAAATAACCACTACTTCCCTCTTACTTTTTCTTCGTAACTCTATCCATGTTCAAAAGTAAGCTAACAATATTATTATTTTTATACATCAATTAGACTTTTTTATTTTTCCATTTTCTAATTTATTTTTATTGAATTTCTTAAACAAATTCATATTCAATTCCTCATTATTTTAATGAATATTCTTAAAATAGACAATAAAAAAATAATACTTTAATTCAATCTAAAATATTCTTAAGATTTCTTACTTAATTATCATATTTTATTGTATTGGTATTGATATTTTAATACTAAATCTAATCAACAAATTAAGAAAGATGATGATCTCTTCTTAAATAAGACAATATACTATAAAAATTGGTAATTTATGATGTTAAATTAATTTAGATATAATTTGTCTTTAAAAATTAGTTATGGTTTGATTAAAAATGTTGAAATTTAGTGTTTATAAATTCAAATTATTAGTACTTATTTTTATTTTAAGTTTGTTATAAAATTTAATTTTTAATATTTTCATTAAAATTAGTATTATATTGATATCTCAATATTTATTGCAATTATATAACAAAATGAATGAGATATTTTATGATTATAAATGATTTTGGAATCAATTAGAATTAATTATATGATTTAACTTATTAATTGTATTAAATATGAATATTATATATTAGTAAATTTGATTATTTAAATTTAAAACATTTTACTATTATTATTTTGTTATCATGAATTGTGATACAGGAAAAAGTGCATCAATAAGATTAGTAAATATTGAATATCAAATGTTAAGTCCACTCAACTATTATATTTTATGGATTACAAAATTCATGAATATAGTCCTGAAGAATTGTATGAAAACAAAGCTAGATTATTTGAATCATTAATGTTAGAATGGAATAATATGAGTGCCAATTAACAAGAAAAATTTTGTAAAAAAGTTTAATTTACCAATGGAGGTGAAAAAGCAAAATAGCGCAAAGATGAATCTACTCTTGAATCATTGTATGAAACTGCAGTTGAAAAATATGAACAAGGATAATAATTAATAATTGAAGAAAAAAATGAAAGAAAAGCAAGTTCTAAGGAAATATAATTAGCTGAAATAATTAAAGAAAAAAGTATATATAAATTTAAATTTATCCAAGAAAATAACAAATAATCTAAATATTCTGAGGACTAAAAACAAGAACCTTTAATCTCTAATTAAGAATTTTCAGAAAAAGAAACTAATTCTCAATAGCCTTAATTCAAAAGTTAAAAATCTTTAATTAATTAATAAATTGAAGAACATCATGTCGATATCAATATTAACTAAATTAATGAAAAAGATGAGAATATAAAATAAGAAAATGAAATCGATGAATAAAAAAATAATCTTAGAATGAAAAATCCAGAAGTTGGTAAGAAACTCTCTCAAAAGGGAACAGTTGAGAGAATAAAGTCAAAACGTAGCTCTATTTAAAAGAGAGCATTAAGTCCTTCTAAATAAATTTAATTAGAATAGCAAAAGAATCAAAAATACTTTTTTATAGATGAAACACTTAACTTAAAACAACTCAAAGATTAGATTAAGAATTTATTAAAATAAAATGAATGAAATTAATAATTATAAGGTTTTATAATATATATATATATAAATATCTATGAATCATTCTTTTGATGCTTATGAATGAGCAGATTTTCGAATTCTGATTTTTGTAAAGCTTTAACTTGTTGCTGGAGTTGAATTATTAATTATTCTCGAATCTACACTATAAAAACTATTTGCATGATTATGATTAGTAATTTTATATTACTATTTAAGTTAATTCCATGAATCAAGATTTTAAATAACTTTAAAGCATTCTTTTGTTTATTATTTACCAATTAGATTAGATATTAAATTACAAATTTACTTTATAAATTCATTTAAATAATTAAATTTCTTATTTTACACAGAATTTGATTATGTTAATTCTGCCAATTATTTAATAACACTTAATAAATTCAATTTCATAAATATTGTATGAATATTAAATTCTGATCCAAATTCCAAATTTAATTTTAGTAATTTAATAAATATCCCTTAAAATGTTTGATTAGGTCGAATAGGGAAACATTATTTACATATTTCAATTAGGCAACTCCAAGTTGTAGCAGTTATCCTATTTAGTAATTAGATCTATCCTCTGCTTATCCCATATTCAATCAATAAATATAGTGTCTCACATAATAGAGTTTTACTTATATCCAATTCAATAACTTAAGTTGTTGAAGTTTTCCATTATATAGAGTTGATAATAACTTTACACAAATAATCAATATAAGTTTATGCGTTGTCCTAAAAGTTCATGTATTCAGGCTTTTTCTTTATAATTAGATTTACTAACTAACCACATAAGACAGCGCTATTCTCTTTTACATATGGTATTAATTTAATTTTAAATAAGTATATCTGATGATAATAATTAATATTACTTTCATTAGATTATCAAAGACTTTACTATTTTCATCAAGCAATATGATTCCTAACAACTATTATCTATTATTCATAAAATGAGTTTTTGAAATGAATTTATGATCTCCTAATATTAATTGCTATATAATAATTGATAAAAATTAGAGTAGATTATAACAAAATGGTTCATCTTTTATTAAACTATTAAATTATGATATTTTAAATACTTCTCTATTTGAAATTGATCTTATTTTTATTCATGATCCCATTTTCCAAGTGTGACATCTTTCAAAGACAGAGGATACAATTAAAATGACAAATTTCTTGAGTGTTTCTTAATATTTTATTTTTGACTATCTCTATTAAATGAAACAGATTTTTAATCATATTTCGTATTACTCTCTTTGGTTTCAACTCTTAATTCTAAAGGATTAGGATTATAGCTATAAGGAACAAATGGATCTTTTTAAGAATCTTATTCATCTAAATCAAACATTACTGATGCACTTCTTAAAACAATTAGCCTTTCTCGTGTAGTTCTTTATTATCTTTTTTTATGTGGTTCATTTATGATTTCTGCATTCTGAATTGCTACTCTAATGACATCCATCATCGAAGCTGGTTTTTCATTAAATGAGGGTAATATCTTATTTGATACTTTATTAAAAAATGACAATTATTTTATTGTTTTCTTTTAAACAAATTTTTTAATTTAATCTATATCCCATTTTAAATGAATCTTTTCTTCAACTGTAAAATTAAAATTATTTTCATTTTATTAATACACTTTTTCTTTTAATTAAAAATCTGGATGTAATGTGAATACTTCAATCATATTATTATTTCTAAAATTTGATGTACATTTAATTAATAAATCCTATTTATTTTTAGGATTAAATAATAAATTTATAATATCCTCAAACAATTTAGCAGCATTAAAATATGTCCATACTTAATCGTACAATTTTTTTTAATGTTCTGTTACATAATTACCAAGCATATTTATTTATAAAAAGAGATTGATGAGAAATGTAGAAGATTATTCATAATTTATGTAATGCAAAAATGCATAAGGAATATTATAATGTAGACAGAAGTATATTGAAATATCTTATTCTTTTTCTAAATAAAATACTATCAAATCAAAAACTATTATTTCCACTATTTTTTTAATTAAGCTTCATAATTATTATCTTAAAATATTATTATATTTTAAGTATTAATTCATTTATACTCAAATAAATTTTTATAAATTTTATAGTAATATTCTGAAAATCAAAATATATGTAAAATCAGAGAAGTTTTTCTTCTTTTTGATTTTTCTATCTGTTTGAGCTCAATTTTCACTGTCTTGGATCTTTTCTTATGGGAAATAGGGCAAAAGGAGTAGGTGCGTTTATAAGTCTATTTTTATATTATTCTAATTATATATTTCCTAAATTTAATATGTATCTTAAAAATAGATAATCCAAAGCAAATAATTCAATTAAATTCATTATAGTTTGTAAAGATTGCTTAAAATCTCTCCAAATAAATGAAAGATTAAAAAAAAATAATGAAGGCCAATATGGTTAGAAATTTTCAAATAAATTTTAATTTTTTTCTTAATATAACATGAAAAATGTGTAAATATAAAAATTATTGAAATTTATACACAATTTGCAGGTTCGTATTTTAAGGGACAATATATAAATGAGAGCATAATCTCAATGTTTTCTTTTAATTTAAAAATATTTTATGAATTAATAACACTGCTGGCTATTCTTTTGGATATTATAGGAATAGGATAATTCATTTTACTGAGCCATCTTTATAACTCAACTACTATCTAATTTTCTTTTCTAATTGAATTGGATTTAGATGGGCTATCACATTCAGTTGGTTCTTCATAGAATTAGATCTCCACATTTCTAGGAGTTCTCATTGCAATAATTTCTTCAACCTCATGAAAAATTAAAGGATTTATATCGTGTATCAAAGGCCATTTGTGAACAATTTGCTGTAGACTTGTATAGAGTTCGATAGTAACTTATTAATCATGAATATTTCCCAAAATGGTTTTGTAAGCCTAAGCTATTTATTCTGCAACTGACTAACCTTCCTTAGAATCATTTTTAGGAATTTGTTTGATAAAAAACTGTAGTTAAGTTATACACTCTTTATATATGTTTGGAAGATGACTTTTGATTACATCTGACAACATATAAGTATCTTATGAAAACACCAATGTACAAGCATTTAAGAATTAAATCTAAAATTATGTAATTGGTGCAAATCTTTCAATTATTAGTTCTAAGAGCATTTTGATATTTTAACCAAACATTGATTAGAGCATCAACATATAAAAAAAGAGATTCTCTTATTTAAGTAATAGATGCCACATTGATTGAAAAGGTAGTAATTATGCAATCTATTTACATGCTTTCGACATAAATGAATATCGAATTTATTCTATATTTGTGTTAACCTATATTTGAATAAATAAAATACAGCTTCTTTTAGATATTCTGCACATTTTAATTGCATCGAATAATAAAAGTCTATTGTTATTATAATTTATTTATTATCTTAAAATTGAAGAAGAATTAAAGTTCTATTAAGATGAGAGTTTAAACTGAAATTATTAATAAGAAATCGATTGATATATATATATATTTAAAGATATGATGATCAAAATAATAGAAATAAATATCTTACAAATCTATCTGTGTAAACAGAAACATCCTTCATTTAATCAATCTTAAGAATCTACTATTTAATTATGCAATAATTTATATTAAACACTAAATATGATATTTATTAACTAAAAATTATGTTATTGTTTTAATAACTCCAGTAATTTATTAAACACAATAGATTATATAATTTAATTATTTAAATGAATAAAGAATTAAAATAATAGTAAAATAACTTATAAAATTGTAAATTGGGAGGTTATTTATAATAATGTTACTAATTACAATTTAGTGAGCCAATTTTAAATGATTTTTTGTTATTAATAATATAATACAGAATCTAATTTTTCAATTTTTAATTATGTTATTTTTATCTGTAAAATTATTTGATTTTGAATTAATTTCTCTTTCATTTTTCTTAACAAGTGTTTTTATAATAGCTATTATAAAAATATATAGATTACGTTAACTGGTAATATGTTTAAATTTAAATGTTTTAAAATTATTGAATTTTTTAGTTGCTTCATCTGCATCTATCTTCCATTTTTCATTTAATTTAAGTGATGAAGAGATTTACAATTAACTATTAAAAGTGATTTAATATAATTAATCTAAGAATTCTTCACTTTCTATATATTTTTTTAATAATGTTCTAATTTTTAAATTTGTAAATACATTTTATCTGTATGTGTGAATTGTTAATAATTTATATCTCCTTCACGATGATTTAGATCCAAATATCTATGATTCAAAACTTATTTTTGCAAACATTAACGAGAATGAATTTCTTTTTTTGTTTCTACAACACATTCTAATAAAATTTATTCAAGTTCTCCTCTTTAACAATTTTATTATGATAATTCTACTTTTAATTGCTAATTCAATTATTTTTCTTTTTATAATTGTTACTTTAAATCTGAAATAATATCTCTTTTAGAAATTTCTTCAATCTAATCTAATACAATTTTTACTTATTCCATATCTGGATTTTATCTACTTTATTATTAAGAAGATAATTCTCTTTTATAAAAATCATGTAATGAAGAACCTTAATCTTAAAATTTATTTGACAATTATGTTTTCTAGGTTTATTTGATTGATGAAAAACCTCGTTTTGATCCTTCACCAATTTCATCCTTTGTTGAACTCACATGAGTACCATCTTAAGTCATAGGTCTTAAATCTAGCATCTTTTTAACTTTATATCTTTAACCAACATTTCCATTTGAACCTAATCTTGTAATTGCCTTTTATTCCTCACTCTTTTGTTTATATAAATATAATAATTCATATTTTAAAGCTTTATTCTCTTTTTTAGAATCTAATTAAATATTTAATATTATAATAGCTAATACCAATTACAAAGCCTTCATAATATTATTTTTCTTCTAATGTAATTTTTAATTTAAATTTTAGTTCTTCTATAGTTCTCAATTATTCTTAACATAATTTATCTAATCTTAATGCTTCTTATTTAAAATAATCTCTTTCTTCTTCTAGAATTCTCTTTTTCTCATCTGCTTTTTATCTCAAAGCCTCTTCATCAATTTTTCTCTTCATGTTCTTCAATTCTTTTTACACCTCTGTCATTTATTCTCTATATGCAATCATAAAGTCATCTTCTTAAGATTTTATAATTTTATCAATTTTCCCTTATAAATTCTTTCTATTCAATCATATACTTATACATCAAGAATATCTTATAATTTATTATAATCTCGATCTATTTCCTTTCCATATTTTATATTGTCTTCCATAAACACCTTTTTCTTTTAAGTTACAAATTAGGTTTAAGTCAATAAGAGATTATCAAATCCTTCCATTGCAGATTTTGTAATTGCTAAATGAAAAGTAAGTTTTACAATTTGGAGGTTCCATCTAATACTAAATATAATAATTAATAATTATTTCAATCAAATTTAAGAAACAATATGTAAACTGTAAAAGAAACAGTTTAAGCTATATGTAACATCTTATAAGCATTTGGTATCAATAATATCGATCCAAATGTTTTTAGATAAGCAAAACATAATCTATCAGAAGCAGTAATATAATATTAATCTTATTATTGATAGATCAAACCAATTTCAAGCATAATGCATAATTTACTTATATTAGATTTATTTGATTTTGAATTTAAATTAAATGAGATTACTAATACACATGCAGATCCTGATGGATTGGAGATTATCTTACTTGCATTAAGAAATTCACCTTTTATTATCTATAAAAATGGGAAGCCAGGAATGGATTACTCATCAAGTCGAGATTTGCTCTTAGTTGTTGGACAAATATTGGCTGAATCAGATATTTTTGAGAAATATAAAAAGTTAATTGAAAAGAAAGTGGCTAATTTAAAAATAAAGTTAATAAATAAGCCCAAAGAATAAGAAGGTGAGATTCCAGCACTTAAGTTTATAAGTGAAGGTAGTTAAGTGAAGGATTTTGAAAATCTAAATAGAATAATTAGACATTAATTCAAATAACTTTCTTGTCTATTAAAAAGAAAAGAAGCCCAATAAATCCAGGTATAATGAATATAAGATAAAAACAGATTGATAAAATAGTATAATAAATGAATTTAAAGGATTTTACAGTGGATCAATTGCTTAGTCTGTCGGATCCAGATTAATTAAATGAAATTACAGCAAATTTAAAGGAGATAATCTAATTTTTAGAATTTGAAACTTCAATGCATAGACATTAAGAAATATTTTGGGCATGGTTGGTAAGAAGTTATGGTATTTAGGAAAGTACAGTTGATGAAGATAAAAAAGATGTCAGAGATCATGCTGACTATGGATTTCCGGATGAAACAATAATATTTAGTCCAGGATAATAGATGATTAAATTAATTGAACAGTAAGCATTGCTGGATTAATATTAGCACTTAAATGAAACTTCAATAATTAAGCGATTAATTTGAATTATTTGAATCTATTTCCTCTTAATTTGAAGATGCTTGGGAGAAAGTATCTTAATTGTTAAAAGAAGACCCAGGTTCAGAATAAAAATTATAACAATTATAATTACAAATTCATAAAATAGTAGCTTAAAATAATATTAAATTAATGTCATTGAAAACATTTAAAGAATAAGTATTTTCTGAAAAAGATTTATTATATTGTTAAGCTAATGATTTTATTAAATATGCTATCAAACATAATTTCGCTTAATCTTCAAATCATAATGAAAGTAATGGATTTGAATAGAAAATAATTTACTAATAAGAACATTTTGCATCTAGAATTGAGCAATTACATTAGTATATTGAAGATGAAGCTGGTAGAATTAAGGTTCATCTAAAAGAACTAGTGTTTTATCCATTAAAATGAATACAATATTATTGATCATTATGCATATTATTTTTACTCAAAAATTAACATATATGGTGTTGGAGTACCATATGTATCGTATTGTCTTTTCTCTAATTAGGCCTCCTCAACTATTGAATCATCAAATCTAAACCATTTTATTGAGTTATTTTCTATATACTTGCATGTACTAATTAATATTATAATATAATTTTAATACGCATAATAATGGCCATTATTGCAAGTACCAGAATGATGAATAATTGTTTACAAATCATATGAACATGATCTAATATTTGGAGTACATTATTCAATCAAAGATAAATTATCGAGAGGGAATATAATGTTAGTATTTATTCTTTATGCAGAATTCAGATAATTAAATCTCTTTAATTGAATAATTAAAATTTTTGGAAGTTTAGCAATTTTTTAACTTAAATAATATGATATTAATTACATTAATTAATGTTCATCTTATTAACATTTTTGACATTTGTAATTTGTAATGATTTATGGCTTAAATTAAAATTTGATTAGTTCATTTAGAAGACAACTTTCTTTTTAAAATGTATATATACCTAAATAATATTCTAAACTTAATGCTAAAACATTAAATTCTTCATAATGGATTTATTCAAATTAACAATTCTTGCAAATAATTTTATTACTAAATAAACCAACAAATAAGTTTGTAATAATATTATTTTCTAATTACCTTTTTTATTTCCATTCTTTTTCTATTTTTTATTCTAAATCTCTATTATTTACTAGAAATATATCTTCAAAAAAATTCTTAATATCATCAAAAAAACTTTGTTCATTTTATTAGTTCTTACATTCTGATCCTAAAGTTTAAAATAAACACAATAAAAATTCATGAGCATCTTCTTATCTACCAAACTAAAATTAGTTATGCTTCTTCACTACAATGAATATGGAAATCATATACAAATCTCATGATAAAATTGAGTAGGATTTATCGAATATTGTATTTTGGAGAAATTTAACTCTTAAAATAAGGATTACAAATGAAAACTTATAGAATCAGTTTATAATTATTTTACAGGCAAATCTAAGATGGCTTTTCTAAATTATTTAATACTATATAGCATTTATATTATGGCATTCCTATATTTATTTAAAAAATATTTACATAAAACAATTGTTTCCTATGTTATTTAATCCCTTTGGTAATTAAACTACATTATATTGTTACTATTATGTTTAATCAATTTTCTATTGTGTTTACAATTATTTTATAGAAAAATTATTAAATTATGAGAAGGATTATGGTTGCTGAATTTTATAATCATCAAATATAGGTAACCTTGATTTGGATTATTAATTATTTGTTTTAATTATCTAAGAGTTTCCAAAAGGGGTTTATTGTATTTGAGAATTATACTTTGATCCATATGAAAATTAATTTTTCATTAATTATATTAAATTAATACATATATTTGCTATAAAAAAGAGAAATTCATGTAAAGATTTAACAAGTACATAAGAAGTCTTCGTGAGGAAATAGTTGAAGATAGATTATCCTAAAAATAATATAGATAGTTGAAATTTCAAAAATTAATAGGAATAATAATTATTTCAACTTTTGGTATAACAAGTGTAATAATATGATTATTAAATCTTCAGTTAGCATTTTATAATTTAGGTGGTAAGATAGAGAAATAAAAATAAGAAAGTTTTGATGATAGTAATAATGAAGATGTTCTTTAAGAAGCGAAACTTTTGCTTAATAGAACATAACAATAATCCAGCATTAAAAAATGACATCTTTAATTATTATTATAGTATGATTATCCAAAAATTACATTTCATATTAATTATATATCTTATTTTAAAATAATCTTGCCAAGTTACTCAGTAACAATGTAATCTAAATCATCAGAAACTAGATAGAGCTGGTCCTATCAAGTAAAACTTTCTCTTAAATTACTTTTAGGAAGACAAACTTTTATTAGAACTTATTAAACTTAATGGTTGTACATCTTGGAATCATATTGCACGTGAACTTCAATCTTAAGGGAAAAATCCTTTAAAAGTTCGATCTCCTGCTGCTTGTAGGGAACGATACTAAAATATTCTTAACCCAAATTTGAATAAAAGTAATTGGACATTAGAGGAAGAATAAAATTTATTTAATCTTTAACAATCTTTTGGAAATAGCTGGGCAAGAATTGCTTCCTAAATGCCTGGTCGTTCTGATTTATTATGTAAGAACTATTTTTATGCTACTCTAAGAAAAGTTTTACGTCGACTCAGTAAAGCAGTCGGGTTGGATTAATGTAATTGTATACTAATATTTCTTTAGCATCTGATTTATTAAAATAAATCAAACCTAGTGTCTTAGGAATAATATATTGCAAAGATGATTCTTTTAAAAGTTTCAACATTGAAGAGAAGATGAAGAAAGACTTTTAATAACTTATCAAACGATATAGATACACAGAAAAAGCAGAACTTCGATAGCTTTAAGATAATGAAGTGAACTATATCAAATCAATGTTAAATCAGTTATTTGTCATAAAGTAAAGAAAATTCAAATAATGATTAGTAATAATTACATAACTTAGAAGGAAAGAAACTTTAATAGAAAGAATTCAAAATAAGAGATCTTCTCTGTTGAAAATAACAGTAAATCAATCATTCCAAATTGCTCAACTGTTCAAAATTTAAAAAATTCTAAACTTGAATCTAAACTTATAAACACAATAAACTTAAAATAAGATTCATAAGAAGAATATAATCAACCTTAAATTAATGTCTAATAAGATAATCAAACTATATAAGTATATGAAAATCTATATCAACCTCATTCTGATTTCATTTTAATGAATTAATCATAAGTAAAAATCATTTTTATTTTAGGGATCCTTTTATGCTCCTCAACCTGTTATTACATTCTGTATCTAACCAAACTTTATAAGCTGGCCAATCTAATAAGTTTAATCATATTACAACCCTTAATACCTGCCTTATCCTTAATCTCATCCTCAAATGAGATATGAGTTCGTATAAATGATGTGATTTATATCTTAAATATGAAGAACATTATAAAACAAAACATTTTACATTTGTTTATTAATATATTAACCTTCTCTTTTGTGTTTATGCAGAACATTTTTTTAGTATATTTTAAAACTAACTTATTTTGACAAAAAAACGCTATTAATAATTTTTTATTTCAAAATTAATTAATTTATCATTAATAAAATTTATATTTTTAGTTTCTTAATATAAATATTTTAAATACTTAATCATATATAAACATGAATAAGTAAAACTAATCTTCATTAAAGATTTTAATATATATGTAGAATTAATTGTATTTTAATAATCTTTTTAACATTTACTCAGATTTTTGGACCAGCATTAATGACATCTTAAGAAGCTTTGCTTTAATATTTTTAAAAGTTCTTTTTGAATTTCTCACCTAAATTTCTCAATGTTCTATCAAATTCAGATTTATTTCTATAAAAAAATAATTATTTTTATTTACGTCCAAGTATTTTTAGGATGAAGAATCTAATCAGGAACTCCTGTAGCTTTCTTTGGAATTTATAGATTGAAAACTTCAAAATTATCAAATTCTCCTTTGGCTAATTCTCCACTATGAATGGCATCAATAATAGATCTTGTATTTTTAAGAGACATTCTTTTTCCTACACCATATTTTCCACCTGACCATCCAGTATTGATTAACCAACATTTTGTTCCATGTTCATTCATTTTAGCTGCTAACATAGTTGCATAAAGAGTTGGATGTAATGGTAAGAAAGCCTCACCAAAACAAGCTGAAAATGTAGCAACTGGTTCTTTGACTCCCATTTCAGTACCAGCAACCTAAAATATAAATAGCTTTATACTTTTGCTGTGTATCCAGAAATAAAATGATACATGGCTTGTTCAGGAGTCAATAAGGATACAGGTGGTAGAACACCATAAGCATCACATGTAAGGAAAAGGATATTCTTTGGATGACCACCAACAGCTGGATTTTTAGCTCCAGGAATGAAATCTAAAGGATAACTGACTCTTGTGTTTTCAGTAATGGAAATGTTATGATAATCAACTTCTCTAGAATCTTTATTCAAAAATTCCACATTTTCTAAGACTGCTCCAAACCTTTGAATTAATAAATAATTTTACTTAACAGCATTAAAAATTTCAGGTTCCTTCTCATAAGTCAAATCAACACATTTAGCATAACATCCACCTTCAATATTAAAAATACCATAATCAGACCATCCATGTTCATCATCTCCAATCAATTTTCTTTTTGGATCAGCACTAAGAGTAGTTTTACCAGTTCCACTCAATCCAAATAATAATGTTACATCCCCATTCACTCCTTCATTAGCAGAACTGTGAAGTGTAAGGATTCCTTATTTAGGTAGCATATAGTGAGTAACTCCAAATACTCCCTTTTTCATTTCTCCAGCATATTAAGTTCCTAAAATAACCATTTTTTTATCTGTGAGATTAACAGAAACACAAGTCTCTGAACCTACTCCTTCTACTAATTTTGGTGCAGACATAGGACCAGCATTAAAAATATGAAAATCAACATCATCACTAAAATCTCTTTTCAATTCTTCATTTGTTGGCTTAATGAGCATATTTTACATAAATAATGCATGATAAGCTCTTGTACAAAATACTCGAATTCTAAGTCGGCTGTGAGGATCCCATCCTGCATATCCATCTACAACAAATAACTATTGATTATATTGTATTCTTACTCTAGGTCTAGTATTTAAAAATTAAAGAGCAATTTATTCCAATAAATTATGAGATTTCTTTGGAATTGGAATGTTGACATCTCCCCACCAAATTTCTTATTCAGTATGTTCATCTATAACTATTCTCTTGTCCTTGGGTGAACGACTAAATTAAATTAATCAAACACTTTAATACCCTGTTCTTCTACCTGAATATGCCACCATTGCTCCTGTGCTTGAAATTGAACCTTATCTGGTCTCTGGATCTGGTGAAAGTGGATCCATAGCAGCGATTTCATACAATTCAGGAGTACTGGCATTTCTTACAACTGTGGCATTGTGTAGTCCCCATCTTGTTAATTATTCTAAAGGTAAAGCTTTGCTAGTGTTATAGGTATATTTCCAAAGGTGATGTAACATCAAATGGTAAAAAGATATATTTAATATTAGATATGTTCACATTTAACATAAAACTTTTATAATCATGCTGAATTAAGATTTTTTATTGATTAATTTCTCTTTTCTTCCCTAAAATTGTATAAAGTGCTCATTCTTTATTTCAAAGGAGTATTCAGTTTACGTTTCCTTTTATAATTTAGTCAAATAACAGACTTTGCATTTTGTTTTTTATATATTATTTTTTATTACAAAACACAACTATAACTTAGTATTTTAGACTCTTTACATTTATTTTTAAGTATATTCGTCGAATATTCATTTTTAAATAGGCTACTCATCTTAAATGAGCATTATTCCCTGTTTCAGGCTTTAATATTTTGAAAATAACAAATATAATCTAATTAGTCTAAATATTATATTAAATCAGTTGATTTAGATTTCAATGTTACTTTCTTGAAAACTTATTCGGTTGCAGAATTCATATATATATGATAAATATTACTTATTGAAATTATTATAGATAATAGAGATTAGTATATTACAACAAAAATTATATAATTAATTAATAAACTGATTGATACTTAGACCTAATAATATATAAATATTCATAAAAAAATAATAATTTTTAATCTAATCATTTTCAACTAATCAAGAATGAAAATTAGTAGAAAATATATGTAAGCCTAATTTTGCTTTAGATAATTATTACAATCCTATTTCTTGAAATATTTTTAGTAATTCTTTTCTATTTCACAAAGGCAATGATTTAATAGTTAATGATTAACTAAAATTTCATATTTTTTATACTATTACAATTTTAATTAAAAATGTTAAAGTTTTATATTAACACTTTTTTGGTACCAATAAAAATAAAGTACTCTATATTAATTAATTTTTTTTATTTTAATAACCTATAGACTAATAAAAGAGAAAATTTTAAGTACAAAAAAAATAATTTCAAAAGAAGACTCTTATTTCTAACATTTAAATAAATCAAGATGATTTTTCCAAAAAAATAGATATATTTGATTCAATTATGAGTTTGTTTTATTTGCTAGAAATATAATCAATTTCAGAAGTTTAATGTACTTATTAATTTAAAATACAAATTTCTTAAGTCTCAATTTTTATCGATTAGTTCATATTTTTTTATTAAAAGATAATAAACTGGAGCTACAGAATTTTCTTCATGGCATATAACTTCAGTTTCGTTTCTATGAGAATTAAAATGAATATATTACATTTAAATTCTTTTTTTATATAGTGGACAATCAAGTACAAAACTTTCAAACTCTCCTCCTTCTCCACAAGGATGAAAACCAAATTTTTTATTCTATACATATTTTTAATAAAAATAGTACTATTTCTCTGAAATAATCGTAAAGCTCATTTATGGTTTTTCCTAAATGTTTTGAAGTCAATCCCATAGCTGCAATTTTAATTAGGATTATATTCATATTATTTTACATCATTTAATCCAATAAAGAAAATTAATCTTGATTCCACAAATAAGCAAGAGATGTTAAGTCTAATCGATTACAACTAAAATTAGGATATCAATATACCAATCTTCTACTCTTAATTTCTGATATGTAGAAGCAATAGCTCCAGAACTGACTCCCTTGATATCTGGATATTTGAGAAGGGCTTCTTTTAAAATGAGATAAAGATCTTCAACTTCATCACCAATTCTATCTTCATCTTTGCTTTGATAATCTAAATTAGTAATTTTTGGTTTTCCTGATATTTCTCTTGTCATTAAGGGTTTATCTATAGCTTAAGCAATAGCTTCGATTGCATTAGTGCCAACACTCTGATACATGAAACTATCAGATTCTATTCCAATTTCTAATTTAAATGAATTGTAATTGTACATTTTGGATATAAATTCACTAATAGAACAAGTTCATGACCTTCTTGTATACATCTAATGATATTATAGATGGAATCTTTGCCTCCTGAGATGAGAGCTAAAAATTTCATTTAATATAAATAATAATGATAGGAGTGAAAAAAAAGTGAGAGAGAATATTGATATAATGTTAAATGTAGAACAATTGTCAATAATTGTATATGTTAATGAATCAATTTCTCTTGCTGATGAATTGAGCGGTGGTTGATAATTTCTCGCTGATGTGTTCTTAGAGTCTGTCAACGATTTCATTTTATGCAGCTCTAGTTTATAGTTTCTATGATACCTTTCAGCAGTTTGAGTTTCATAGATTTCTGATTAGACTGCATACCATGCTTATTATCCAGCAAGTCTCTCTTCACTATTTTCTAATTCTAAGGTGTGGAATTCGATCCATGATTGAGCATCTTCAATGGTATCCTTTTATTCTTAGATTTAGACTTCCAATTAAGCTTTTCTTTCAANCAATCAAGTACAAAACTTTCAAACTCTCCTCCTTCTCCACAAGGATGAAAACCAAATTTTTTATTCTATACATATTTTTAATAAAAATAGTACTATTTCTCTGAAATAATCGTAAAGCTCATTTATGGTTTTTCCTAAATGTTTTGAAGTCAATCCCATAGCTGCAATTTTAATTAGGATTATATTCATATTATTTTACATCATTTAATCCAATAAAGAAAATTAATCTTGATTCCACAAATAAGCAAGAGATGTTAAGTCTAATCGATTACAACTAAAATTAGGATATCAATATACCAATCTTCTACTCTTAATTTCTGATATGTAGAAGCAATAGCTCCAGAACTGACTCCCTTGATATCTGGATATTTGAGAAGGGCTTCTTTTAAAATGAGATAAAGATCTTCAACTTCATCACCAATTCTATCTTCATCTTTGCTTTGATAATCTAAATTAGTAATTTTTGGTTTTCCTGATATTTCTCTTGTCATTAAGGGTTTATCTATAGCTTAAGCAATAGCTTCGATTGCATTAGTGCCAACACTCTGATACATGAAACTATCAGATTCTATTCCAATTTCTAATTTAAATGAATTGTAATTGTACATTTTGGATATAAATTCACTAATAGAACAAGTTCATGACCTTCTTGTATACATCTAATGATATTATAGATGGAATCTTTGCCTCCTGAGATGAGAGCTAAAAATTTCATTTAATATAAATAATAATGATAGGAGTGAAAAAAAAGTGAGAGAGAATATTGATATAATGTTAAATGTAGAACAATTGTCAATAATTGTATATGTTAATGAATCAATTTCTCTTGCTGATGAATTGAGCGGTGGTTGATAATTTCTCGCTGATGTGTTCTTAGAGTCTGTCAACGATTTCATTTTATGCAGCTCTAGTTTATAGTTTCTATGATACCTTTCAGCAGTTTGAGTTTCATAGATTTCTGATTAGACTGCATACCATGCTTATTATCCAGCAAGTCTCTCTTCACTATTTTCTAATTCTAAGGTGTGGAATTCGATCCATGATTGAGCATCTTCAATGGTATCCTTTTATTCTTAGATTTAGACTTCCAATTAAGCTTTTCTTTCAACCAATCTAGTGTGTTCGTTACTCAAATGAGCGCTGAATTCAGCCCAGTGAGCAGCTTATCTATCTTCAACGTCCTTTATTATTGGATTTAATGATTACAGTTTTAGTAGCCTTTTCTTAGACTAATTATTATCTGATTTCACTCAAAAGTTAAGCAATTTTGGTTAAAGCTTTTTAGTTGACTCCATGAGTAGCTAATTCAGTAAGAGCAGCAACGACTGGCTAAAGAAAGAGAATAGAAAGAAAGATATACTTATAAGAGTTGGGAGTGTGAGGTGTTGTCAGTGAGTCTCTTGTGAATAGTTTCATATTTTGATTTAACTTAGACGAATGAAGCACCTAAGCTCAAGTGTTGAATTAATTTGGCAGCTTCATCAATGGCATCAATAACGTCATCAATGGCAGCGACCTTAGCAACAAAGGTTTCATGTTATTAGTTTCTTGTGGCTTCTTCTCTGGCATATGTTTATTCATTTGTTGCAATGTCTTGAATTGTGACTCTGATGTCTTCTTCAGAAACAGCCAAAGCTTCAATTGTGTCATCTCTCAATTAAGTGTTGGATGAAATTTGATTTTAGTGATATAAGATTTCCTTTTCCAAATCTTCCACAATCTAAGATATTATTAATAAATATTCTTACTCTATTATTGGTTGTGGTGTCAAGTTCGAAAGCGTGATCATGGTCATTTTGATCTTATTATAATCCAGCAGCGACACCGTTCAATAACATATTAACTTCGTTGGCTGGTGTTTGGGCTTGAATGTGAGCCTTAATTGCTGACAACACAACATTTCCAAATGGATTAGCATCAATTTAAGCCAAGGTTGTGTGAGTATCAACAAATTTGGAAGCTGCAAGAGCAACAACTAATGTCAAGATGGCTAGTTTTTGCATATATTTTAATTAATGTTTTAAAAACGGATCGATCAAATGCTTATAATGTACATTTAATTATTATTAATTATGATCTAAATATATAAATATCTATCACAAACTATTCCTCTTTCACTCAATATTTATTTATTTATCTAATTTTCCCTTTCCTCCAATTTTAATTCCCGCCTTATAAATATCTATTTATTATATATTCATTTTTTCATATCGATCTTCAAACCTTATCAAAAATCAAATTCTCCAATCTAATTCTCATTATCCCTTATAATCTCAATCAATCTATCTATTTCTTTTTCTATAATTATTTTAATCACTTTTTAACCTAATTTAAGAATTACAATTCAATAAATTTATAAAATTTAAATTAAATCAATATAATCTTGGTCCTTAATTTCTTTATCACTCAAAGGTAATGAAATAACATTACAAATTAAATCTAAGAAATTTAGTAATTATTTTCATTTTTTATTCACAATTTCAATGATAGCTAAATCACAATAGAGTATAAAAATTATATACTCATATTCAATTTTCAATTAGTATGAATGAAGAGCCATTAATAATAAATAATATCTTCGTAAATAAATATTCAAAATATTTTTTTAATTTTTGTTATTGCATGTCAGCTCCATTCTACACCGTCAAAGTAATATAACTCATTTAATGAAGGACGTACCTGCTTAAGATTTCATTCGTGCATATGCTGAATATTTGAAGAAAAACAATAAAATAAAAATTCCAGAATGGGCATCCATTGTTAAAACTGGACTTGGATAAGAAATTTCACCAATTGATTAAGATTGGATGTATGTTAGAGCTGCTGCACTTGCTCGTAAAATATATGTAAGAGGTCATTGGGTATTCAATTTTTATATATCAATTTTTATAGGGTGTTGGAAATCTGACTCATATGTTTGGATCAGTCAATGATAATGGTAAGCATGAATCTGGATCAGGAAAAGTCATTAGATATCTACTCTAATAATTAGAATCAATCAAAGTCTTAAAAAAAGACAACAAATCTCTTTTAAAGAAGGGATCAAGAATTGTTACCAAAGAAGGATAATAAGACTTAAACAGAATTGCAACTTAAGTTGCTTTGGCTGCCAGAAAATGATTTATTAAACATAAAGAACAATAACACCTGTCAATATTATTGTAAGAGTCTTATAATCTCTATTTATATCTCTACAAAACAATACTTTCTATCTAATTCTAATTATTGAAGATTAATCATCTTATTTAAGAAATCATTTCTGATCACTACTTTTATATTCTCTTATCAATTTAATTCTGTTTAATTGCTAGAATTTAAATAATCTATATTTAAGAATTATATACATAAACAACTAAAATTCTTAAATTTCAAATGCTTATTATGATTCAAAACAAGTTTGAATATACTTTTTTGGATAATATATTAAATATATATTACATAGTTTATAAATAAATTGTATATTTAATTATTATTTATATTTTCACGAATTATCATATTCTACTTGTTTTCATTATTCTACTTAATGATGATTATAATCCATTCAATTCGCTTTGATGTCTATAATAAATTTGATTCTATTACCCTAATTAAAATGTTCCTATTTATGATATTGGAATCTAATTCAATCTTGAAGAAAGTGATGAGATATCACTTTATCTACCAAACTTTTAGAAATTTGATGGAGTACTTGCTGAAAATAAGTTTGATTTAGAGCTTTTATGTTAGTAAGGCTAATAACTTTATTGGATAAGTTGATTGTTCAATTTTGCAATCTAATTATTTTATAATTATAATTGAATGTCTAATTTAGAGTTCCAATCTTGAAATTGATTCAACTTAACCTTAGCTCTTTCAGGAGAATCTCTAAATGTTCTTGCTGATCTATGAGGAGATGGAGTTTTATCATTAGAAAAAACTACATGGGTTGGAGCGAGAGGACTAATATTTATGCATATTCTTACTGATATTATCCTACAACACAACCTTCTAAACCTTTGTAAGTTTTTGGAGAATCTCTAAACAATCTTAATCTCACTGGAGATATGTTTTTAGAATCTTAATTTCTTGATTTGAAACTTGAATCTCCTAATTTACTTATTGCAGTTGAAAGAAGATGAGCTTAATTACCTTTTGTCTTTATAGCTGAATTGTTTTCATTGCTGTAGATACTTGAATTTAACATAATTTTTATTTATTACTTAATAAATTTTAAATACAGAACCTATATATTTAATAATAATGCGCAAAATAATTCCAAACTTTTCTCTATTTAAATTTAATTATCATTATTCTTTAAAAATAATATAATTAAATTATTATAAACTAATTTTCTAATAAATTGATTATTGTACAAAATAAAATATAATTCAAAATTTATTACAATCATATTTTTAAAGGTAATAACTAATGTGTAATTTAGTTTCTTGAAAATAATTATATATAATTTCTATTTCTTTTTTATTTGGAAATATCATTTTATTTTATAGATCACTATAGATTTTATATTAAGAATCATAACAATATTCAATAATTTGATAATATTTTTATGTACTAAGAATAATGAGTAGTTTAACTTGGTGGATATTTTTAAATTGAATATTTTATAATCTAATCACTTTCTACCAAGGGATGTTTATGAAGCTAAGGCTCTAACTTGATCCTTGAATAATTAGATAACAACATCGATGATGGCGTTTTCCTCTAATATAGATTAGATGAGGATAGATACCTTATCTTCTTGCTGTTTCTGAAGCATAGAATTCTCTTTTCTCTTCCAAATCAGCGGTGGCTCCAGCAACTGCATTCAAGGAATCTTTCCATAATTTGAGTGCTTTTGCTTATTAAGCAAGAACTGCTGGGAGTTACTAATCAAATTATTTAATGAATGCATACAGTTTCTAATTTTTCAACTAAGCCTGTTCTTCTTTCATGTTCTGAATTCAACCAAGCAACTTCAGCATTAGTATCTGAAACGTATTTGGCAAGAGCGAAAGCAGCATGGATTTCTTATTCTTAGAGTGTGGCAAGTGTTCCTTCTAATTCAGCTTATAAGTCTGCTAAGATGGAAAGGACTTGTTCTCCAGTTGTGCCATCTCTCTTGACTTCAGCAAGGGATTAGAATTTCTAGATAGCATCTTATTAGAAGAGGTGACTGTATGCTGACAATTTGTCGGCGATGGTTTCAGCCTTTTGAACTAATTCAACACCAGCATTGTTTGTGAGCCATCCAGCAACATCTTGTTGTAAGAGTTAGACAACTGCAACTGCATCAGCATGATCAGCTAATGATCTAACAAAGAGTCCATTGGCCCAACATCTTTAGTCTTAAAGTTAAGCATTTCTTCTTTCGATTTCAGCAAGTCTTGCTTCAGCCCATGCTAACCATGAATATCCATCCTAAATTTTAAAGGGAAATAGCATACTCTGATTTGGGCTTCAACATCAGTACGAACAGCACCTAATGACTCCCATTGTTATTTGTTAAGGGAAGCAACATTAGTCAAGTCACCAATGACCTAAGTAAAGATTTCTAAGTCTAATTTTAAATAATACCTTCATCAGTGTTATTCTTTCTGTCGGCAGCAGCTTAGACATTAACATTTTCTGTCTTCAAATCTCTCAAGAGGTTGTAAACTGATTCAACAGCATCATTTCCTTTAGTACCGGCTTGGAGGAGCACAGCAAATTTGTTTGTGTCAATAGCGAAGACGGCAGCCACTAAGCAAAGGGCAACAAAAGTTCTCATAATTAATTTATTAATGTCAAAAACGGAATAAAAATTCTTCGTTTTAAAATTGCAAATATCACTAATTATTATTTAATTAACATACATTTATGCACACTCAACATTCAAAACATACATAAATTTTACACTTACATCTCAAACTAAAAACGTATTCAATCAATTAATCTGTTAAAATATTTATATGAAAAGTTAATTATAAAGAAGTTCTTATGGAGAATTATCATCTATTCGTTCCTACCCCACTGAGAAATTAAATACTCAATCTGATAGTGAATTGGTTGAAGTTGATATGGAGAAACTAAATTTTCATTCATATTACTTAGCCTCTGATCCAATTCAATAATAAACAAATTAAGTGGAAGGGGAACTTTATATAAGAGATTTCATTAAAAAGGTAATTGCCATAGTCTCAAAAAAAATAACTGAAAATGAGCAAATCAAAATGTTACCAATAATAGGTTATTAATCTTCAATTGATAGAATGTCACATCCAATTCAATAATACTTTAGACAACATGAAGATTTTACAATTGATTAATTGACTGGTGGATTAGAAGAAGATGAAGAACCTGTATTCAAACTTTCTTATTGATAGGTTAGATTTAAACAGGAGTAATGGTTAGTATAAAAAGTTAATTCAATGCCTGCAAAGATATTAGAAGTAGAATAACAAAGCACAAATTCTAATCGTCAATCTTTAACTGCATAAACATTTATGAGATCAAGAGTCTTAATTTAAGTATTTGAAACTTATTTCTAAATTTTAGGATTAAGCATAATTCAATAATTAAAAAAATGTAAGAGAAAAAGAAAAATTACCTGGAATTGTTGATCTAAATGATCCATTGGATATAAGTATAACTGAAGAACTATTAAGAGCATAAAAGGAAAGAGATTATAAGATTAAATAAGATTTGAAAGAATAAGAAAGAAAGAGAAAATAAAAAGAATAGGAAGAATAATAATTAAAATATGAATTGATATCTAAAGATAAAAAATCTAAATTGTATACTTATGATTATGATGGAAAATTGATTTCAGTTATAACATTGAAAGGTCATAAATTTCCACCTACTGCTGCAACATTAGGGTATTTAAATTTTAAATTGAGAGATCCAAATTTGAAGATGGCCAAACTAAAATAAATATGTTCAATAAGAGAAGATCCTAATTTTAAAATTCAGGTTCTCAAATTAGAAAAAAACAAGAAGATGACAAAGAAAAAGATCCTAAAGAATAAATTAAATTTTAATCATTTGCACCTCTTGTTAATGAAAATATGCATTTACAATCAGGAGTTCTTATTATTTAAGAAGGTAGAGTTAGAGAAGGACCAAAAGATTAACCAATAAGTCTAGAAAAAATGAATGATCCTGCTTTAAGAATGGTTAGAAATGAATATTTATCATTGACTTAATAAATCAATGCTTCTCATAATTAATCATCAGCTTAATTAGTCAAAGCAGAAGATGCTTAAGTTAAAGACTTTACAAATGAACATGATAAAAAATAAATTCTAAATAGAATTCGTAGATTAAGTTAACCAAATATTACAAGTGATGGGAATATAAAGTAAATATATATATTAAATTATTCAATAGGATTAACTCGATGTAAATTTATGAATAAGTTGCCTAAGTTATTTTCGATGATAAAGAATAACATTCTATTCCAATTATGAAACCAAATAATAATATTACAAAAGATACTAGAATAATGAAATCTCCAACTGATCAATATAATATTTCACTCTATAAAAATACAGCTTGGGGAAAAGAAGTTCCTTCAAGTTAAGGTATTACTACAAAACTGAAAGGCAACAAAGCCAGCGCTAAGTAATATATTTATTATGTACAATAGAGATATCTTATCAACTGTTGGTATAGTCGTAAAAAGAACTAGAGAAAGAAGAGGTAATTCAGAAACTACACATTTACCAAAAATGAAAAATATTTCTCAAATTTGATATTATTTAATTTAAATTTGTCTCCAATTTATCAAATTGAAGTAAGAGGAATTTTATTTAATATAATTCTATAAATTAATCAGCATTTATTTCTTTTTTAATACCATTTTGGAATTAATTTATTTGCCAAAGATTGATTATTTGAAAGTTCTTCTTTTGTGAAATCAAATAAATCAGGAATTTGTATTTTTGATTGATACATTCTAAAAGTTGTTTCATCTCTAAGATCATCAAAATATGAATGTGTTAATGCTTAAAGTGCAGTCAATCTAGTTTTTGGGCAATAAGTTAGTATTTTACTTATTAAATCAATAGCAGAAGGATCTACTACAGTTTAAAATACTTTTCTCCAATCCTTTTTTCTTATTTAAACTATTTTGTATTGTTTAATATCATATAATTCATTCATTGATAATACTTCATCTTTACTTGGAGATCCAAGTATTTTGATAATTTCTACTAATTAATCTACTGCTGATGCTCCTAAAAATAATGGTAATCCATTAAACATCTCTCCAATTATACAACCTACTGACCACATATCTACTTAAGTAGTATAGTTTGTAGCACCAAATAATAATTCAGGAGCTCTATAACATCTTGAACAAATATAAGCAATATTAGGTTCTAAAGGTGATAATTTTTTAGCACTTCCAAAATCACAGATTTTTAGAACATTTGTATCTGGATTAATTAAAACATTATGTGGTTTGATATCTCGATGACAAATTCCATTTGTATGAACAAAGGCTATTCCACGTAATAACTAATATGAATATAATTTGGCCTATATTTCTGGTAACAACTATTGTTATTTCAAAAATGATGCATTAAATGAATGAAGAGTTTCAGGTTAATAATCCATAATAACATTTAAATATTGTTCATCAGGTGAATCTCCATAAGTAAAATATGCATGTTTGGTTTCAACTATATTTGGATGATCCAATTCTTATAGAATTTGAATTTCCCTATTTTTATATCTCTTATCTTATATAACTTTCTTAACTGCAACTATTTCACCTGTTTCATTAACTTTTGCTTTGTAAACAATTCCAAAAGATCCTTATCCAATTACTTTTAAGCTAGTGAATGTAAATTATGAATAATCAATAGGTTAATTGCTTTATGGTGGAGCTGGAGATTTACTTTTGGTTCTTTAATTTTTCAATGGAGTTTTTTGTTTCTCTTATAAATTTTTGAATTTTAATATTGCTTATTAAAGATCTATATCATCTATATCAGCTGCTTCTGTTTACACTCTTCTATTGGCATCTGTTGGTTGAGTATATTTATTAATAGGTTTTTTAGCATAGCGAGCCATCCAACTGATTAAATTATGAAATTTTTTATAAATTAAGTTTATCTAAAAGGTTCCTCAAATATTAATGAGTATAAATGAATAGGAATTATAAAATAAAGTAGAAAAAGTAGTAGATAATGTAAATATAAATAATCATAATTAGTATATGAAAAGAGCAAAATCATTTCATAGATAAAGATCATCAATTTCAATGAATGAAGAATAGAGAGATTTAACATAAGAGATTGCTGAAAAAGAATTTTAAAAGAATACATTATTAGAAGAATTGTTAAAGCAAATTTCTTTAATAATAGACAATTTAATTCAGAGACACTTGTTTGATGTGAATATTATATATATATTCCTAGTTTCAAAATTAACTTCTTCATTTATAGAATGAACTATATTAATTGAAGACAAAATAGTTTCATATAGGAAGTTAGGAGAGTACAATAAAATAGACACTTGTATTATCAAAGAATAGTTCTTTTACTGATTTTAATGAATAATTTCTTTCTGAAGATTAAATTAAAAATTTAAAAAACAAAATCAAAAATCTAAAAGAGGATGTGAATAAGAAAACATAATATCATGATTCATTAATAAATATGTTGTTGGATTAATAGTAATTAATTATTTATTATAAAAATTAAAGGAAGGATTTAAAAGAGAATTTGAGAAAAAATTAATATGATTTAGATGTTAAATCTATAGAAAAAAGAATGCTTGATTAAATTTGGTTAAGTAAATAAATATTTATATTAAGATAGGTGTTGAAACATAAAGTAGAGATTTTGTTGAAACGAAATTTCATTAACTGAAATAATTAGTAGAATCTAACAATTAGAAACAGAAAGGTAATTTAATAATTTAAAAAAAATAGAAAAGGATGCTGTGATGTGGACAATTGTAAATGAATGTAAATGTGAGATGGATAAAATGAATTTGAAGCTAAATAGTGTAAACAATATTTTACATGAAATCAAAGAAAATAACAATTGGTTTCCACGTATTTGGAAAGCAAAATGATATAATATTATTATTTAATTTAGTTCAAATTTATTAATTTATCATTTTTTAGTAATTTATATTATTTATTCATTTACTAAATAAGTTAGGAATAAGAGTGACAAATATTTATGTGAGACATTTCTTGTCGATATTAAATTAATGGAAACTGAAAATTCCTATCTTTTCAATATTTTCTTATTGGATCAATTTTCAATATTTAATTATTCAAAATTGCTGAATCTAGCAGAATGAAAAATCAAGAAAAGTCGATTTATGATGACAAATTGTCTTAAATCTTATAGAATGACAGTAAAACACATATTACTATATTCATTTAGCAAATGATGAAATTTCATAATCCTTAGCAAATAGTCCATCACTGGATATAAGTTTAGAAACAGTATTAAAGAAACTGCAATCCAAAAAAATAAGATAATTATATCAGGATCTAGGTCCTGTTTATGATATTAATGACAATTATGAGATTCGAAATTTCGATGATGACAGCTGTTATTTTGGATAAGTGGAAAATGACCAAAAAAATGGTACAGGAATACTGGTATGGTCTTCGATAGGAAATATACTTGATGGGTAAAAGTTTATAATTTATAAAAATAGAATTTGGGTGAATAATGAGTTAAATGGATTTTGTAGAATGATATACTCAAATGGAGACATGTAAAATGATATTTAATTTTATAGTTTCGAAAGTGAATTCAAATTTGGGAAGGCTAATGGATTTGGAGTTTTCTAAACTAAGAGTAAAGTTGTAAAAGGTAGATCATTAAATCATAATAGGACTGTGGAAGAATAATGTACTTAATGGAGAGGGATAAGAGATAAGAAGGGATGGATAGAAGTATTATGGATAATTTGAGGATGGATAAAAGAATGGAAAAGGAATTATATATTATAAGGATGGATGCAAGTAAAAATGAGATTTGATTTTAGATATGAAGGAGAGATTAGTAAGAATAAGATAAATGGAAAGGGCATATTGGTTTGGAATGATTCAAGTTATTATGAAGGGGAATTTAGTAATGGGATAATAAATGGAAGTGGTATTTATGTTAGTGGAAATGGATAAAGTTTGAGTGGATATGTATGTTTGAATTGATAATAAGTTTATAGTTTGAAGAAATAAGTAATAAAGACAGAATTCAGAGAATTTAATATATACATAATAGTGGTTCTCAAAAATTGATCGAGAAAATACGATAATTATGATTTTTTTGATTGATTGCACATGATTAAATATAACATTGTGTATTTTAGTGTAGGTTTTAAGTAGTTAGAATATAAGAAAATAAAAAAAAGTATAAGAAATATATATATAATTAATATTAAAAAGAAAAATTCGTTTTTGCCTTTTTTTAGCAAAATAATCCTTAGAAGGAATTCATTATTAATTACAATAAATGTTCAAAGTTGCCGTGTGTGCATTGTTAGTACTTGCCTCAACAGCCATTAATGTCTAATCCTCAATTTGGACAAGCAAAGACTAAAAAGCTTTCGCTTAGATTCACTAATCTGGTTGGGGTAAATTCATCTTGAACTTTGCTGAACTCCATTTATCAACAGGTGGTATCCTTTCTGAGCTTAACTCTGAGATTGAAAAACTCGTACATATAATGAGTTAATATGTTTATAGGTTGATGAAATGGAAGAGGAATTGGCTGGAGTTCATCATGAATTCAATAGAAGAACAGATGTCCACAATAGAGAAGTTGCCAGACTCGAATAAGAAATCTAAGATAAAGAAAGAGGTATATATATCAGTTTTATTATTTCCTTAGAATTGTTCAATGCCCACGATTTCTTTGATAACGTCCTCATCCCATAAGGAGAAAGATTTGCTGCCTAACTTGAATAATTATAAGAAAACATCGCTTAAAACAGAAGAACCCTTGAATAAGCTACAGTCTAAAGAGCCAATGATCATGAAACATTTGAAGCTTAAGTTGTTGAACACAATGATGCTATTTCTGCTATTGACGAATGCTTATAATTATTGAGCACATTGGAAGCTCCATCTCTTGCTTAAGTCAAGAAAGTCTAAAAGAATTTGGCTAAAATCTAAAACTCATTGAAAAAGCACAACTAATTCCAAATCTTTGTTAAAGTGTTATTGGAAATCACAGTTGACTCCAACTTTGCTGACTAAGGAGCTCTTAGAGATGTAATGTCTAAAATAATATTCTTTAGATTGTTGTTGCCTTCAATAATTTGAGAGTTGAATTAGTTGATTCACTCAATTAAATCACTGCTGATGAAGCTGACTAAGTTGCTGAATTCAATGCTTAAGTTATTTAATTGAACTAAGAACATGCTGAATTCTAAAGAGCTGTTGTTGTTAAGAATGCTGAAATCGAAGCCAATACAAGTATTCATTCTAATCTAACAACAAATAGCCAAATAAGAATAAACTCTTGAATTAATTGATGAACTTGATGCTGATTTGGCTACCCTCAATGGATAATTACAAGCTGAAAACGATGACTATGCCTTTGCCACTGACGTTTATAATGCCACCGTTGCTGAATATAACAAGGAAATTAATGCTGCCAATTAAGCTTTAGAATTGCTTAACCAACCAAGATTCCAAGACTATGTTAAATCATAACTCAAGGGAGCATGATCTATTTCCAAATATAAAATATATCAAAGCATAGAAATTATTATTATAATAATTTATTTGTAAAAATCAAACCTTATTCTCAACATATGCAACAAAAATGTTGTTGTTTACCTACTCAAAAAGCATTTCTTATGATTGTTTATCTAGATATTAGCAGAATCATTTGGGGTTTAAACTACTACTATTATTATTTCTAGGAACAGTGGCATGTGCCTTCATGTTTTAAAAAGACTCATCCCTTTCTCTTATTATATCCATCATGGATATTATCATCATTGTATTTCAGTCCTCCGTTGCTTTATACATTAATATGAGAGCATTAAAACAGCAAAATAAAAAACCTATCTTCATCTATAGAAAATTGAAAGTCTTAAGTATATGCTTTAACATACTTGATCGATTGATTGTTCCTATTATCAATTGTACCCTCATTTTTAAAGATGTAATAACCCTAATATTTAGGATTAATAAGAAGCAAGATCACAGTACTGTGTACTTGATATTTTTGTTGCTCTCATTATAACTGCAATCATATGGAATCTTATTGAATATTATTTCTATACTATAGTAAGAGATTTTGTCATGATTCTACAATCCTCATGTATACCTTTTTTCTAATTTAGAAAATCGATCATTACGTTATATGAATGACAGCAAACTTAAGCTTTTAGAATAGCAAAACTTAGCAATTGTCTTTGAAGTAGCAGGATTGAGACCAGCTTATCGAAGAGGAGGATAACCTATTATAAATTCAGATAAAGTAGAATAAGGTCATCTTAAAAGTACTATGGAAGTTCAAAAAATATATTAACAACCATTACAAAATAATTAAAGTATTAAATCTAACTATTTCAGGTTTCCAAGTTTATGGTTCTTAATAAGAATTAATAGAAATCAATTTAATTGAATGATAATATTCATTTTTCATTAATGAATCTTATTAATATGAAATAATTAAGATTATTCGATAAATAATAACAAAAATTTATTTTTATCATAGTATTTAGTCATTAGTTTAATACTTGACTGCTTTTTCTTATTTATTTCTTCATTAAGTCATTCAAACTTTAATCAACCTACTTTATCTGATTTTTACAAACTATTTATTCTAATTATTAATATTTATCTATGATCTAAGTAAGTTCTTTATTTTTTATCATTAATTCATTTTACAAAAGGGATATTTATTCTGACATTCTCTTAAATTATACTGTATTATTGAGTGGATCATTTATTATTCTATTAGATTCTTAAGTATTACTTAAAGATATTAATTTACTGTATAATAATTCATTATCAATTCTTATATTCTATTATTTCAATTATAAATTTTTAACTTCTAAACTTAAATCTGAGCATTCTTAATTTTTTATCTCTAACATTTACATATATTGTAATTTTTCATTAATTAGATTTTATAATTAAAAATCATATTACTTTAATTGATTTTCAAAGTTTCTTTATAATTAATATATATATTATTCTTTTTCTTTTTGTTTTTGTCTATCCTACTATTCATAATGATGTAAAATATTTGAATTCTCTTCTTCTAATTTTAATAGATTTTCTTCATAATTATTTAATTTCTTGTAAATATTTTCAAAATTATTAATCTCATTATCTTTTTGTATAATTTAATTTTTTAAAAATATATTCTCTCTATTTATTTATTCCATTTTCTAGTTAGTCTCTTCAAGTAATAACTGACATTATAATTATATCTCTTAGATTTTTTTGATTGATTCATCATTAAGAGTTTCAGACTATAATCTTTAAGATAACAATCTATTATTTTAATCTTCAATTATATTATTCAATTTTTAATTTTCTATTTCATAATATTCTCTCTATCTTAATCTATCAATCATTAATTATTATTATTCTGAATTATTGGCTGATAAAAATTCTTTTAAATTTTTAATTTCACTTTCTAAAACAGAAATTTGTTTTTAAGAACTTTGTTTAATTGAATCAATCTCATTTTTTTACATTTAAAAATAATTATTTTTAATTTAATTAACATCTTCTAAATATTATTATTCTTTTTTTATTAATTTTAACTTCAAACTTTCATTTTCTTATTTTATTTAATTGTTTTCTAAATCAATTTAATATTTTAATCTTTAATTTTAGTTATTTATAGTTTGTATTTCCTAATTCTTTATGTCAATCAAACATTTTAATTGATTAATTTCTTCTTTTAGTATTTCAATCTAATTATTATAAGCAATTTTCATATTCTAAACTTATGAATCTTGATAAAACTCCATTTTCATTTTCTATTAATAAATTTAATTCTAATGTTCAACCTATATCTAACTTATCTTATTTTTTAGTTATTCTATTTCTCCATTATATCTCAATTATGCTTCAGATATCTCCATTTTTTATTTCTCTATAGTAAAAGTTAAACTTTTAATAATTGAATTCTTTTCTGAGATTTCATCTAACAGTTTATTTTATTCAATCTAGTTATCATTCTCATTTAATGATCTTTAGAAGGTCTACATACTCATATTAGTTAAATTATCACCTGTTGGTTTCTATTCAAAAAAACTATAGTTTCTTTGTTACTCACATGACGTAATTCGTTCATTAACTGCTTGAATTTCTTAGCTTAATATTTTAATATCCTCATCATACTTGTTTCTCATTTCATTTAATTACATAGCAGCTTATTCATATTTTTATTTCCATTGTTCAATCTCTTATTGTTATATTTCACTTTATTTATGCATAGATTGATTTTATTATAATAACTTATATTATTAATCTGCTTAACTATCTTCATGATTTTTATTATCAATCCCTACTATAGAAGAATACATAGAAGGAAAATTGCTTTCATTTTTATTGATTTATTATAAAAACTTTGCTACTTCAATTCCTATCTCCTTACATCTATTTTTGTTTTTATCATTCTCTCCTTAAGGTTGATTGTTAATACTTTCCTTGTTTTATGAAGAATAAGGTGATTGAGTTTTTAAGTTCTTACTTCTTTTTAATGCCCCACCAACAGAACAATTGGAAGGAGTTGAAATATATTAGCATTGCATTGGTGAAACTGTTCTGAATTTGCTTTATTGCATATTAATAATTTATAAAGAAAAATATAAAATGCTTTCATAATCAATAAAGCATTTTACATATTGAATAAATTTATTATTATGTTTTATTAACATTATATTTATAAACTGTATATTCTCAATTATATAAACAAATAACTTTTTAATTATTTTATTTTCATGGAATAAGTGTACAATATTCAAAATATATATTTTCATATAAATTAATATAATAATTATATCAATAGAGGTCATTTGAAACAATTAAATTATTGAAATACATTATAATTCATTTATCTGTAATGCTTTTTTATTTTGTTTTAAAGGAATCTCAGGTTTAGAATCAAGCTATTAGTGATTGAATAATAGTATAAATTAATTAATTAATCATAGTAAAATTAAGGTTGAAATGGTTAAAATTGAAAAAAATAATTATAATATTTTTACATAAATTTATTTACTTTTAAATTAAAAAACAAATATATCCAACTCAATTAATTAAATATATATATATATATATATATATATATATTAATTTAAGGAATACATAAAACATATTTCCAAATATGATTTTAAAACTGATTGATAAATTAAAGTATAAAGTGTATATTCTAAATAAATAATACAAAAACCATCTTAATTAGTACTTGATTATTATGCTTAATATTAAGACTTATTAAGTATAGAAAAATTCTTAAATGCTTAAATAATATTTTAATAATTTGCTTAATTTTTATAAAATGCGTCATAATTAAATATAAATCAGATGCATATTTCTAAAAAAGCACATTCATCTTTAAATCTTGTCAACAATGACCTATTGTAGACTCCAGATAAAAAACCCTAGAATCATGTTAATAATTCAAACAAGCAAGAAGATAGCACAATGAAAGAGTCAATGGTAGTAGATGTGTTGATTTATAATCATCCTCCAAACCTTTAGAAATTAATTCCTGTCTCACAAATTTTTGGAGCATATAAAAGATTAAAAAATGTTATAACAAGAACGCCAACTTAAAAATCAATGAAATTATCAGAATAATTTGAAGCTAATGTTTATATCAAAAGGGTAAATAAAATATATAATTTTAGGAAGATTTGCAGATTGTTAGAAGTTATAAGTTAAGAGGAGCGTATAATAAAATAATATCTATACCAGAAAGTGAAAGACATCGTACTGTATTTTGTTCTAGTGCTGGTAATCATGCTTAGGGTGTTGCCTATGTATGTAATTTATTGAAAATAAACTGTGTTATTTACATGCCAACAAGTACACCTAATATTAAGTTTAATGCTGTCAAGTAATATTAAATTCATATTAAGATCTTGGGGAAAACAATATGTTTAGATTGAATTGATTGGAGATACATTTGATGAGAGTTTTAGAGCAAGTAAAGAAAGATGCAATAATGAAAACGGTATATATGTACATGCTTTTGATGATGAGAAAATTATAGAAGGTTAAGGAACTATTGCTGTTGAAATACTTGAAGATATTCCTGAAAATTAAATTGACTTTGTTTTCTTTCCTGTTGGAGGTGGAGGATGTGGAGCAGGAATTTCATCTTATTTTAAATAAGTTAATCCTGAAACAATAATGATAGGTGTAGAACCAGAAGGGTATATATATATATTGATTATTTAGTTCACCTTCAATGTATGAGGCAATTAAATAATAAAAAGTTGTTGAATTGGATAGTATTAACACATTTGTTGATGGAGCTGCTATTAAAAAGTCAGGAGCAATACCATTCGAAATTTTAAATTCTGTTTTAAAAGATATTATATTAATTCCAGAAGGACATGTTTGTACAACTATGATGAAATTATTTAATGAAGAAGGTATTTTAGTTGAACCTGCTGGGGCTTTAGCAATATCAGCCTTAGACAGATTTAAAGATGAGATCAGAGGTAAAACTGTTGTTTGTTTGATTTCTGGAAGTAACAATGATTTAGGAAGAATGACTGATATTAGAATGCTTTCAGAAATTCATTAGGGTCTATAATATTATATGTTTGTAAATTTCTTTTAAAAACCTGGAGCATTAAAACAGTTTATTATACAATGTTTGGGTATATATATTAATCAATATATAATATAGGACCAACAGATGAAATCACTAATTTAGAATACACAAGAAAAAATAATAGAGAAAAGGGACCAGCATTAGTTGGAGTGAAAGTTAAAAAACCTCAAGATTTTGAGGCAATTAAAAATAAAATGGAAGAATTAAAAATTACACTTAGAATTTTATAACCAAATCAAGAGATTTTCAAAATGTTATTGTGATTTATAATATTATAAGATCATAAATATATATAATTTATTTCAAACAATCTAGCCACTTAAAATTAATCTTTTAATCTCTCTCTAGAATTATTCATCAAAAAACAATGTTCCTTATGGAATTAAGTAAATGAACTTTTGTAAAAGAATCATTTTATTTAATTCAGAATTTGATATTAATCTTAAACAATAAATACTAACGATTTCAAATGCTAAGTACAATGAAACAACAATCTTAAGTTAGACAAAAACTCTTACATAAACTATAAATTACAATTCAGTAATTTAAAATTCAAATTATTCTTTTATAACGCCAGAAAATTTGGACAAGACATCTGATAAAAGTGTTGAACCTTCTAATTCTAATTTATCTAGTGATTATCTAGTATCAAAATGAGTTGTTTCATATTCATTAGATATGCTGTTAATTACATAACTTAATGCATTTACAAGTCCTCCTTTTAATACTCCCTACATAACTTTGTCACAAATCCCATTAGCCTTTTTCTTATATTCCTAAAATATGATATTTTTATGTATATACTTCGCTTAAATTATCACAGACAGAAATTTAAGTTATTTTTTCTACTATTTGAGTAGATGGTCCAAAAATTTCATTAATTTAATCCAATTAAAGTAAATCCTAATTAAACTCTTTTAATGAATCTAAACTCTCTTCTACATGTTAATATAAATCTTAAATTTCAGAAGGAGTGAAAAATGTAAATGTAGCTTTATAATACAAGGCTTCTTTCCAAGCATAAATAATTAAAATATTTACACTGGCATCTGATATTTTCTAATAAAATTTTGCTACATTTTAATAATAGATTATTTAATTATGTGTTATAAGATAGAAACTTAAACTTACTAAGAAATATATTAGATAATGAAATAATATTGCGAATGTTTTTCTAAATATATTTAGAGAAACCAATTTTTTATTGTTAATTTAACGATATTTAAAATTTGATTGTTTTTTTTTCAAAGATTTATCAATATTATCCAGATCCATAGAATATCCATAGATCATTTATCTATTATTTTAGATTTTCAAAGTTATTTATTTTAATCTTATAATTTCCAATTCAACTTGATGTAGATCTTGATTTTTTAAAATAGATAATATTTTATTTTTGGAATTTCGAATCTGTTTTACATGATAGATTTTTAGAATAATCAATATGAAAGATATTACTCCAAATAATGTTATGTATAATCTAATGTTATTCATTTTTTCATTTGAATATATTAATGTTTGTTATAAAGTAAAGTTTTCAAGATCAACAAACTTTTTATATAATATTTAACTGTTTTTATATGAATAATAAAAATAAGGTCCATCTGTCAATAATGGTTTTACTGTATAAGCCAATTTATATTCATATTGATAATTAAGTAATAAATGAATTGATTCTCTAAAACTTATATTATAATTCACTCCAGTATTATTCTTTACATATAAGGAAAGTATTAAATAATTCTCTTCTAAAAATGGTTAAAATTCAGGTATATATAATACCTTTGTAATACTCTATTTTAAAAGATCATAACCTGATAATAAATTTGATTTTGGAAATTAAATAAATTGTGCATGTTCTATCTCATCAATCATTTTCAAATTAAGTAATTAATTATAAGTTACAATAGTATATCTAGTGACTAAAAAGGAGTCAATTGGTTAATAAATTTCATTCTTTATAGAAAGTAGTTCTAAATGAGATATCAATTCTTTGAAATAAAAGGTTTCATCAAATATAATTATCGAAAAGATAAATGCAACAAGAATATATATTAAATAAATGATAATTAATGAAATCCAATTCTTAGATTATTTTTGAGAATTGAGAATAATTGAGGATTATTTAAATATTTGATAATATGGAGATCTTTTTACTTTAGCAATACTTGATAAATTTGTAAAATTTTCTAATTTTCTATTAATTTTATTACTGAAACGAGGAAAAGAGTTTTCAGTTTATTTTTTCTCTGGAATAATTTAGAAATCATTATTCTCCTATAATAAATCAATTTGTAATTCATGACGTTCTGTATTCAATATCATTTATTACTTTTAATAATCTTCTTCAGGATCTGGTAAGTTTATTTCAATTTATTCATCAATATCAAAAGGATTCTCAGAATTTTGCATATATCTAAATTATGTACATGAATTAACTTTATCTATTTTAAGATTATCTAATCTCAATACAAATATATATTGATTTTCTTAAAAGAATCTTTGAGTGATAGTTAAATGACATGAATATAATGTGATATTTTCAATTTCATCTAAACAATTAAAAGTTTTTGTTTTTCCTCTCTATTCATCTTCTTCTTAACAGCTTATAAAATTAATAGGACATATTTTTATATCATATGTTTTGTCATCAATATATTTTTTAAATTAAGGAATTACTTTATTTATATTAATACCAATAATATGATCCAAATAGACTTCAGAAAGATTTAAACCACCAAAAAATAAGTTATGACTTATTTCTTAAAGTCTAAAGTTGGAATCTACAAATATTATATGTTTTTCACTTTATGGCAACCTATAAACTGTTATAATTTCTATATTTTATGAATTTTTTTGATTCAAATCCATACAAATATCAATTGGTTATATTATACCTTATCGTATTTTTATAAATGTTTCACCAATTGATTAAAAAAATCTATTTTAACCTGTTTCAAGAAAATTTTCAACTAAAAATTAATGTTGTTGTTTAAGTGATTAAGGTATTAAGGTTTACAATTAATCACCTTCTTTTAATTTAAAATTTTAACCTTATGTTATTGAATGGTATTCAATAATTATGTTTTATACATCTATAATTTTGAATATTACAAAATTAAAACTTTAATTAAAAAAATTAAATAATTCTGATTAATTATGTTTAAGTATTATATCTTCATCAAGTGCAATAATTTAACTAAAGTTATATGCATCTAACACATTATTCAAAATTTCTACTTGATAGAACATCAAAACACTCTAATTTGAAATAGCTTAAAAATTAATATAATAAATATACTTGGAAACAATTCATAATTTGATTTCAATTTCTATAAAAAAGTTTCCATTTCTAATAAGATCTTTTATACTTTGCGATTTAATTGATTCTACTCTATTTTATCATTTAAAATAATATTGAAAAATTCTATTTTTGATATTAAAACATTTAAAAACATTGTTTAAACATCAATAGTATTTGAATTAATAATAGATAATTATCTCATAGCCAATGAAATTGTTTATTAATTGGATTTTGTTTTTGAAGTTTATTAAATCATTTTACTTTACATCATTGCTATTATTTTACATTCTAATATTTTTAAAAAGGTTTATTATGAATTGCTAAGTTCAACTCTTATTGTTAATCTATATGTTCTTAAATTCATAATTGAAGGATTATTGCTCTTATATCTAAACAATTATTCAATAATATGTTATGCTTCAACATATTTATCTAGAATAATTAATGTTTAAACATAATTAATATATATCTACCCTAAATAGAAAGGATTTCTAATTTTCTCTGATAGATTTTCTAATTATCTCAATATCTATTATAGCATATGTTATCTTATCCTATCAATAATTTATTGAGAAAGTAGTTACTCATATGAAAACAAGATTTCATTTTTTTAACAAAAATGTTAAACATACTAAAAAAGAAAGATTTAATTCTCTAACTTTTTAGTATCTATACCCTCTTCAATAATGCAAGAAACATATTTTAATTCACTAATAGTTATCTCCTAAAAACCTTTTTTACTCATTATTTAATGTATATTTCTATCTAATAATCCTCTTATTATGAAAAGACTTATAGGAGCTAATGGAATCCACAATCTTAATGTAAAGCAATTAAATAAACATTCAAATAATTGTAAAATTGCCATTATAGATCCTATACTACCAACTATAATTATTATTAATAAATATGGATTTCTCATGTGTATATGATTAAATCTAATTTACCAAAATTTATGAATAAAATTTAGGATTATCAATACTGCTTAAGCAATTTTAGCTGCTTCTTTATTTTCCAAAAAAGCATAATTTATTATTTGAAGTAATTTTAAGTATAAATTTATTATATTTGTATGGGATTAATTAATTGTTAAATATTACAATTAAGGTATAAATCTAATGCTTCTATTTAAGAATTACCATTAAATAAATAATATTATACTTATTTAAAGGATTAGGATGATGCTTATTATGACAAAAAATACTGAAATTTATTTTTTATCAGCAAGAAGCAGCATACAAAATTCTATTATATTATGACCTAAATAGACTTTATTAAAAAATAAAAATAAGGAGATGATTGAAATAATTATTTGTAATTTATTTGAGTTCATTTGACTAAATTATATTTCATTTATTATGTTGTTCTATTTTGTTTAATTAAAAACAATACAATAATATATCCAAATGATGATAACTATTTAAATTAAAAGAAATAAAACAACAAATGTAATTTCATAATTTCCTTAAGTAATAATATATATGTGAGGTCTAGTAAAAAATAAAATAATGGTAAAAGATTTATAAGGTTCAAAAGCAGGCTATTCTAAATAACTTACCATCTGAAGTTATGCAAGGAGTCCGAAAATTAATTAAATTAAGCTCGGTAGTTTCATAGTAAACTATTAAAACACTATGCTAGTTTTAATAATATCATTTAGTAATTTTGATATTCCGTTCATTCAACTAATGATAAATAAATTATTTAATTCTTATTAATTCAGAATTAATAAAACAAAGAATTCTTCCATGTTTGCTCATAAGTTCTGATTCCACTTATTAATAAAATTGATATTTAAAATTTAGAGATTTATTAAATTAACATGTTATTTAGAATTGAGTAATTAGTTTGTAGGATAAAAATATCATAATATAATATAATAACAATTTTCAAGTAGAGTTTAACAATAATTTAGTAATTCAAATTCTTGTGATAACTGTTCTTTAACATTTAAAAGTAAGTTTATTGATTCCTATTTATATCTGCCAATTCTCTTTATTATTTTCTTATTTCTAAATACAAGATCTGATGATAATTCCTGGTATTTTTGAGGATTTTCAAATTTTTCTGAAATTCTAATAATCATTTCTTTTTTTGAATACTTTTAAGATTGTAAATTTTGAGATGATTTAAGATTATCAATTTAATTGAGTTTGAATTCAATTTTATCTTAAAGTTGTTTCATATAAATTGAATGTTTAAAATTAGTAAAGTTAAGGGTTTTACGATCGAATAAACAATTAACTAAAAGAGACTAACAAAATTATTCAATATAATAGAGTGAATGGAAAAGTAGATTGGATTGCTTCTGATCATTTTTCAAAAGACACTACATGCTTAGATTTGGTAATATGAGAGTGTACAAATGATTTACACCATTCTCAATTCCATATGGATAGATGACTGATTATTCTTGAATTTTTATATCTGAATTAGAATTGTAATCTGCATTTTCATAAGTCTAAACAATAATAATATTGCTAGGCTTGTTGAGTTAAAGATCATTAAGGATTTCCATACAATTTAGAGCTTTTAGATTTATGGAAGATCGTTTAATATCTTTCATTTAATAGATAGCTGTTATAGGTAAACGGTTAATATTCACATACTCTGTTAATTAATTTTATAAATGTCTTGTAAGAAAGATTAATTAGAAATTCTTAGATAAAGCATAAATCAGATCTTTTAAATTTGTTAATGCATAAATAGTAGAATTATGTATCAATTTAGAAAAATAATGATCCTTAATATTTTGATAATCTATATAGAGTTGAGATTAAATAAAGTCCTATTAAAACCCATAATAACTAGATTCACAAAATCCTAGTAGTTCATCAAAGACAATTAAAGCAACATTACTTATTTAAGAATTTGTGATTTTTACTTATTCTAGTTGTAGTAAAATTGTATTAATAAAGGGTTTCTTGATTTAGATATCAGGAGTTGGTTTTGATAAGGATGTAATTGGTCTAATAAACTAAGTTTTAGGGCTTTTGTTAATTTCATAGATAGCCTTATTTTAAGATAAACTATTTTCGAGAGAAGAATTGCTTGAAATAGATGATTTAATTTTAACTTTAGATTATGTTAGTTATTTAATCCCAATTTACTCAATATTTAATCCATTAGTATTTTATTAAGGAGAGCGATACTAAATATTTTTATTATGGGGAAAACTTCCCTTAATAATTTTACCAGGTATTTTGATACTATGTTTTTATTTTCTCATTTAATAATAATTAGCACAAGCAGGTTTAATCTAATATTTTGATAAATTAGAATCTTAGTGGATGTTATGAATGAAACTACTAGTTACATCAATTTGATTATCTTCATTTCTAGAATCATTAGCTATGTAGGATTTGGTATTAATTTAGGGTAAAGTGATTCTTTAGTCTTCATTTGATGAATTTAAAGTGACAAAAGGTGAATAATTCTTCTTCCAATACCCCTATATTAATGCTTTAGGAGAATAGGATGTATTGGTTTTAATCTCTCTTTATGAAATAGATTTGAGATAGTTGTCGTTGACATAGTATTATTAGATGGGGTCCAATTTAGTTAGAGCTTGAATCATAATAATTAATTTTATAATTGACCTTAAAAATAATCTGTATTGAAATGAATATTGGGTATGAATATAATGTTATATAGAATATATCATAAACTAACACTTTTCAAATACATTTCTAAAACATTAGTAAATCTAAGGAAACTAGGACAGTAAATATATTTGATATCACTTCCAAGTAATCCATCAAATTCCCACATTAATTTAAGAGAGTTCAATAAGTGTTCTTTGAAATCAACTTTAAATTTTTGTCCATATTGATGGCTAAGAATAAATTTTATAGAATTTACAAAATATATAAGTATATATCTGATCTAGAATCTTCAGCAAAAAGGATGTCTTGTATACTTTATAATTGATTTTAATCTCGATTTGTTAAAAGAGTTTTAGTAATTAAATTATCAAATTTTTAAATTAGAAGAAACTTCTTCCATGGTTTAGTTGTTTTTATCATTTGACTAAGTATTTCAAAAGTTGTTGCATATGGAAGATGTTTAAATTATTTCTCAGCATTTTCAATAATATTATCTATTTGAATAATTGCTTAGTGTTGTATTGGTTTAACAGATCCACCAGATGATTCAAGAAAACTAATACATAAATATTTGAAAAGTTGTACCTATCATTAGAAATGTTAACTATCTCTCCTCCTTATATTGGTAATAAGGCTTAGTCTATTTCAAAATCATTATGCTCTAAAACTGTACCTTTCTCAGGAATATTTGATTAATGTAATTCATTAATTTATATTTATTGATAATAGAGTTTAAGCATCTAATTAAATTTATTCTTAATGGGAGATGCCTTCCCTAATAAGTAATGTTAAAGCACTCTTTAAACAAGTAATTCCTGTTCAGGTAGTTTATCAAGGTCATTGCCAAAATAGAGTTTGAGATCCTACTAGAAACCTTAAAGGATAACTATTCTAAGTATTTATGAAATAGTATCAAATTATTGAATGATATCAATGACCTCCTCATCAGCATAGATCTCATTGAAATGTAAAAAGTAATTCGCAATAAGTAAATTGAAGAAACTTGATTGATTAAGTTCTATTTCTAGTTTCATTCTAAAATAAAACTCAAGTTTTGTTTCTGGATCTTTTTCAGTTATTGATAAATATCTTGGAGCATTGCAATTATTAATTAATTATACAACTAAATTCTATATACATAAATATCAAACCTTATGAAATATTATTATGTCTTGATACTAGACTTGAGAAATGAGTTAATTATTCAGTTTATGTAATTTCTTTTAGAATTAGTACTTGCGTTTATCGATAGGTTCATCATTTTGATCAACACAACAGATATTATTATTTCCCATTTATTTTATATAAAATAATAAAATTAAGATTGATCCTTATATTTGTGAATTTATGTAAAAGTATAAGAAATATAAGTTTATCACAATAAATATATGAATCAATTAGATTTTTTGACCTTGATAGAAATTAATTAAGATTTAATGCTTCTATACTTAACGATAATTATTAATAACTTTAATGAAATAATTATAAAGATAATCTATCTAATTTATGTTGGCATATATGTTATTATATTATATAATGATCATAATCAAATTTAATATCAGTCTTTTTCAATAATATCCATCACTGAATTAGAAATAGTCCACAAAACTTCATTTAAGATAATTACTAACCTTGGAAAGTATGAAACTCAAAGTAACAAAAAGTAAGTTAAAATAAAGTATGAAAATAATAATTCCAAAGATTTATATCCTATTTCTAAAGAATTCCTAAAATATATATAATTATTATATTGAAACATAATTCTAGATATCTAGATATTAGTAAATTGGTTCCTAATATATAACAGAATAACTAAAAAGTTAATAAATAAAATTAAATAATTATAGCACACATTAATCAAATGCTTTATTAAAAGACACTGTAAATGAAACATAAATTAAATTAGGAATCAAAGTAATTTATTTAATTTTTACTTTGAGTTGATAGATGGATGAGTCATGACTATTAAAATATATGGTGTAATGATATTTAAGTTTGGATGGTTGATTTTTATTGTGATTGTGATTATAAACAAAGAGTTTTTGTGAAGCATTTTGAGTTATTTTCATTATTTAGAGTAATTTAATTATTTAAATTAAAATAACAAAGATTTTAATCAATGAAGGCCGAACAATAACAAAAGGGGGCAACCAAAACAGTAAAGAAAGTTAAGGTTAATAACAAAGCACCAGTCAGGTACATTGAATATTTGAAAAAAGATTATGGGTTAAGGCTGCTTTCACTGGTTTCAGAAGATCTAAAGTTTAATAAAACGAGAATTAAGCATTGTTAAAGATTTAACATGTTGATGATGTCTCATCTAGCAGATTCTATTGGGGAAAAAGAGTAGCATATATCTACAAGGCTCACTCTCTTAAGAACAATACTAAATTTAGAGTAATTCATTATCCTAATGTTTTTTAGACTATCTGGGGTAGAATCAGCAAATCACATGGATCAAATGGAGTTGTGATTGCTCGTTTCAATAGAAATCTTCCACCAAGAGCCATTGGATCTACTTTGAGAGTATTCCTTTATCCAAATAGGGCTTGATCCAATATATTAATATGTACATTTATTTCCAGAAATTAAATAAAACAAATTTATTTTTTAAATATGAGTCAACCACAGTAGGCATCATAATCATAATAGCAAAAGGCCAATACCTTCAATAAATCAGAAAAAACAAAAGATATCAGATTAACAAATATCTAGGCTGCTAAAGGTAAAAATGAAATATATATATCAAGCCGTATCTGATGCAATAAGAACCAGTTTAGGACCAAGAGGAATGGATAAAATGATTTAAGATGCCAAAGGTGAAGTACTCATTACAAATGATGGAGCCACTATACTCAAATAGATGGATTTGGTTCATCCTACTGCAAAAATGGTAATTTATAGAATATTACAAAAAGTTAGTTGAAATTTCTCATGCATAAGATGTTGAGGCTGGAGATGGCACTACATCAGTTGTAGTATTTGCAGGAGCATTATTGAAATCATGTGAAGTCCTCTTAGAGAAGGGAATACATCCAACCACTATTTCAGAGGGATTCCAATATGCCTTAGAAAATGCATTAGAAGCTTTAGATGAATTGAAAAAACCAGTTGATCTAGACAATAAATAATAATTGATTGAATGTGTGTAAACAGCACTTTCATCAAAAGTGGTTTCATCTAATAGTGCATAATTGGCTCCACTTGCTGTAGATGCAGTTTTGAGAATTGTTGATCCTCTTAAACCTGATAATGTTGATCTTAAAGATATTAAAATTGTTAAAAAATTAGGAGGCACAATTGATGATACTGAATTAGTTGAAGGAATTGTATTCTCTAATTAAAAAGCAAGTTAAACAGCTGGAGGACCATAAAAAATTGAAAATGCTAAAGTTGCACTTCTTTAATTTTGTTTATCAGCACCAAAAACAGATGTTGAGAATTCTATTGCAATTAAAGATTATACAGAAATGGATAAAATATTGAAAGAAGAAAGAAAATATATTATAGATCTTGTAAAAAAGATAGTAGCATCAGGTGCAAATGTATTATTAATATAAAAAAGTATATTAAGAGATGCTGTAAATGATCTTTCATTACACTTTTTAGCAAAGAAAGGTATAATGGTTGTAAAAGATATTGAAAGAGAGGATGTCGAATTTATATCAAAGGTATATTTATATATAGATAATAATTATAATAGACTTTATGTTTAGTACCAGTTGCACATATAGATTAATTGACACCAGAAAAATTAGGAAATGCTGGACTTGTTGAAACAGTTTTCTTGAATGATGAAAGCAAAGTATTGAGAATTACTGGAATGCCTGCTTAATCTAAAGCTTTAACAATCTTAGTTAGAGGATCAAATTAATTAGTTTTAGATGAAGCTGATAGAAGCATACATGATGCATTATGTGTTGTTAGAAGTCTTGTTAAAAGCAAAGGATTAATTCCTGGAGGAGGAGCACCAGAAATTCATTTATCATTAAAATTAACTTAAAAGGCTAATACTTTAACAGGTGCAAGATCTATGTGTGTGAGAGCATTTGCTGAAGCACTTGAAGTAATCCCTTATACTCTTGCAGAAAATGCAGGTAAATAAAATTTATATTCCATAATTTATAGGATTGAATCCAATTAATGTAGTTACTGAGTTGAGAAATAGACATCTTAAATCATAAAAGTTTGCAGGAATAGGAATGAAGAAAGTAATTATTATTTAATACTAATTTAGAATAATATTGTAGATGATATTACAACTGAATAAGTAGTCTAACCAATTTTAGTAACAAGGAGTGCTTTGAGTTTGGCTACAGAATGTGTTAGAATGATCTTGAAGATTGATGATCTAGTCATTTCAGCACGTTGATGTATAACATTTTATATAAGAAAAATAAAAATAGTCTATAGGTTTTAATATAAAATATTTAATAATTATAAAGTCTTGAAAAATGGATTAAATAAAATATGTTTTATAATACATTCATATTTCTATTTTAATTTATAATAATAATAATAATAATAATAATAATAATAATAATAATAATAATAATAATAATAAATAAATTAATGTTAACAAATTCAAGATCTAATCCTACAACCAAACCTGTTCTTAAATTAAAGCATTTTTTGAATACCATTGTTGTACCCTATTCATCCAAAGATCCTATATATAGTTTAAAAAATTCAATTGAAAGTTCAAGATTTGCATCATATCATAATATCAGTAATTCTGTACGTAAAAATATAATCAAAAACCAATATTCCTTTTTACCATGTATCACTAATCGGAAATCACTCATAATTGAAGCTAATTAAATTTCTACAATTACATTTGATCATGTGTAATTAGAATAAAATAATAATAAGTAAATGAAAAAACATTTAAGATAATTAAAGAATTTTAGTATTGCTCAAAATTAAAATGATAATCTAAATTCAACATATGAAGAATTATAAATACTTTAATCTAATAAAAATAGTCCAACAAAATATAAAACATCTAATAAATAGGAATAGTAAAAATCAAGAAAATAAAAATTAGTTGATTTTTTGAAAGGTGAAAATTAAGGCATATAATTTACATAATTATTACAAAAAAAATAATCAAAATAGTAAACTTTATTTCCTTCTTTCACAATTAAAAAATATCAAGAACTTTAATTTTGAAATTTTGTTTGTATTATTATTATTTTTTCAATCATAATGTTAGACAATCCAAAAATTTAATTAGAAACTGAAATCATACTTTAAGGAATCTAATACTTAATCACCATACAAGCTAATGAACATTTACTGTATAAATAATTTATACATTAGATATATAGAATTAGAATCAAAATATGAACCTTAGATCTGGAAAAATACTTACACCATTGATTATATTGAAGAACTTACTCGCAAAACAGGTAATCCTAAAAAATTCAATGTATTTATCTCCATTTTATAAATTGCATTATAAAAATCAAATGAAAATGTATTATTTATATTCTAAATAGGTATTATTTGATATTTTGACTTATCAAGATCTTGAGAATCTAAAATAATAAAAATAATAAGATTAAAGTCATCTTTCTAGAGGTTCATCAACAAATTCCAAAATTAATAAAAGATATCTGATATTATCATATCAAACTGATTTTGAAAAAATTCATTATCCATTAGCCTTAAATTATGAGGAACAAATTGAAAACTCAAGATTAATGACTAAAATCTAGAATTTAAAAACAGAACTATAAGATTTTAAATCATAGAAATAAAATGATGAAGAATTTTAGATTTCGAATTCATTTACCAAAAGTAAAAGGGATATATAAACTCCTGATTCTATTGTGAATTAAAATGAACTTTTGAAAGCAAAAGTAAAAAGATTAGAAGAGGCTTTGACCCAAAAAAAAGGGGCAGTAGAAGTAGATTAATTAGTTAGAGATAATGAAGACTTATAAAATATGCTAAATACATCAAAATTATTATACGAAGAGAAAATGGAGAAGTTAGAAAAATAGTTGAATTTAAAAAATACAGAAATTGTTATGTAAATGGCTGAAGTATATATAATATAAATAAAGATTAGATAAATGCATTTAAAAAGGAGTTATCATAATTGATTGGAAGAGTAGAGATGGATAATAGGATCAAAGAGCATATCAAGCTTATGAATGATGATGAGGAAAGTAAATTGGTTAAAGCATAGAAAACTATACAAAAATATGAAAAAGAAGTTGAAGGCCTTAATTAGTATGTAATTTATAAAATCATAGATAAATAGATTCATTTAAAAAATAAGATGCTATATAAAAAAGAAGAATAAATCAATTAGAAACTGAACTATCTTAATCAATGAAAAAATTTAATTACAAAGGAGTTACTGACAGGCTTTATTCCCCATATAGTAATCACTCAAATGGGAGTAGAAAATCGAATTATTCAGTTCCAAATAGATTAAATTCAAATAATTCATCTGGAAATGCATCTCCTAATGTAAAGTAGGCATCTCCAGCTTTAAGCAAGAATTCACGTAATTCCACTCAAAATTCAGTAATTAAATATTGTATTCTTAGGCTGCTTATCAAAAACCAAAGTTTTATAATACTGCTCCAATGAATAAATAACCTATTTAAAAGAAACCCTCTCCAGCTAGACCATAATAATAGATTAGACCTAATCCTAATAGGGCATCTCCAATTACTTAATAAAAACCTTCTCCTGGAAAAAATAATATCTTTAAATAGCCATCTCCTCCAAGATAAAATTATTAATAACATAAGGCTCCTTAATAACATTAGGCTAAATAAAGGACAAATTAATCTGCTAATAATTATAAATAGCCTATGAAGTAGGTGCGCAATGAATATGATTGGAAATCAGGGAATGCAACAGAACTGGATAATAAAATTAATAATTTGAAAAATATATTATAAAGAGCAAAAAAATGATTAAACAATATAATAAATACAAAGAAATAAAAATTTAATGAACCAAAAAAAATCTTAAAATTTATCATTTTTTTGTTTTTTTAGTTGGTTAAGGGCTTGATTCTTTTTCATCATCATCATCATCTAAATCACCATCATCATCTTCTAAATCATCATCTGATTCATCTGAATCTTCTCCTCCTAAACCATCTTCATCATCACTATATTAAATATCATTTCCATTTTTATCTTTATTATCTAAAATTTACAATCCTGGAACTAAATCAAATACCTTTTAGAAGTATCCTTACTATTAAGAAATAGGATTGTCAGATAAATCTAATTGTTGTAATTTCTTCAATTATTTGATTGGCTCCAATTCCTAATAATATATACTTAATAAGATACATCAAATGTTTTAATTAAATTTTCTGCTAAGCTTAAACACATTAATTTTGGATATGCATCAGCAATAAATTTAATTGCATCTCCCTCCAATTAATTAGTTTCCAATACCAAATTCAATAAATTTGGTAATTTAGGAAATCCTTCAAGTGTCTTTAAGGAGCACTCTACTAGACTTAAAGATTCTAGCTGACTATGAGATTCAAGAAGTTCAGCTATCTATTTGTCTAATTTAACAATCTTAACATTGTCAAGATCAAAATCCATTAATTTGCCATCTTGTTCTTGTGTTTTTAATTTGATTTCTTTTTTAAATATGTCTAATATGTTAGCCATTTATTAAAATAATTAATATCATTTAATTAACTATTACGCTATATGCTAAAAAGGGTGATCGATGTCTTGATTGCGTGCCTATTTTAATAAAGATAATAAATTACTGTTGACAATGAAAAGAATGACAATCCTAATTAACTAGCTAATTGCATTCCTTATTTATTTTCTATCTTTCTGATTGCTTATAAGTCTGACTTCATGGCAACTAAAACACCTGGTAACTTCTTTCCATTAGCTTTTGTTACTCTTTCAAACCATTCTTTAGCTGCCTCATAGGTGGTCTCCTTTGTCATGTCATAACATAAGAAAACAAAGTTGGCGTCTTTCAACTTGAATAATATTATTTAAATTTGACTATGTTAGATTTTAAAATCGCTTATTCATATATTTCTGATCCTGCTATATCAAATAAGTATAATTCGACATCTTTTTCTTCTTATTCAAATGGAATTAATTTTGTAGATATTTCAGCTATTTGAGTCTAAGATTATTGAATGAAGATAATACTAATTGATAATCCTTTAGAAAATTAACCTCTCCAGTTGTATACAATTAAATAAGGGCAGATTTTCCAACTGCAGAGCTACCTACCACCAATACCTTAGCTGTTACTTTTCTCATTGAATAATAAATAATTTAAAAATAATTTAAGATCAATAAATTATTCATTTTTGTCTGATATTTTTTTTTAAATTACCTAAGTTTGCTTTTTTACCTTATAAAATATATTCATGTTATGCAGATTATTTTTTTGTTTCTTTATCTAATTAATTCAATAAATAATACTTTGAAAATAAATAGGCCCATATGCTTATTATTTTGTAAGTGGAGGCAATTTAACTGTATCTTAGAGTTATTATTTTTTATTTTTAATAGAGTTTTGCAAAATTTAGTTGGGTTTTTTGAATAGAATCTATTTAGGTAATGTGCGACAGTTTTTTTATTCTTCTTCATCTCTTTTGAATTAAATTTAATATATACAGTTTCTCTTGCAATTTGATTGATTATAGACTTGTTCCCAATAATTTATATTATTCTTAATCTCTTAATTCTTTAAAATATGGATGTCTAAGTGCTTATGTTGCATCAATTCTCTCTTCTGGATCATAAATTAACATTTGTTTAATTAAATCAACTAAATCTTTGGGAGCATATGGAATAAGGTTTTCAAAACCTGTTCCAACTTTAGGAGGGAAATTAATTTCCATATGTGATGCATGCTTTCTGAAACGATCTAGTACTTTAGGATTTGGTGTGCCTAAGATGTTATGAATCTTATTAATTTAATCAAATTCATTGTTTCCAGGAAACAAAGGATATAATGCAGTAATTTCAAATAGCACACAACCTGCTCCCCAAATATCCATTTTCCTATCATAATAACCATCTGTCAATAGAACTTCAGGTGCTCTATACCATCTTGCATCTATGTAATCTGTTTATGGATGTTAAAAATAAATGCTTTTACAAGATCCCATGCCAGCTAATTTTAGATGATCACCTTAAAGTAAAATATTTTCACTAAATATTAAAAATAGTTATTACGGTACAATGCAACGATGAAATAAATTATTTTTATGTATGAAATCTATTGCTTTTAATAATTGATACATATAACTTTTAATTTTATCTTATTCTAATAGTATTTATCGATCTATTTGATTAATTAAATATAATTAATACCCTTAATAAGTTCATAAAGATTTTGTTCCATTAATTCAAATACTAGAGAAAATCTCCATGTATTTTCATCACTATATAAAGAATTAATAATTACAATAAAACTTCAAATAAATTTATTATATGGTCATGATTTTGTAACTTTCTTAATATTGGAATTTCCCTAAATTCGTTAACCTAAATTAGTAATAATTATTTACTTCATCAATTGTTTAAAAAACTTTTTTCATACATTTAATAGCAACTATCTCATTTGATGCTATAGATTAAGCCTTTATAACTTCTGAAGATGTGCCATATCCCAATTTAGCTATTAGTTTATAATCTATCCATCTTTATAATGAAATTACTTTGCATTCAAAATTGTTATTTTATAATATAATTAATTTTTTATAATAATAAAAATAAATCTATGTATAATGCTTTAACATTTATTCACCATTTTAAGATTATAAATCTCTTAGAATTTATTATTATACCAGTTTCATTTCATTAATTATTTAATTAATTAAATTAATGTATTCATCATTTATTACTAAAAGACCTATTGGATTTAGTTTATTGGGAACTTGCATGATTCTTGATCTATTTATTGCAGCATCTTAATACTCTAATTATTGTGAATTTTTTGATAAACCAATATATAAAGTATCATCAGATAATGGAATATCAATTTATTAAACTAATTCAGAAGGATGTGAAATAAGTTAAAATTTTGAATTAACATATATGGGATTAAATGTTAGTGATCAAAATGCAAAGGCAGAAGTTGATAATAGAATCACAATATTAAATTCAATAAATACTGAATTATTTGCTTGCATTGCTCTCTTTGTATTCTACTTTCATATTTTTACAAGTTTTTTACCTTTATTTCTAGACTTTGTATTAACTATTTCAGAATATTGGATGTAGAGAACAAGGAATACACTAATGATATCATTAATAAGAAACTTAATTGTAATTAATTGGCAATTGATGTAACCTTTACTTCTACTAACAACTGTTGTTAACAATATTACATATAAAGAATGCTTTGAAGTTTAAGATTTAAGATTTCTGATTCCAATTTACACAACAGAATGGGCAATTCTCTTCATTGTTGTAATAGTTCTGGAAACATATACACTTTTTTTCTTTTTAGTTAAATGGAGAAATGAATTCCCATGCTATCTATTAATATTTTAAATGTTCCATTTTGGTATATTTCATACTGTCATTATTTATAATATGGTTAAGGGATCCAAAAAATTATTACAAGTTCTATTCACTTATAAATAGTGGGTGACAGTTTTTGAAATCCAAAAATTATATCTAGAATTTTATGTAATTTAAGAAAGATTTCGAAATCATAGAATATAATAGGCAAAATTTGCTTAATTATATAACTAAAGATATTGAAAAACCATTTACTTATTATAGTAAGAAGAGAATTATGAACTCAAAATTTGATTAAATTTATATTAAAACTTACTATTATATATTTTAAAACATTTAACATAATTGAATTAATGAAATTCTAATTGAGTTTAAGATTATTTCATTCAGAATATATATTTAAGTTATGGTTATTTAACTTTAATTGAATTTTAAGAATAAGTAAAAAGCTTAATATATCATAATATAAAATATACATCTAAAACTAAAAACTCATTATTTGTAAATATATTTTAGACATTTTGGATTGTGACATATAATAATGAAAGAGTTAAATAGCTTCTCCAATTTATTTATTAATTAAAGAAATATTTAATCTCATAACAAAATATATAAATTTTATTCATTTTTATTTCTTCAACTATTATTTATTTATCTATTGCATTCTTTCAAATAATGTAAATCCTGGTTCAAATTCTTAAATTTCATCTTATTACAAATCAGTTATTAAAAATAAATCTTCTTAGATTCTGAGATGATGAATCCTTTCAATTTATCTATAAAAATAAATAGAATAATCTTACTTTTTTTAAATTTATGATGGTAATTCTTCAATATTAACATCAGCTGTAAATGATTTTCTTCCAACATCTAAAAATTACTATAATTTATTATTATTCTCATTATCTTAAGAAATTCTAATTTCTTCTTTTGTCCAATCAAATTTTTGATCAAAAGGATATCCTAATGTTTGATATAATTTCTTAAAAGATTTTTAAATATATTCATAATTTGGATCTCCATCAAATGATATATTTTAAATATATTTAAAATAATCTTCGAATGTTTTAGGTAATCCAGAACTATTTATTATTTTTATTAGAAAATACCATAATTCTTCAATTGATGTATTCATCTTTTTTTATCCAATTAATTTTATTTTTTCTTCTGGTGTATCTGCATGAATATGCATCCATGGTAATGAACCTTTCAAAAAATAAATGGCTAAATATCCTAAACTTTCTAGATCACTAGCTCGATTTTAAGATAAGCTCAAATGTGAGCAAATTGGGCAAAATCTAGGCTTAGCAAAGTTAATCATTCAAGTACCTTGGAGTTCCAATCACATTTTCATTTTTCTATCTCTCAATATGTTATCCTTAATCTCTATATTTTGATGCAAATCCAAAATCAATAAGATAAATTTCATCTTCTTTTAAACCTGTCATAAAATTTTCTGGTTTTATATCTCTATGTATATAATCATTTATATGTAAATATTATAATCGTTCGATTGCTTAATCTAAGAACATTAGAACTGTTTTTAAAGAAAATACTTTTTTTGGAGTTTGCATTAATAATTAGTATAAATTTTATCCTAGTAAAGTTTACACAATGAAACTCTCAGTTCCATTCTAAATAAAATAATATAACCGTGGAAATCCAATATTTCCATTTAATTTATACAATACGTCAACTTCATTCTTAACAGATTGAGCAAGATTTGGGTTTTTACCTGTTTCTAATATCTTAACTGCATAATATTCTTATTTAATTTGATGAATTGCTAAGTAAATATGACCAAAAGTGCCTAATAAAATATTTAGATTCTGAACCTGAATTTAATGGACTGAGAATTCTATAGTTTTTACAGACTACTTTATCAATCCATTTATTTTAAGTCTGCTTTTAAATTAATTTATCACTTCGTTTTGACTTTGACATATTATATTAAAGTATTTGTTTTAATCTATTATTAATATCAATTTATTTATCAAAATCAGTTAATCATCTCTCTAAATATAGAATTAAATATAGATAATTTAGACTCTTTAAAAATAATGAATTGTATAAAATATTAAGATTAAGATATAATAATTGATCTAATTGGAATTTATTTTTAAATTAATATGGATTATGAAATAGTAAATTATAGTATATAAAAATATATGTGAGACTCATATTTACAAGATAATGATTGTAAAATGTTAAAGATATGTTAATTAAAAATATCTTAGCCTTTGTACTTCAAGTGAATTAGCTTTAGAAATTAATCCAAATAATTGAATCAATAATAATATAATAATAATGATTAAAGTCTATAATCCCGAGTTGCTTATTTCTGATGCATAGGATAAATTAACATAATTAGTTAGGGATGACTTTAAGCCATTCATTCTGAGATGTGAATAACACAAGCTATGTGTTTTAGAAAATGAGAACTTGATATTATTTTCTGTTCTTTTTGATAAATGTTCCCCAACAGTTGATGAAGCCTAATTGTATACATGATTATAAATAAGAACGATTACACTTATAAGTTAGAAGGATGAATCTAAAATCATAGCAATTAAATTTGCAGACTAGAAAGGAATGTCTTATTTACAACATTATGTAAATAATTTTTAATGATATTTAGATTCATTCAAGAAAAACCTATACAAAATATATGGGTCCTTTGGCATATCAACCTGTAAGAAAAGAAAGGACATCATTATTAAGTACAGAATCACCAGAATAAAATTTCAGAGGAATATTAAATCTAGCCATTTTAATATTAATAGCTAATCATATTAGATTGATATTTGAGAATTTTTAAAAGTATGGTTTATTGATAACAAATGTATTTTGGAAATTTGAAATGGTATAAATCAATGGAAATCCTATTATGTAAGCCTTATTAGTATTAATTATTAATTTATTGTCTGGATTTGGAATACAATATTTATAATTTAAAAGAGATCTTAATCCTAGTATAATAAGAACATTGAATATTTTTAATATTGTTTTAACAATAATAATTCCATGTTATGTAATTTAAGGATCACATCCAGGATTAAATTTGATATTTCTAGGTGTTTAATTTATAGTCTTTATGAAATTGATAAGTTATGCTCACTTTTTAAGAAATACATACTTTTATATTTAAAGAATAAAGTAAGTAAAAAATAAAAAGGTAACACTTGATCATTTTTTTGCTGAATATGAAGTAAATAATGAAAATCTTAAAATATTAGAAAAATATGCATAAAATTAATCTAGAATTTTAGATTTTAAACATTTCTTATATTTTTTAGCTGCTCCTACATTATGTTTTCAATTATCATATTTAAGAACAAATTCTATAAGAAAAGTTTGGTTAATTAAAAGAATAATAGAATACATATTTGTTATACTCTTTTTAGTAATAATTTGGTTCTAATATACAGAACCATTAGTAGAAAATACATATAAAATGTTATCAAAGGCTCCAACTCTTATGGTTTTAGTAGATAGATTATTAAAATTAGCAATACCTAATACTTATATGTGGATAGCTTTATTTTATGGATAATTTTAATGTTTTTTAAATATTACAGCAGAACTTTTGAGATTTGCAGATAGAGAATTCTATAAAGATTGGTGGAATTGTAAGAATCTTGAAGAATATTGGAGATTATGGAATTTACCTGTTCATCATTGGTTAGTTAGTATAATATTAAATTAAAATAAATTATAGGACACATTTATTTTCCATGTCTAAAATCAGGAATGAGCAGAACCACTTCAAATATGATAGTGTTTTTAGTATCAGCTTTAGGTCATGAATATATAGTAAGTGCATCAATTGGTGTAGTAGAAGCTTGGGCATTTGTAGGAATGTTTGCATAGGCACCATTTATGTTAATATAAAAGAAATTAGAAAAAGTAAATATATGAAAATATATAAAAAGTTACTTAAATTATAAGACTCTTAATTAGGAAATTTAATGTTTTGGATGACTTTTTGTTTTATTGGATAACCAATAATGATATTTGTTTATTACTTTAGATATTTAGAAAAGATAGGACATCCAATATGATATTATAAATATGTTTCAGTATCAAAAATAGATAAATTAATTGAATATCAATCATCTTCTTCAACAACTGCAAACATTGATTTGTTAATATTACCATATTGTAACTTAAATTCTTCTGATGAACAAGTATTAGCTAAATGTATTAACATCTTCTCTAATTTCAAATGAAGAGGTTATGCCAATCTTTGATCCCAAGTTAAATCAACTGCATCAATTCCTGGCATAGAAACTTTATCAGTTATTCTTGCAATAGCTTCTAAGAATTCTATGAAAGTCATTTAAAATATTCTATCACTTTCTAATTCATCAATTTATAACATCATTGATAAATTAAAAGCCTAAATTAAATTAATTATTTACATTATCAGCATCTCTTTCAACGAATCTTTCATCAAATAGATTTGCTTATGAACATATTTCATGTAATTCATCTAAACACATAAATTTCTTCTATCCTGGTTTCACTTTTTTTACACTAAATTTATTATAAATGTGATTAAGTAATGGTCTAAAGAATTTTAAACAATCATCACATTATTCATTAAAATATCTCTCATTTCTCCATTTCTATGCATCAAATGTGGACATATATGTTTTACATTATTCTAATATCATTTTTGTTGCCTCTAACATATTAATAGCAACTTTAGTTTTTAAATACTTATCCTCAGATACTCTTACAAGAAACTCCATAAATTAGAATCTACAAAGAGCTCTCTCTGGATTTCTAAAATTTCCTTTATATTCAATTGAAGCTGCACATGTAGCAATAAATTTTAAATCTAAATCAGATAATTTTAAAGTCTTTCCATCTATTAATTCAGTTTATTAAGCAAATTCAGTTATAACATTTGATGATATTGACCAAATATCTCCTGTTGGACTATTAGAACTATATTACTTATAAGTCTCTTTAATCAATCTATAATGTAACCATAAAACATTCTTAATTTCTAATAATTCATCAGGATTTTTTACTATTTTTGATATTTTACTACAAGCAAAATCTTTTTCAAAGCATTTCTTTAATAAATCTTCATTTTCAAATTTAAAATCTTTAGCCCATATAGAAATTGGAAATGTCCATATTCTCTTTTACTTTTTTAATTTTGGAGGAATATAAATAGGATCAGGTGTTCTAGGTAATACACTAATTAATGGTTTATATTCAACTTAATCAAAAATTAAAAAATGTTTATTCTTTTTTACATAATTTACATTCTCCATCAAAACAGTTATATTGTTATTATTATAATTAATTTTTAATTGATGTCCATAAGGTACATTTGGTTAATCATTAGCAATTACTTATGTATCAGTCATTGTATAAATATATTATGTTGTATTAGTAGGGATCATTAAAGTTAAAGATATTTGATCTTATGTCTTTGGAATATAAACTTATTTATATGCCTCAAAATCCAAATGAATAAACAAAGGATCTGCTTCACCTTCTCCTGAAACATCAGGTATCCAAGTAAATTTCTATTCTTACCAACCTTCACATATCCAACATACATTCTCCTATCTAATTGTTGTAGTTTATTATAATCCTTTGATTCTAGGTGTTTCTCCTAATACTCTTTATAATTCATTTTCTTATATCTACAAAAAACCTCTTGCATCAACAACTCCCCAATTATTAACAAAATGAAATCCATATATAGTTCTGTTCTATTTTAATGCATTTGCTATTAACTTACAATCATTTAAATTAAATTAATTAGATGATAAATCAAAATGTAAAACTGTCTTATTTGTAATCAAAAAATCACATATCTTCTATATACATTATACATCCTTTCTTTCTTATATTCCAAAACTATTCCAACCTGCATCAAAAACTAATAAAGTTTTGTTCTCTATTAATGCTTCAAATATCTTTTATCCTCCCCAACCTTTTATTTAATTCCAATGAATATATAATTATTCCATATTATCCAATTGAATTATACTTTCTTTTAAAATTTCTGCAATATCATTTGTCAAATAATTTTTGCTAATATTTAATGATTTCAACTTATTATTGCTATTCAATAAGGCCTTTAAAATGCGTATTACATTTCTGTCTCCTAATTTGTTATCTTCTATATTTAAAACTTCTAATCTAAAATTTTAATTCTCTTTTCTTACTTATTTTCTCTTGATTAAATTTACTAACAAATTGAATCTGTTCCTATTTTTCCAATATTATTTTATTAAAGATCTAAAACTTTGGCCACTTTTCCAATTTAATTTAAAATTTATGTTGCTCCAGAACTTTAAATTCTATTATTTGCCATATAAAAATCTTTTATATTTGAATTTACTTTCAGACCTTCACTTAACATTGATGCATATCTATCTCCATACTTTTAATGACTTATTTAAAGAGATTATTCACTTCCTTTTGTTTTTATAACTCCTATCTTACAAGGTAATACATCAATTTATTCTGCTTAACGAAGCATTGCAGTTTACACACTATCTATTTATCCAATTAAACCTTACCTGAAATTTTGAAGAAGTCATTTTATTAACGAACCTTATTCACTTTTTTATAATGTTGATAATATAATTAGACTGCTTATGATCCTACTAAAGGTTTGTTTAATAAATCTTCTTTCACTATTTCTGGTGACAATAATAAATTCTTTCTTATTTCATTTTCTTATTCTTCTTCAAGAGGATCTGGTTTCTTTTTTGGTTTAAGAACTTAATCCACTCTATAAAATTTCTTTTTATTATCTGAATTCTAAGGTATCATAGAAGCTATTTTAGCAAGAACTATTATCTTAGTAATTAAAATTTACTTTAAGGATTTAATTAACTTTCATGTGGCATAGAATATGATGCATTTCTAGATAGATGAGTACTACTTGGATTCATCATAGTTGAAGCATCTTAAAATTATGCACTACTTCTTCTTCTATCTAATTGATTTTAATATTTATTTGTTTGTTCTGTATGATAATGATTATCTTAGATCATATATATATATATATATAATAATTTATTATATAAATATTGAGATAAAATATAATAATAATAAAATTTTTTGTTTAACTATTATAACTTAAAGATCTCATTATAAGATAAAATTAATTGTATTTTAATTAATATTAAATTAAATATATGTAAAAAATTTCATAAGATAATATAATTGATGGTAAAAGAAAAAGAGTAATGTCAACTGATGGTGTTTTAGCTTGTGTTACTTCAAATCTATTGAAAAGTACTGTTTAAAAAAAAGGGAATAAATAAAAGAAACCTATAATATAAAAAAAGGCAATAGTGAACTAATAAGAATCAGATAGTTCGGTAGTTTAAGTTGTTGAGAAGCCTTAAAAGAAAAAAGAAGAAAAAGTAAGAATAACAAAGAGTGCTCTTAAAGAATTGATCAGTTAGCATTTCTTAATCATTGATGATGAAGAATAGAAGTAATAATAGGTATTAAAAATCCTCCAAATTTTTAGCCAAAAAAACTTATAAAATATTAAATAAATGAATCAAATAGTGAAAGTTCTAGTCAAAATAAATCATCATCAGAAGACATTCCAAAAAGAAATAAACTTAAATCATGATAAATACAAATCAAATATTCTATTAAATTATTAATTTCATAATTTTTATAAATCTAAATTTTTTATTTTTTTACTTTTATTATAAATTAACTATTTATCAAATTTCTAAGTAACTACTAATCTATATACTATCATAATATACAATTATATTAATATAAAATGCTATCATTTTAAAAGACTAATGTAATTAAGTTAGAAATTATTATGTAATCTCAGATTTGGTTTTATAACTTTATGGAATTTGAATTATTGTATTCATATATTATTGATAATATATATTTTTATAATTAATTATGGATAAATAATAAAATATCATAATTAATAATTTTTACTTTAGTTTGAAAAGTACATACAATAAAGAGAGTTGCAATTTAGAATAAATAATATAATACAGATAATTAAATAATTAATTATTAATTTAATTAGTAAAGTCTTTGGAATCTACTCAAATTAATCTATTAAGATTATTTAAAATAATATAAGAAGAATTTTAAAACATGAAATTCACCTATGTATCTACTAATAATATGCAAGATAAAATTATATACATCATTTTATATAAGTCTAAATGATTAAAGTATTATAAAATATTAATCTTAAAAAAGCAAGACTACTACTGATTGTTGTGAGATCAATATAAGTTAAATCATTAATATTAAGATAATTTTTATAAGAAAATTTTTGATTAAAATTGATCTGAAATGGTTGTATTTATCAATCTGATCTCTATTTGTTATTCGTTGATCTAATTCAGCTATTTCAAATTCACCAATTATTTCTAATCAAATACTATATTATATTTTTAATTATTATAGTCTTTTGTTAACAATATATAATCATTTTTTTTAAAGAACTACTTTTATTTGATAATTAAGATCATTTATTAGATCATCATCTTTATATTTTCAAAATCTTTTAGATTATCAAAAATTTATTTTTTATTGAAAAGTTTTATGATAAATTTAAGCTACAGTGGAAAGGAAAAATAGTGTTAAAATTAAGATAAATTAAAAAAGTTGAGTTAAGTTAAATGATATTCAATAAAATATACAAAAAAAAATATTATTTTTCAATAATTCAGAAATTAAGGCCCTAAATCTCCAAATATATACTTTTCTTCATAAAAACCTTGTTAATCTGTGGATTTCTAATTAAAAAATTAGTATTTTTTTAGGCTTGAGATCTAAATGAACTTAGCTTTTAATTATGAATTTTCGATATGCCATTTGATTATTTATTTTTTTAATTCTAATACAAGTGATTTGAGTCTATTTTCTATTACTGAAATTTATAATTATTTATTTCGCATTGTCGTTAATGTTAACAAGATTTTTGAATGCCATACTTAAAAACAATTATACTAAACTATACTTGAATTTAATAGTTAATTATTATAAAAATTAACTTTAATGAAACCGCATTAGGATCTAAATTCTATTACAATTAATTTAAATTAAATTGATTATTTTTTAAATTCTATAATTATTAGTATGTTTGAAGATGCTCCAGGTGTTGTTATCGATAATGGTTCGTATGAATTTAAAGCAGGGATTGCAGGATATGATATTCATCCAAAATGCTGTTTTAGTACAGTTGTTGGCAGACCAAAACATCAAGGAAATATTTTTGCTAGTAGAACAAACCAATATTATGTTGGTAATGATGTTTAAGCCCTCAGAGGTCTACTAAAACTCAAGTACCCAATTGATAATGGTATTGTCATTAATTGGGATGGTATAGAATGTGTTTATAACTATGTAGATATGGAAATAATTTGGCATCATGCATTTTTCAAAGAGTTGAATGTATAGCCAGATGAACATCCAGCTCTTTTGACTGAAATTTCATTTAATCCAAAGGTCTGTAGAGAAAAGATGGCATAAGTCATGTTTGAATCCTTCAATGTGCCATCATTCTACTTGGTTAATTAAGCTGTGCTCTCATTATATGCTTCAGGAAGAACTACTGGTATTGTAGTAGATTCTGGATATGGTGCTTCACACATAGTGCCAATCTATGAAGGTTCTGTTTTAAATTAGGCTGTTTGCTGGAGTGATTTGGCAGGGAGAGCTTGTACCAAATATTTGGATATTCTCTTGAATTAATTGGGTGTTTCGATATCATCATCATCTAGTATGAACATTGTAGGAAACATTAAAGAGTAATTTTGCTATGTTGCTCTTGACTATGAATAGGAAATGAAGGAAAATTTATAAAGTGTTGTGTATAAATTACCAGATGAAAACACTCTTGTAATAAACAAAGAAAGATTTAAATGTCCTGAATTATTGTTCAACCCTTACATCTAATACTAAAATAATCATCCTGGCATTCATGAGTTGTTACAAAAATCAATTATGAAGAGTGATATTGACTTCAGAAGGGATTTGTAAAAACATTTAATTTTATGTTTTAGTTATTAATAAATTGTATTATCAGGTGGTAATACTCTGATTCCAGGATTCGCAAATAGATTGAATAAAGAATTAAAATCACTTGCACCATCCAATATGAAAATAAAAATCAATGCCAGTTTTGGAAAATTCTCAGCCTGGATTGGAGGATAAATCTTTTCAAAAGTCAAACCTCAGTGGATCCAAAGATCTGAATACGATGAATATGGCCCATATTTTATTCATTTAAGGTGTTTTTGAGAGATAAAGTAATAGAATTAAATTAATTATTTTTATCTTTTTATATTTTAAATATTTAATCATATTTAGATAAATAAATTATTTCAAAAAAATGTAAAATAAATTACATATTAATATTAAATGAATAATAGGAGAATTTTAAATGAGATACCTTATTCTTATATGGTTGAATCATATAATTTTATAAAATGACCTTTTTATATTAGTTAGTTTCATAATAAATTTCAGTTTAAGAGATACATAATTATTCTTTACAACTTAAAGCACAAAAACATTGTAGCTTTGAAATTTCATTTAATTAAATAAATAATTATTTATTCAGAAAGAAGTATTTAAGTTATTCAATAAATAATAACAAATTAATAATAGATTATTAAATAAAATAAGAAATAACTTGTCTTAAAAAAAATAAAAAATTCTGTAATATATATTATTAATGTAAAATTGATCAAAAATATATCTTCCTTTGTAAATGTAATAAGAAGAAAATGTTAATTTATATAAATACTGTTTGTTGATCAATAAAATATTATTTATAATGAAGGAATATGCCCAGATTTTTCTTAAAATATGTTATTATTATTATTTATGATTTATGATTACTAATTTAAAATCAAAACAGAATCACAACTTATCTGTCGAACTAAATATTTCAAAAGCAGATTAATTTGAATCAAATAATAATCATTTTATAATTATATAATAAAATGGCTAAATAAGATGCAAAAAATAATAAAAGAGATCGCAGTCCAGTGGCTGTATGAAATTTTATAAAAATAGGAAATGAAAATATGGCAAGAAGCAGTTAGAAAAGAAAATTAACATTTAAAAGTATATGAGCATTTTACTATTAACCCACATAAATGTATATGCAGCTGATAATTGTTAAATTAGTATACATTATTCAAGAGAAACCAAATAATAGTATTATGTTGTAAAAGCATCTTGAAAAGACAGGAGCTATAAAAAAACCAGCATTTGATGTTAATTAAATCACCGATGATTCTCCTCCTTTAGAGAGTAATATAATATAAATATTTTAGAGGAAATCATTGATAAATTGAATACGATGAATAGAACTCCTCGTCAGAAATATTAATTTCCTTAAACTTCTAATTAAGAACTTGGATGGCATTCTAAAGTACATTTATATATAAATATAATTAGAACTCTCACAGTCTTTCTCCATCCAAATTTACATATCCAAGAAAATTATGTAAAGAAACCAATTATGCAAATGATTACTTCACTATGAATAAAATAAGTCCTTATTCTAACAAATTTAAGTGAAATGATATCATAACTAAATTCAAAATGCATTTATTTACAATTCTAAATATTATCACTAAAATGTCAATATATATAATATATTATGTAATAATAATCACCTCCAAAAATAATAGAGATTACTATAAGTACAGAAATGCTTGGACGTTATGCTTCTTATAAAATTCAAGTCGATCAAAATATAATATGTAGAAGGTTCAATGATTTTGTTCACTTTTATGAGGCATTACGTACTAATTATCCTGGAGTATTTGTACCTAGACTCCCTGAAAAATAAGCAATGGTAATTCTTTTATCAAAATTAAAGGGAAATCTTGAAGAAGACTTTCTTCGAGTCAGAAGAAGAATGCTTCAATATTTCTTGAATTCAATATTCAAAAGAAAAATCTTATGGAATTCACCAGAAACAAAATAATTTCTTAATGAACAGAATTAAACTTTGATTCCTATAAACAATGAAAGTAAATCATTAGAAGAAAAATATCAAACTAATCTTCCTGAATGTTCAAATGTAAACAATATAATTAATTGAAGTTAGAAATTACATTAGATATGAAATGTTAATTTTATGATTTTTAATCATTCGTAGTAAAAGCAAAGCCTATGATAGAAAACTTTAAAAAGATGTGCAATAATTATGTGATTGCAAAGACAAATTTTAATACAGAAAAACTTATATTTGTGAATTATGTACTTCCAGAGTTTGAAAAGAATTTATTATTTAAAAGTGATAAGAAGTTTTATGATAAAATAAAACCTTTAGATTTGATGAAGAATTAAAGATATGATTAAGCTCGTAAATTTTAAAGTGATTAAATTTTAATTGATTTATGTATTTTGGAAAATGATATAGAGGTTATAATATTCAAGAAATATATTAGTCTCATTTAATTTAATTTGAATAGATAAGAAAGTGGGAAGATAAAATCATAAAATATGAGGATAAAATTAGATAATCCCAATTAGATTTATAATAAACTATAAATAATTAAAGAAATGCAGTAGCAAAGTTATTTTTTGGATCAAAAGACAAAGAAATATTAAGATTATAGAATTAAATTGAATAAGTATTTGTGTAATATATTATATTTTTAGTATTCTAAAACTATATAGGATTTAAAGGGAGTAATCAATATAACAATGGGTTAAGTCTGTTTATTTGAGATTCCTGATTTCATAAAGGAAAAGGAACAAAATCTTTTTAAATTAATAAAACTTATAGGATAATTGGAGATGGAATAGATCAGTATAATAGGAGAATATTGGTAAAACATTTTGGATTCTCGTTTAATATCTTAAATTGAATAATAATAAGCTTATGACTCAGTTATAATAATTGATTAGAAATAATAGGATTAAGGTTAATAAATATAAGTAGAAGAGAAGAGTGAGAATTAAGAAAATAAGAGTATGGTAATATAATAGGAATAAGAATAATAATAGAGTGAATTAAATTGATAATATATTAGTAATGAATTTATGTATCCTTAATATTATTTAAAATAAATGAGCAGAAATCAATAAAAACAATAACCAGCAGCTTAAACAACTTAATAAGCTAATAAAAGTTAAGTATAAGCTCCAGCAGCAACAAGAGGAAAGTCTCCTGCTACAGCAGCATCTTAATAACCTGTATAGGCAACTACAAATGGTTTTGATCCTTCAAAATATGTTAAACCAGGACTTAGCAAAGAAGAAGTTTTAAAGATTAAGGAATGCTTTGACATTTTTGATGATGATAAAAGTGGATCTATATCGTAATTGAAATAAATTATTAAAGTCCAAATGAAATGAAGAATGCCATCATTGCTTTAGGAATGGAATAATCAGCTGAAGAGATTGTCAATATGATTTAAGATCTTGATTAAGATGGATCCAGTGTAATTGATTTTGAAGAATTTCTAAATATTTTTGGATTTTCAGGGTATTAAAAATATATTAAAGCATTATAGCACTATTGAAGATGAATAAGTACTTGAGAAATTATATTAAGAATTTGATTCCTCTGGATAAAGTAAAGTTACTTACGAGGATTTCAAAAGAATAAATGATTTAGTATCAGAAAGATATACAGATTAAGAATTAAGAGAAATGGTTGAATATGCAGATAAAGATAAAGATGGATCATTAAGTTGGGATGAATTCAAAGCTGTTGTTCAAAAAGAGTATCCAAATCAAGCATGATTATGATAAATAATACGAGCAAAATAATCAATCATATATGCTATCAATTTCTGTTATTGTCTCTAAGTGTATGAACCATTCTTTGAAAATCGTTGAAAATTAACTTTTAGCTTATTCATATGATTTATTCCCCACTCTTTATAAAAGGATTCTAGAATAAGGAGTATTAGGAATAACCTCCTTTTACTTCACTAACTTTTGTCTCACCTATTTTTCTGCCTTTACTCTATCAATCCATTTCTACTTAATGTTTCCCATCTTATCCCATTCTTCCTAAGCTCTCACTTCTTAATTACTAGATAATTATCCACTTTTCTTCAGTACCCATTTAGATTAAAAATAAGCATCATAACCTTAAGTGCAGAACTCTTACAGAAATAATTTATATGCCATTTAATTCAATTTTTAATCTTGTAATGCATATTTCTTAGCCCTTATTTTATATGTCTCTATTATTTGATAACCGTACTTCTTTAGATGCTCCTCAGACAACTAGAATACTTATGATTGAGGCTATTCTGATTACATTACATTCTGTATAATACGTTTAATGACTCGACATAAACAATAATTTAAGAATTTCAGATTTATACATTCGATGAAATTCTATCCGTATTGATGCGGATCAATGAATTACTTAAATCTCTTATGATGTATAAATGTTTAAGATCTCAATTCCATAAATTTTATGAACTCTTAAGAAGGCATCTTCTCAACTCTTGCCTTCATGTATTCCTCCCAAATCTCATGTGGAGATTCTGATGTTATTGAAGAATTTGAAACTGAATCCTCTTGTTGAGAATATTATTCCTCATAAACTAGAATCTTCTCCTTTTAAGCCTTATTTCTTAAGGTTGTCTCATAGTCTAAATTATTGTCTTAATTGACTTCAGATGCATGTTTCTTTAGTCTCTTTGAAATTCTGGATAACTTCTAAAATAAACTAACAAACTCTTTGAAAACACAATTCAAATAATTCTATAATATTCTCTTGTTTTTAGTTAATGGTTGAGGAAATTCAAATTTAATATCAGATCCCATTTCCTCCCAAGGTTTAGGAGCAGGGGAATAGAGAGCATGAAGAATTAGAGGTTAAAATATATCTGATATCAATTCTTGAATTTATAAATGTGCCAGATTATGCACTTCAGATTTTCTTTAATCTCCATAAACATAAAGCATATTCTTAATTGTTTTTGTAAGAGGAAAAGTGGAATCTTCATCATTTTCTGATTGTTATATTGATGGAGAACTAGGCTCTTCATGCTTTGGAGAATTAAATTCAACATGTATTTTTCTTCTGGTTTTCATATTTTATAATTTATATTAATTTAATTATATAATTATTATTATCGATTTTTTAATATTTGAAGATTGTTATCTTTTTTATAACCTTTATATTATAGATATTTAATTACTTTGTATTGAAATATCAATAAATTCTTAGTTCACTAAATAGTTCTTAAATAATTATGATACAAATCAATAAATTTATGGAAAATATATTATTTTTTAAAATAAAAAGTTTTAATTTTGAATAAATTTAATGGAAAATACAAAAATCAATAACGATATTTTTTAAGAGAAGTTTTTACTCTTCTTTTGAATATATATGAAAATTATGTTTGTTTAAATCTAATAAACTGTCTCAAATTGTGAACCATCTTATTAAAGGATTTGATGTTATATCAATATTAATTAAAAATGTATAGATTTGATAATGCATTATTTACTTTTCCTGTCACTAGAAAGCACTTTTTCTCTGATAAAGTGTATTAGCTATTCTTATTTAGCGATGAATTCATTATGACTGATGTATTAGTCAAATATATTATATATAGAACTAGACAAAAAAAGCAAAATATGAGATTAAATTGAACATGACAACTACATTAAATTGGATAGTGAGTGATAAGAAAATATAAGCTTTCGAAATACCATATAATAATAAAATGAAGGCATTTAATGCTTCACCTAATAAATTGTAATTGCTGAGAGAGATGATTGCTGGTCGAGTATTTTATTCTGGAATCTAAAACTTCTATGAAATTCAAATGAAAGTTGGTTAGGGAATGATTGGAGAAGTATAAATTGATAAAAAAGTTAGGTCTATAGAGCCGTATCTTAAAATGGTGAGTATGTTGCTATTAAAAAGTGTGACAAATAGAAATTAGCATCACTTTAAGGAGGAATTGTAAGATACTTATATTGATATTAGCCTTAATTGATTTAAGAATTATAGCTCCTACAATAACTTTAACATATAAATATTTTAAAACTTAAAGAAGTCTATTCTGATCAACAATTTTATTACATAGTTACTGAGTTTGTTGATGGGAAAACTTTGCATACTGAATTACTATCAAGAACAACAGGCTTGAGTATTACTCAGACTTTAAGAATCATGTTTTAAATTTTAAATGCTCTTATTTATATCCATTAAAAAGGAGTTATGCATAGAGATATAAATCCACATAATATAATGATTTCAGAAAATATAAAATTAATTGATTTTGGTTTAGCTCGAAAGATTAAAAATTAATTAATATTCCCAACAGCTGGAACACCCGGTTATATGGCTCCTGAAATAATAAACTATAAATAAGAAAAGCCATATGATGAAAAAGCAGATATTTATAGTTTAGGATGTATGTTATATAAAATGTATAATAAAGAATTATAATTTTTAGGTTGTCCGGTGAAAACTTATTTCATAGATAGAAAAATATATTTTAAGAAAATAAGGAGGGTATATTTGAATTAAGAAAGAATCCTTAACATTTAGAATATAATTCAAGTAAAATGGATTAACTATTTATTTTATTGACTCATATGTTAGAAAATGATCCAAATGAAAGACCTAATGCTTAATTTTGCAAGTTTTTATTAAAAGAAATAGAAAACAATAATCAATAAATAGATAAATTGATTAGAAAATAATAAATTATGAAACCTATTTATATAGTTACTGATGAAACTCCTCTTGAAAGAACCCCTTTAAGTTTTACTAGTAACAATAAAGGTAAATCAAGTGACACACTTATGAAAAGTGATGATATTACAACTTAAGGAAATAAAAGATTAAGCAAAATAGCAATTAAAAATGTGTGAATATATATATTTTATTTATTTAATATCTTCATTGTTGTTACTATTATTATTACTATTATTATTGTTATTATTTTTATTTTTATTCTTCCTTTTCTTTTTAAATTTTCTACATCTCTTCAATAGTCATTTCAGGTTTCATGGCTGGAAATAGAAGAACTTCTTAAATGTTTTGTGTATCTGTTAATAACATCACAAATCTATCAATACCAAGTCCCCATCCAGCTGTTCTAAATTTTATAAATATAATAATTACGGTGGCAAAGCATGTTCTAATGATTTAATAAATCCTTCATCATATCCCATAGCTTCATCATCTCCTTTGGCAGCATCTTCAACTTATTTTTAGAATAATGCTTTTTAAACAAATGGATCATTCAATTCTGTATAGGCATTACATAATTCATGATAATTAACAAAAAGTTCAAATCTATAATTATTTTAATATATTACCTTTCAGTTAATCCTGGATATTATCTATGAACTTTGCTTAATGGACTCATCAATTATGGATGATCAATTAAAAATGTTGGATTCTTGAAATTAACTTCTAAGAAATGACCTACTAATTTATCAATTAATCTTGCAGTAGTTCTTGGATTTGAACATTCAACTTTGTGTTTTTTAGCTTATTCCATAAAGAAGGCATTAGCTTCTTCACTTTCCAAAACTTCAGGTAATTTTTCACCTAATTTTTTTTCTAATTCAGCCATCATAGAAACTCTTGGCCAAGGTGGTGTGAAATCAAGTTCTACGAAATCTTCTTCATTTTCTTTAAAATGACCAGATTTAATATCATGTTCTGTAAGTGTGATAGTAGGATTATCACCCTTATGAATTTTGAATTTATAACTACCCTTAACCTTTAAAACAATCGATGACAAGACTTCTTCAGTAACAGTCATGAGATCATTATAATCACAATAAGCCCAATAAAATTCCATAGCTGTAAATTCAGGATTATGAGTTTAATCAATACCCTCATTTCTAAAATTCTTACCAATTTCATAGACTCTATCTAATCCACCAACAATTAACATTTTTAAATATAATTCTGGAGCAACTCTCATAAATAAATCTCTATGTAATGAGTTATGAAATGTTTTAAATGGTTTTGCTGTTGCTCCTCCTTGTATAACATTTAAAGAGGGAGTCTCAACTTCTATAAATCCTTTACCATCAAAATATTCTCTTAATTATTTAATCACTGATGATCTTGTGAGGAATATTTCTCTAACTTTCTTATTCATAATCAAATCCATATATCTCATTCTATATCTTTACTCATGATCTTTGAATCCAAAATGAGCAGTTGGTAACATATGTAATGTTGGTGATAACAATTAAATAATGCCTGGTGCAATACTCAATTCTCCTGCCTTTGTTAAACAAGGATTTCCCTTTACACCAATAATATCTCCTCTTTTAATCAAACTATGAATTTTTTCAAAGTTCAATTCTTAGTCTTTGTGATTAGCTTCATTTGCCATAACTTAAATTTTGGTTCCCTCTCCTTATAAATCATAAAACATCAATTTTGCTCCCATAGATCTAATGGTGACTACTCTTCCTGCTACAGAGACAACATCTTCATGAATTTTCCCTTTTTCTGTGCATATAGGACCATACTTTTCTCTGAATTGAGCAATTGTTAAATCCACATGAAATTTATGAGGGTATGGGTTTCTATTTTAAATAAAATTAAATACGGGTCTTTAGTTTGTTTAAGTCCTAACACTTATTTTGATCTATTCTCATGGAATAGACGAGGATCTACTTCCTCCTCTGCTTATTAATCAACCTTTTCTAATATTGATAAGAATTGTTAATACTTGGTTTTTTCTCCTTCTCTGCAGCATTATCTGGTTATTATACTTTCTATGCTTCTTTCTCAGCTTTCTTCTTATTCTTTTCCTCTTACTTTTGAAGATATTTCAATTAAGATTTGCTTATACCTTGCTCTCCGGGTTGTGGAACTTAGGGTTGATCCATTGAAAAATAAAATAGATTTCGGAATGTTAATTTTGAAATATTTAAACAAGATTTAAGCATTGAAATATTCTTTCTTAAATATGTATATATATATATATCTAGATTAGAGATCATATATAGTATATTGATTTAATATTAATTGTTATATTGAGAATGTTTAGAATAGATTTTAGTGTTTTTACTTCGATAATTATTTTTATATTAATATTATGGGGGATTCAGATGAGACCCAGAATAATTATCTATTACACTCTTTAGTTAATTAAAGTAGAATTAATGAAAGCATCAATTACATTAATCTATTAGATTTGATGAATAAATATAATCCAGGACCTTCAATCAAAAAAACTATTGTAAATGATTAGGATTTTATTGATGAATTAGAACAATTTTTAGATTAATTGGATCAACCAAAAAGATAAAAATTCCTTGAAGAATCAATGATTCTTTTTGATGATAATGATGGTAATTCAATAATTGAATTCAATAATTTAAATAATACTAATAATAATAAATTAGAAACTTAATCTTCTAAACATCAAGATGGATGGTTAGACAAACTTCCAATTAAACATGAATTTGATGATCTAGAAGAACTGGAGAAAATACTATCTTAATGATAATAAATATAAATATAAAATTTTTATGTAATTATGAAAATCTAGAGATTTAAATAAATTCATATATTATGACAGATATAATATAAAAACAATGTAATATAAGTTTAAAATATATATTAATCATCTATATAACATTTAATAAAATTAATAATTAAGTATTATAATTTTACAATAGTATTTATATAAATACCATAAAATATGTTTCAAATTATTTTTTAATAATAAATCTTAATATTAAGTGAATTTAATTGTAAATATCTTATAAAATTTACAAATGTGATGCTTTAAATCTTAAAAATCTAATAAGCAGCTAGACTAAATCTATACTATTTTAATTAGAGAAATTATTTATAATAAAATTAATTAAGAAACTCAGAAATATTTTTTTTTTATTATCTAAGTAACTTATGAAAATCAATTTTTTTCAATTCACTCTGAGATTAAAACTGATGATTACTTTAGTTAAATTATTCCATATATTAATTAATTTTGCATAATGATCTATAAAATTAATTGTTCTAAAGCTATCTCATTTTCATTTTATTTGATAAATATATCAATGAATTTTACTATAATAGCTTGTTTACTTTGGATTATTATCAACTGCTAAGCTTAATAAATCTCCCAAACTGTTGAGTTTTATGAAAATGAAAAGCTCCTGAACATACAAATAATTTTGTCATCCTAATTTGACTTCCAACTTACTTTTTACAACAACAAAGTAATAAAAATAAATAATTTAGACTCATTCATTTGAAATTCTAAATTGTTCGAACATTGATAGATGTGAATGTGAAAGTCCTAAATTTAGCAATTATTATTGTTTCGAAAATAATAGTGAATTTCATTTCCATTTTTCTAAATTACCTTATGTTTATGGGGATACTATACTGAAAAGGGAAAATACAACTTAAATTTAAAATAATCATTAAATTGAATCATTCAGTTCAAATTCCCATTTTAGAATTTTAGATCTAGAGGAATATCTAAACAAATCGTTAGCAGCTTAAAGTGTTACTTACACTGATAGTGATTTAACAAGTTCATTATAATTAGGAACTTATGAATTATTTATGAAATGGGAAATATATTCAAATGGTTCATTCGATATGGCTATTGATTATAATTAACTAAATTGGATAGGATTTGGATTTTGTCCAACTGTAAGCATTTATATCATATAATTAGATGTCTAATTGTGACATGATAGTATTATATGTATCCTAACAAACAGTTATAGTGATGGATACTTTTTCTTATGGACAATCAACTCCAAGAACTGATAAAACTAATGATATCGATATTATTTCATATGCAGTCAATTCAACAGGTTATAAGGTTAGATTCAATAGAAAATTGGATACAGGAGATACAGCAGATTAAGTTTTAGCAAAAGGTGATACATATACTTTTTGTGTAGCATGGTCAGGAGCAGATTAAATGGAAATGCATAGTGCATGGTATAACTTTGATATAATTTTTGATAATGGAATAATTGGTTAAGCAACACTTACATCTGGTGAAAGCATTTTATATTATGTCCATGCAATTGTTCTATTTATAGGATGGGGAATAGTAGCAGACTTAGGAATAATAATTGGAAGGTTTTTCAAATCAATTAATAGTTATTTATGGATTCATGCTATTTGTTTTATTTTTGTTGATTTATCAACACTTGTTTTAGTAGCCCTGATGCTATTTGTTGGTGGAGAGGAAGGAAATGTAATTGAAGATGGAACATTGGAAGCACATAAAATAATTTCAATTGTACTAGGTATAACTGTCATAATTCAACATATTTTGGGAGTTGTTGTTAAACATTTTCTTGAGTCTACAGGAAAAGAAAATAGATAGGCTCTATTTACAATAAGATTGATCCATGTTATTTTGGGAACTATTATGTATCTTGCAGCCAAAGTAGATATTATTTTAGGATTCGTAAAAAATGAAGAGAGATTATTATTAGCTTTGGGTATAATATGGACAGTCCTCTTGATACTAGTTAGAATTGGATTAGAAATTTATAAATCCTTCAATTCTTCTATTAGAACTAAAATTGCTCCTTAACAACAATAACCATTAAATGAAAATTAGACAAAATTATTAAAGTTATTATAAGGAAATCATCCAACAGCTAACATCATTAAAGAATTACCTTAAATTAAATGGGTTTTGTTAAATTAAGATGTCTATGATGTTACAGATTATTAACATCCAGGAGGTAACTTTATCATTTCAAATGTTAATGGATAAGAAATCAGTCGTTATTTCTATGGTGCCTTTTAACTTGAATCTACTACAATGGAACCATATACTCATAGCTAATTTGCATATTAAACTTTATAAAAGAGATATATTGGTACTATCTAAAGTGTTAATTATAATAATTCAAATCCAGCTTCATTTTGGGATTTAATTGAAAAAGTTGATTTGTCAAAAAACATCTCTTTATTTAATTTCACTAATCCTAATTTTTAAATCAACCTTCGTCAAAATATATTTGATTTAGGCTAGCATTTTAGTGTTACTCTTTAAGAAGTAGGAGGAAAGATAAGAATGTATACAAAAGTATTGTGTATGTCTAATCCATATCAAACCTTTAGAGATTAAATTATTAAATATCATGAAGGAAATTCAACTCAGCTACCAGTATTATAATTTGATAAAATTAATACAGTTCCTTTGATTATAAAGAAATATAACTTTCCTAAGGCTTTGTCTGCCTAAATATTTTAACATCAAGGCAATTTTTGGGTTTAAGGTCCTTTTGGAAGAGGATTAGAACTTGAACCTAAATGTAAATGTATAGCTTTTGTTGGTGGTACTGGATTGTTGCCATTTTTAGATTTATTAGATCATCTATTGATAAAATCTATTTACCTGACAAATAAATAAAAGTAATAATAAATTCAATAATTCTTCCCCTAATATGATCAATTAGATGATTCATTTGAATTTACATTGCTTGCTTCTTTCTAAAATGAAGAAGAATTTATAGGAAAAGAATGGATTAGAAAACTTTATTTAATTAATAAAAATAATAATTTAAAGTTGTTTGATATGCAAATTAGATACTCTGATTCTACATTGGATACAGTAATCCCTGCTTTTAGAGGTAGATTCACTGAAGAACTTGTTAAATAGCATTTAGGAGACTATAACAAGAAAGTTTATATTTGTGGTCCTCCAAATATGATATATTCTCTCACTCAAATTATCTCCAAAACAGAATAGGATTAGGCCAAAGTAATGATTGTTTGAATGAATATTATTATTTACAGTAATTTTTATCAAATCAATAACTCATTAATATTATCTTTATCTTTTTACTAATTTTTAGATTGCTTGTATTTTAATACTTTATGCTTATTTCTTAAAATTATTAATAAACCTAATATTATTTATATTTATTAATTTAAACAAAATATATCTTATGAGTAATTAAAATATTTATTAAGCCATTAAACTTCAATTATAATTCAATTTTTTTAAATTAATTCATATTTACAAACTTAAAATTGTTATAAATAAGTTTCATTTGGTACTTTGTCATAATAAGGTTTGAGATAATATCTCTATTAGGTAATTAACCATCAATATATATAAATTAGCTATTTTAATTTAATTTCAATGTAAATTATTATTTCTTAGCTTAAAGATGATTTTTTATTCAAATTATCAATTAAATATATCAAATGATATTTGAATATTTTGAGTATTAATATATCTTCAAAACTAGAATAAGAATAAGATTGTGCTTTTTATTAATTTCCAAATTATTTAATAAATATAATATATTCCAATTATATTGAAAATGAAAGTAATTCATTATATTAATATATTATAATCAAACAATTTACAAGTTGAGGATTATTAATTAATGATTATCATTATAAGAAAATTTATTAATTAACTATATGTTATTAATTTTATAATTTGTTATTCAATGATGTCATCACTCTAAGTTTATAATGAATATAATATCATTATTATTATTAATTCAATGTAGAAAATCTTATCTTTGCTTACAACAGCATTGTTATTGAGTGGTTTGGCCTTTTACTCATAAAATTAAGAATCACACTCATTTAAAACTTGGCAGAAGAAATATAATAAGTTCTATACTTAAACTGAAGAAGCATATCGATGGATTATCTTCAATCATAATGTTGAATTAATCAATAAACATAACTCAAATCCAAATAAAAGTTATAGTATGGCAATCAATTAATTTGTTGATTTAACTGATGAAGAATTCCAATCAATGTATTTAGGAAAACCAACCTTTGTTAATATTGATAATATTGAATTGAGTACTGGAAATAACCTAGGAGAAGCTGATTGGTCAAGCAAAATGAATCCTATTAAGAATTAAGGTAATTGTGGTTCATGTTGGACATTCTCTGCTATTGGTGCAGTTGAAGGATTCTTGATTATAAGAAAAGGATTCAAAGGAGTGTTATCTGAATAATAATTAGTTGATTGTGCTGTCGATGCAGGAGAAGGATGTAATGGAGGCAATTCAGACTTGGCATTAGATTATATTGCTGAAGTTGGTTCTGTTTATGAAAGAGATTATGAATATGTAAATAGTATTAAATATCTTAATAGACTGCAAGAGATGGAGTGTGTAAAGTGAAATAAGGAAAAGTTAGAATTTCTGGAAGAGAAAACTATGGTCCAAATGAAGATGCTATTAAAAAGGGAATCTAAAATTATCCATTATCTGTGAGTGTTGATGCATCTTATTGGAAATTTTATAATCAAGGAGTTTATGATGGACCATGCAGAGATGATTTTCATAATCATGCTGTTGTAGCTGTTGGTTTTGACAATGAAGGAAATTGGAAGATTAGAAACTCATGGGGTGAAGGTTGGGGAGAATAAGGACATATTTGGTTGAAACCAGGTAACTCTTGTGCAGTCATGACTAGAGTAGATGGAGCCATATGATAATATTTAATAATTATTTCATTTTACATTCATATTCCTATAAAATCTAATAATTTAGTTAAGTTATTAATTTATTTTAAATCATATTAATTACTAAATATAATTTCATATTATGTATGAAATAAATTGTATAAAAAAAGTAAATTTAAAAATTAACATGATTTAACTATTAAAATACTAAAATTTATTATTTTAAGTTTGAATAAAAGTGAAAAATTCCTATAATTATTTTCAATGATATCTTATAAGCCTTTCTTTGAAGCAAAAATATTCTTAATTAAAATTAACTTTCCATTCATATGAAGAAATTTCTCCTTATTCTAAGATTAAATAATAATACTTTATTTCCTAATTATGATATTAATACTAAAATCCAAACATAAATACAATTTATGATAATATGCTAATTTTCAAATCTTTATATTTTGTCGTTAATTTTATGGTAAGGGTAAAATTTGAACAACCCTACTGATATCATTATAAAACTAAAACTCATACACATACACATTTCTTTTGTCTATTAAATGTGTATGTGTATTTTTCAAAATTTAGAATTAAAAAAATTGTTTAAACGTAATCTAGCTATTAAGATTTTGTATTAACACATTATTTAATTATATTTGACTTTAGAAATCATTTACATTAATTATAATTCTTTTTAAAAATTATACATTTTAAGAATTGTTGAAAATTTCCAATACATTCTTTTTCTTTATTTTTTTCAAAGTATAATCCATAAGAAATTATAATTTAATTAATTGATGATTTTTTAAAATATATTACTAATAGTAATAAATATTAATTTTAGATTGAATTAATAGTTTTAATTGAACTTACATCTACAATATATTAAAAATAAATTTAAGATTCATTTTGAGTTCAGTCTTTATTAAAAGAAAAAATTAAATAATTATTTAAGATTATTTATCAGCTATTTGAAGATGGAATCTGAATAAAAAATTAATGATATTTGTATAAGAAAATTTATATGTGCAAATAAAATAATTGAAAATTAATTAGTTATCTAAACATTGTTTATTAGATTTTTGTTATTATTGATATTCAAAATTACTCTTAAGAATTTTTAAATAATCAATTATTCCGCATTCTTAGGGTTTATTTTGCATAATTTATTTAAAGGGTATTTAACAAATCATTATATTTGACAAATTAAGATTAGAACTGTTTTAAAAATAAAAACCATTACTATTTTTTTAATTAAAGCAGATTTTAATACAAACATCAATAACATTTCTGAATTCATACTTTAATTAATTAATATAAACTATATTCATCTATGAAATTATTTGAGATTTTGAATCAAGGATTCTCAGACCTAATGAAAATTTTTATCATAATGAATAATCAATTTCCATTTACAAACAAACTACTCTCATATATTATATTTTCAATGGGATAATTTAAGAATTCCTCTTACATAATTTATATACATTATAGTAATTAAACATAATACAATTAAATTTACTAGCTTATATCCTGGTTTTCAAGACCCTCCATAATAATAACTGGATAATACTTATTCATAATACCTTTTATTATAGTCATAATCATATAATTTACCTTGGCTTATTAACTTACCAATTATTTTAAATATAAAGAAGATTAATTTAAACAAAAAATTACTTTGAAAAATTATGTTTTTAAGCAAAACAAACTAATAAAAGTAATAAATCTGATTACAGCCTTTATTTATGAATTTTATGACATAATTATTATCAACTTAATTTTTGAGATTTCTTTAACTTAGATAGAAGATCAATCGAATATTAACACCATTCTAATAATTATTACACTTTTATTATTTACTTTATTTGACATTACAAAATTACTGATAAATTAATATCAATTGTCTTATCAAATCACAATATAATCCAAATTTTATATAACATTCTTAGATGTTATGCTTCATAGTTTAAATGTGATTTAAATTTTACTTTATTGTTTTTATAAACTAGATAAAATCTATTAGATAACAACTACATTTATAATATCAATATTAATGTTGATAAATTTAATGCATAATTTTCATTACTTACATTCAAATGCCTATAATATCATTATCATATCTTAAAGTTTAGCTATTATTTTATCAATAACAGAATACTTTACAATTATATTCAGTGTAACGCAATATGATTTTGGAATTTTTTAATTAATTGCTCTACCATTAGTTGTAAATATTTTTAAATAAATGAAAAGCAGAATAGCTGTTCTTAAAATACATAATAATTTAACAAATCCAAATATTGTTTTCTAAATTTTATTTTAGCATCTAGAATCAATTAATAATTCATCAAAGTTACCTTTTTATGTTTATATAAATTAGAAACATTAACCTTTATGTATAAATTGTAATTGCACCTAAAAATAAAAAAACTATGACATTTACTTGAAATTATCTACAAGTGCTTATTTATAATCAACAATGAATAATCATTAAATTATTTAAATGATCTTAATACATATACATACAAAAAATTATATTTAAGCTTATTCGATTTGTAGCTCGATTATAGAGTTTTAAAATTAAATGTACAGTCACTATAACAATAATTACCCTTATAAATTTATTATGAAAAACTCTTCAATGTCAACAATCTAACCTATAAATTATGTAGATAATCTTAATAAACCTATGTATATCTTATATTATAATATTTATACATATTTAAGAGAAGAAAGTAAATAATTATTAAAAGCAAGATTAAGAAAGAATTTTTGTAAATAATATGACTAAACTACTTTAATTTTTGAAGAATTTTACAAAACTGAATATATAATAAGAATATTAAATTTATAAATGATTAAATTATTGGAAGATAAATTGGTTTTTTATAATCAATTGATTAAAGAATTAATTTCATAAAATCAAATTTTTGATTGTTGTTTTAAAATTTCCATTCAACTTTGTTAAATTGAGAAAAATATTAATTAAATATATTAATAAAATCCATGTAATAAATGATAATTTTTAAGTTAGCTATTAGTATATTAAATTTAAAAGTATTTTATCAGGCCGAAATCCTAAGAAATTATGTATAAGCCAGTAGGGAACATTCAATTATCTATGAGTTGGAATCATAGTATAAATAAACTAGCATTGTGCTATTAGCAAAATAAAACAAAGTAGCATTTTTGATTACGAAATTAGGAGATTGTTCATATAATATAAAAATTGAAAGAGCATCAAGTAATGCTAAATCATTTTTTCAAAATGAATTACCTTAATATATTGAGCCCCTAATTCCTTAAGGCATTAGAGATTATCATGGGTAGAATCTACACGATTTCTTTTAAACTGGTTCATCCCCTAGATATAAACAAAATGCTCGTTTATTCCTTCTTTAAAACAATTACATTTAAATAGCTGAATCATATTTAGATTCTTACAATAGCTTATCTGAATTAAGATTTATTAATATAATTCTAGAACTTAAAGATATTAAAGGATATATGATTCTAAATAATTAATTTCAAGTAGTTGGAATAAATAAGCAACTTTTAGATTTATTAAATTTTTCAAAATCATAAATTGATTACTTTTAACCAGATGAAATGTTATATGGTTTAGATGTAAGATTAATGATCCCTCAATTTCTAATTTTAATAGAAGAGAATAGAGCTATGTCTTTGATTGAGTTCTATTTTATAAAATAATGCTATATTTTTGATTTAACAAAGCATACAATGATTGAAAGATTTACAAATATGAATCTTTTAGATAGATTTGAATCATAGATTGAAATATAATCAAAATATCATAATGATAAATTATCATATTTGATCATAACCTTTGATTACTTGAAGAAGCAGAATATAACTTCATTATTATCAAATTTTATTGAATGTTCAACAAAATCTAATTAAAAGATTGATTTATAACAAAAGCTTTTGGAAGGGATCAAGATTGATTCCCCATATGATTTTGATGATTCTAAAAACTTAGATATATAACCAGAATTTACATATTAATAATTGAATTCCCCTTAAGAAAAATCCTCAACATACGAATTATTATTTTAATAGAAATTTTATAATCGATATCATGATATTTCTGGAGGAAGTGATGATGTTTCAATAATTAAGAAGAACTTTTAAAAATAAGTAAGTATGCCTTAGTTTTATTCAGAAAATAACAAATAAAAAATTTCTGTATAAGATGTATGTACTCCATCAAAGAAAAAAGAAAAATATGATTCAAATTTTTAAGATAAAGTGGAATTTATAGATAAAATGGGATAGAAAAAGATTAAAAATATATTTGTTAGATTAGCAATCTTCTTTTTAGTTGTTTCTTCATTATTAGGAATAGTATCCTTATTACTTTAAACATTTTTGATATAAAATAATTTTAATAATTACATCACAGATGTTGAATAACTGTCAATTAAAAATGATCTCCTATAACCTATGTTAAGTTTCTTTATATTAAGATTTATCATATATGATAAAACTAATCTATTAAATTAGAAATTAATAACTTAGGAATAATATTTGAATGAAATTGATTTTGCAAAATAATATCTAAAGAAAGAATTTGATCATTTTCATAATCATATTTAGGAATTATTTGAATCACAACTTTTGTAAGATTTATTATACGATCATTATTACAATGTAATTTATTTATAAGACGACTTTACTTATACGTATGAAAACTTTAGTGCTCGAACCTTCTTTATAAAATATTTTGATTATCAATAATTTATTTATGCAATATACTCTAATAATGAACTCCCTAAAATAACTACTCCTGTCACTTTTTAAATGCTAAATTAAAAATTATTGTTTGAGATTTGTTCATATTTGGGTGAGTAAGTTTATACTAATACAATAACTAGAAATTCTAAACAAATCAATGATTAAATTATAGTTATTGCATGCTTTTTAAGTGTTAATTTTATTTGTTTATTATTCTCTAATTACTATTATAGAAAATTTGCAAATTAAAGATAAAACTTTGGAAGTATGATGTTTAATTTAGAAAAAAGTGCATTAGAATCTGAATTAGAAAATTTAGATTTTTTAATTAATCAAATAGAAAATCATAACATAACTTAATTTTATACCTTTAATGAAAAGTATAAAGAACGTGAAATCTAAGCATTAAATTAGAAATCAAAAACTCATTATTAAAATTAGCATAAATAAATTCACAAAAAGGCTAAAATCGACACTACTAAATTCTTGATTTTCATTTATACTATGTTTATAGGTTTCTTGACTGTAAATTTAACAAATACTCTTATTCTATCTGAATTTATTTAAAAATATAAACCCACAGCTACTATGCATAAAAATACTTCAGAATTGTGTTTAAATATAGCATTAATTTATAGTTAAAAGGAATAACTGAACAATTAAGTTTTCTTTACATATTTAAGAGACTCAGATTTTTAGAATATGGTTTAACAGCTGAATTAATCTTCTATATAAATCAAATAATATTAATAAGAATTATTGAATGTTAATCTAAATAATTTACTATTTAATGCTGACTTTGTATCTTACTTTCTAGAATAAGAAACTTAGGATTTATGTCCACTCATCAATACAGTATAAAATTATACTATCATAGAATAACAATTAATAAATCCTAACAATTTGTATGAATTCATTTGAAGGATCTTTTCTCTTAGGGATTTAAGCTGTCTTGAACCATGTATCTAAAATAGTTACATAAGAATTGATGACTTAAGAATTTACTCAAAGAGAACCAATAAATACATTAGAAGTCGAAGGAGCTTATTTGTTTGTTGAATACTTATAAAAAGCATCTGATGTGGCAATGCAAGACTTTTCTGAATAAGTTTTGCATTATAAATCTATTTTAGAAGTATAATATTATTTATAATAGACAATTCTTATTTCATCCATCTCTTTTACGTTAATTTTAGTAGCAACTATATTGAGTGCTTTAGAAATCAATTTAAAATTAAAACTAAAGTATGCTGTTAAATTTATACATCTAATACCAAGAGAAGTTTTGTTCTTGGACAATGCTTTTGAAAGGAAAGTTAGAATGGCTATTCTGAAGGATCCAAATTTATGATATTATTATATTTGATTATTATTAGATAGGTAGATATCTCATATAGGATAGTGATTGAATTAAAAAATTTATGATGTGCATATAACTTTTGAATTAAATGCTAATATTATAATTAATCGGCATCATTTAGTCAGATCGCTTCTTTTATTAAGGATTGCTTATCTCATCTTTGTTACATCTTTTTATCCAGGATATTCCCCATCTTTTAAAGCGATATTTTATGCTATTTAATCCCAAGAGTTTTTCTTTTAATTAGTAACACATAATACATATTGGTTATGATTTTTATTATTTTCAAGCCAGATTTCTTATTTCTACTTATTTTGACTTCTTTTTTATGCAATATCTGCATCTTATTGTCTTAATATAAATCAACAATAATTACTTTTTAAACTCCTGTAAATACTCTTAGGCTTTTTATTTTTTTTACTATTTCAATAATCTTTCTTATTAATCTTTCTCTCTGATTTAAGCTATTCTTTCATCTTCAATTACTCTCAATTTATCCTTTCTTAATTATTATTCTGGACTCTATGCTTAACTTAAATAGTACCACGTATGCATTTAATGTAATTGCTTGAGTTGGTGACTCATTTTCAAATGCATCAAAGACAGCATACTTAAGATACTATAATTTTTTACTTATTAAGCTTATGAACCGTCTTATTAAACATTTTGTATATCTTGAGTTTAGGCGTCTTCAAAAAAATCATCCATTATTTAATTTAATTATAATTCAATATTAATATCTAAGTATAATTTATAATCACTTAACTTCTAAAAGTAGATATTACGAAACATATAATTTGTTGTAAATTCAAAATTCAAATGACATCAAATTTCTAAAATAAAAAATGATATATATTTAATTTTAAATATTTTTAATTTAAAATTGATAATAAATTACTAATAATTTTGCTAAAAAATACTTTATCAACTAATAATATTATCATAAAAAAGATTTCATAAATTCAAGTCTAGTTTTTTCTTATTAACTTAATTTATAAATTAAAAATATACTTTCCCTTAAAAAGTTCAATTTTCAAAATGTATTCACTTATTTTTATTTCTGATTAATGTTTCAAAGGATGAATCTACGATTCAAGTTTTTAATCTCTTTCTTGGATTTTTTACAATTACATCCATGTCCCGTTAGCTGATTCCTTTTCTTAACTTCCATCTGCAATTTCCCAATTATTTTCTCTATATATTTAGACCTAATATGGATACTTTAAGTTAAATCTAAATCTAGTCTATTTCCTAGATATTGTATTTGAATTGATTCTGACATTATTTTCATTCCCTCTTCCAATTGAAAATACAGTAGAGAAATCTTTAGCGAAAAAAATATTCTAATTGTGATCTGTCACTCCAGATCCTCCAAATTTGATCACAATAAATGGTACTTTATAACATTTTAGATTAGTTAGAATTTAATCAAAACTTTAGTCTACCAATAGTGTTCTGTCATAGTGTTTTAGATCTAGTCCTTACAAAGAACACTTATATTTGGCATTTCTTAATTTTGATATCAATCTCTCGAACTCTTAATCCTTTGGCTTTTATTCTGATCCTAAATTATGAATTTCAAGAATCTGAATTGTTGTTTCACTCCCAATACTATATTATTGATATTTTTTCATTGCTGAATAGTTTCTATTAACTTTTATATGTGTTCCAAATACACTTCCGATATCTTAAACATAACAATCTTTTGGTTCCCTTAAAAATACAAATATAATACTCTAAATAGGATTAAATTTTCGAAATTATATTATAAGGTAATCTTAATTCGCATAAGGTTTTTTGATATAAAGGTAATAGAGAAGTTTTTTTCCTAAAAAAGTCTTTAAAGATTATTTTGCAATGAATCCTAGAAATCAATCTCTCACTTTCTTTTAAAACTAAACTTATTCATTTATTTACTTATGTCATTAGGAAATATTAATTAGCCTTAATAGTTTTCAAGTTTCTCTTGTCTACCTATGATAACATCTTCTGAATCAGCATTTTTTATAGAACCTATCATACTTTCTTTAAAAAACACAGATACCCAAATTAATTTATAAAGTATTCAATTTACTCAGTAGGGTTTAATAGATTTTGGTTTTTAATAACAGTTATTTTTATATAAGGCTCACTTTTATTTAATATGGTATTTTTAATTTCATGTTTTCTTAATCTTGTGTACATCTCTTAAATCTACTTTTTTTGACTAATTTCAAATATAATAATTACAAGCTTCTTCCTTCATTTCTATTGATAGATACCATTTAAATTCCTGGATTTTCAATATGAAGAAATGGCGGCGATTAATTTGCTAACTAAAATGATATATCACTATCAAATGATTGAAAACTGATAAATAAAGATCAAAAATACATATCGCTAAAGCTTGTGTTGAATAAATTAGCTTCTTCATAAATTAAATATCTGAAATCCATACTAAATTGCGCAAAAAATGGCTACATAATTAATATAAAAATATTCTAAATAATTTGTTTCCTAAATATAAATATCGATAATATTTAAATTCATAATTTATCAAATACTATTGTAATGTAGAATTTCAAATTACCCCATTCTAAATTATTCTGGTACATCTAAAAAATGTATCAATAACATTTAATTGATGATCATGAAAACAATAGCTGAAAGGTACGAAACCAATAAATATTTATAGAAAAAGTAATTATTGAGTCACTGAATATTTTTCAAAATCTTGAATAATATGAATTAAAAAAAGATGATAAATTGCTCACTTAATAATTAATTTAATTGGTAAGATAAGATTCAAGAGAATTTTTTGGATTAAATAACAGGAAGAGTCCTTATCGTATCAATAAACTGCATAAATAGATAACTATTAAGAATACGAATTTCAATTCAGAGTACAACCATCTCCACATTCCATTCTTAAATCAAGATAATCAGAAGAACTTTTACCATTTGATAATTGAAAATGAAATAAAAATAGAATTAAATAGAGACAATAATCATAATTATTTCGAATTAATATTACTCTATTTCTTAGAATAAACAAAGTTATCCATTATTATATCTCACTCAAATTGTATTGTTCTAAAAAGCATCAAAAATTTCTAGAATTTTTTATATCTTTTAATAAACAAATATTGATATCAATTTGTTAATTAAATGTTCGTTATTTTTGTTTATATTAATCTTATATATATATTAATTTATTATTTATAAAAATAATCATTTAACAAAACAGATAATTATTTTTTACAATTATATAAAAACACAATATAATCTGTAATTTAACAAACCATTAGAAAGTCTTCAATAACTATGTTATTTATGTAATACTTAATAAAATAATTAATGAGATAGCAGGGATATATACATCATNCAAGCTTCTTCCTTCATTTCTATTGATAGATACCATTTAAATTCCTGGATTTTCAATATGAAGAAATGGCGGCGATTAATTTGCTAACTAAAATGATATATCACTATCAAATGATTGAAAACTGATAAATAAAGATCAAAAATACATATCGCTAAAGCTTGTGTTGAATAAATTAGCTTCTTCATAAATTAAATATCTGAAATCCATACTAAATTGCGCAAAAAATGGCTACATAATTAATATAAAAATATTCTAAATAATTTGTTTCCTAAATATAAATATCGATAATATTTAAATTCATAATTTATCAAATACTATTGTAATGTAGAATTTCAAATTACCCCATTCTAAATTATTCTGGTACATCTAAAAAATGTATCAATAACATTTAATTGATGATCATGAAAACAATAGCTGAAAGGTACGAAACCAATAAATATTTATAGAAAAAGTAATTATTGAGTCACTGAATATTTTTCAAAATCTTGAATAATATGAATTAAAAAAAGATGATAAATTGCTCACTTAATAATTAATTTAATTGGTAAGATAAGATTCAAGAGAATTTTTTGGATTAAATAACAGGAAGAGTCCTTATCGTATCAATAAACTGCATAAATAGATAACTATTAAGAATACGAATTTCAATTCAGAGTACAACCATCTCCACATTCCATTCTTAAATCAAGATAATCAGAAGAACTTTTACCATTTGATAATTGAAAATGAAATAAAAATAGAATTAAATAGAGACAATAATCATAATTATTTCGAATTAATATTACTCTATTTCTTAGAATAAACAAAGTTATCCATTATTATATCTCACTCAAATTGTATTGTTCTAAAAAGCATCAAAAATTTCTAGAATTTTTTATATCTTTTAATAAACAAATATTGATATCAATTTGTTAATTAAATGTTCGTTATTTTTGTTTATATTAATCTTATATATATATTAATTTATTATTTATAAAAATAATCATTTAACAAAACAGATAATTATTTTTTACAATTATATAAAAACACAATATAATCTGTAATTTAACAAACCATTAGAAAGTCTTCAATAACTATGTTATTTATGTAATACTTAATAAAATAATTAATGAGATAGCAGGGATATATACATCATAGTGTCGTTAGAAAATCAAACATAATAATATCACTTTAAAGTATGATCTTATGAAATACCCTTGAACTACTTTTTAAATTATGTTTTTGACTAATGGATATCCATTAGTCAAAAAACATAATTTAAAAAGTATTTCAAGGGTATATAATTCATCAAAATCAAATATATATTTAGTCTAACAATGATATGAACGTTTTAATTTAGTATAATCTTCTAAAAGAATTTATATAACCTTAAAAACAATTATAATAAACTATAAATAATAATTATACCAAACTTTAATAAAAATGATATTTATTTCAAATTATTATCAATTTATATAAAACATCCTATTATTCAAAAATTTGCGTCTTTATTGTTTAAATCATATTAATTTTATAGAATATCATCCTCATATGTAAATAATTAGTAAGTTATAATTCTAAGGATAATATATATTTATGTTAAAGAAAGAATTTTTTAGTTACTTTAAAAATTAGTTTAAGGAAAGGTTCTTAACCCTGTTATACTTTAAAAATTGTGGGCTAGCCCCTCTTCTTATTAGCTTGAAACTAGAACATTATCTTTTGAATATTAATTTTCTTATACCATTTTTACGAAACTCAATTCTGAATGTATACTTTAAAAATAATGATTAATAAGAATTACGTAAAATATATAAACATATAAAAATAGTAATGAAAAAATTAACTTTGAAAGCCAAATGTATATATCTTATATTTTATTTTTTATAAGAATTATATATTTAAATAATTACTGATTGATTTTTTATTAAATCAAATATAAATTAATAATGCACCATAATTTAAATATTATTATTTAAATAATTATATAATGTAATAAATTTTTAATAATTTTTTTTAATTCATGTGTGAAAAGTATTTATTAACAATATATTAATTAAAATTGTACTCGTTTATAACTATTAACTATCTTATTAAAATCAAATCAAAACAGTATTTCTATTATTTAATTCAATTAATCATAATTCAAATTATATACATAAATAATAATTAAATATCTTATTAAAATCAAATCTAAAAAGTATTTCTATTATTTACTTTAATTAATAATAATTCAAATTACATCATTAATTAATAATTAAGTAAGTTATTAATAGAAAATTTGTAAGATTTTATTCAATTAATCATAATTAAAATTATATACTTAAATAATAATTAAATATCTTATTAAAATCAAATCTAAAAAGTATTTCTATTATTTACTTTAATTAATAATAATTCAAATTACATCATTAATTAATAATTAAGTAAATTATTAATAGAAAATTTGTAAGATTTTATTCAATTAATCATAATTAAAATTATATACTTAAATTTTAATTTAATATCTTATTAAAATTAAATCAAAAAAGTATTTCTAATATTTAGATAAATTAATAATATACTTAAATAATAATTAAATATCTTATAAAATCAAATTAATAAAGCATTTCTAAATTTTAATACAATTAATCATAATTAAAATTATATATTTAAATAATAATTAAATATCCTATTAAAATCAAATCAAAAAAGTATTTCTAATATTTAGATAAATTAATAATATACTTAAATAATAATTAAATATCCTATTAAAATCAAATCAAAAATTATTTCTAATATTTAATTCAATTAATAATAATTCAAATTATATATTTAAATAATAATTAAATATCTTATTAAAATCAAATCTAAAAAGTATTTCTAATATTTAATTAAATTAATCATAATTAAAATTATATACTTAAATAATAATTAAATATCTTATTAAAATCAAATCTAAAAAGTATTTCTATTATTTACTTCAATTTATAACAATTCAAGCTACATGATTAAATATTAATTAAGTATGTTATTAATATAACATTTATAAGATTTAATTCAATTAATCATAATTCAAATATTATACTTAAATAATAATTAAATATCTTATTAAAATCAAATCAAAAATCATTTCTAATATTTACTTCAATTTATAATAATTCAAATTACATAATTAAATAATAATTAAATATCTTATTAAAATCAAATCTAAAAAGTATTTCTTTTATTTACTTCAATTTATAACAATTCAAGTTCCATCATTAAATAATAATTAAGTATGTTATTAATATAAAATTTGTAAGATTTACTTCAATTAATAATAATTCAAAATTATAAACTTAAATTATAATTAAATATCTTATTAATATCAAATTTGTAAGATTTTATTCAATTAATAATATATAAGTATGTTATTAATATAAAATTTCTAAGATTTAATTTAATTAATAATAATTCAAATTATAAGCTTAAATATTTATTAATGATCCTTTTAAAATCAAATCTTAAAGTATTTCTACTATTTACTTCAATTTATTATCATTCAAATTACATAATTGTACTAATTTATTTAATAATAATTAATGATCTTATAAAAATCATATAAAAAAGGTATTTCTAAGATTTTATTCAATTTTTAATCATTCAAAGTATATACTTAAATAATTAATTAAATATCATTTGATATATTAATGAGAATAGAATAATAGCACCTAATAAATTAACCTTACCCGCCATTAAATCAATAATCAGACATCGTTCAGATGCTCCGTCCACAATTTTAACTATGTTAGACTGCAATGAACACGATTTAAGAGGAAGCAATTCCTTAGATTTTTGGGAAAATGTTTTTTGGTATTTTTCGAAAACCTATTGGGTACCCTTATTTAACAATTTGTGAAGGTTTATGATGCAAATAGAAACAACCATATTGCTCTTGAGTCACTAGCTTAGACTAATAAGACTCTTCAGGCCAATTATGAAAATAAGGAAAAAAATATTTAACGATCAATTTCTGATGATATTTACTCATAAATAGCATCCGAATTAAAGATTACCAAACAAGAACTCTAGGAGTAATTGCATAAAAACATCAAAGTCACAAATGAGAGAAAAGATTTGAAGATCAGCTAATTTAAATTATATATTTTAATAATGATTCCTAATTATATTAAAATCAATTATGAATAAATACTCTACAATTTTTTCTATTTTATATTTGCCGTAATTTATACTTTAATAATTAATGATTTTATTAAAATCCAATGTATTTAAATACATTATTTATTATTTTATTAAAATCATATGTAAAGTAAATTTTAAATTTTTATTAATTTAAATAAATTAAAATTAAAAATTATGAATTATGAATTTAAATAAGATGTTATAAAATATAAATTCTTCAAAATTATTATTTTTATATAACTTATTTTCTTATTAAATCGAAAGTGTTTCAAAAAGATACAAATAATAATGAAAAATTGTTTGAGAAATCTTACTAAATATTTCTAGATAACATAATAAATTGCTTAAAATCAATATTAAAGTATAGAATTTTCATGAATTGAAAAATCTGCACTAATATTTAATAAACAATATTTTAGACGGGAGCGAAAATCAATTACCATATTTTTACATATAATTAAATATTACGTTATATTCTCTTAAAGAGTAAAAATCAAACACGATATTAAAGCTTCGACCAAAGTATTAATCGAAGATTAATTGAAGAAAGATTTAACTATGCTCTCTTCATTTTTACCTAACTTCAAAGAAAAGTGAGATGTATACTTTTGAATAAGTTTAAATTATAATATAAAATTAGAAAAACACCATGATTCTCTAAATAAGATTAGTCAATGAGCTGCTAGATTTTTAAGTTTAGATTGGTGACGTGAATTGAATAGTTTCTTGATATAAGCATAAACAATAATTCTCAATAAATGAAAAATTATTTTAATATGAAATATAAGTTTTCTTAATAATATATATTATTATTAGTTATAGTTTAAATTATAAATTATTAAAACAATTTTGGCATAAATTTTAATATCACTAATAAATTTACTTAATTTATACTAAGTGACAAAAAACATTAAATAAAAAAGAGTTATATTATTTATTTAAAAATAATACTCATTTTTAGGCATTTTCTATTTCAATTAAACTATATAACTGATTTAAATCTATCAATTAGATTAATTTATCGGCGGTAAGTGATTTTAAATGATCTTTTTAGACATTATCAACAGTAAAAACAAGTATGAAATGACTCTCAATTACATTTTAAATTTATTCGTAAAACATCTTAAATTAATCAGAGGCGTAAATATTGATTATATTTTCAATAAGAAAAATGTACAGATATTGAACTTGATTTTTGAGAGTGATGAAATAATCTTTTAATTTGATAAAAAAGTCTTAATTATTAGAATATTAAAAATTTAATTGGTTTGCCACATATTCTATCCAATTATTTATATTACAATCTTTTAAATTAATTTAAACTTTTTGAATCTGTTTTTTAATTGACATTTATTTCAAATAAACCTAAAAGATATATTTAATATTACTTTAAAGTAAGAAGATATAGCCTTTAAGGATTATTCTTACAAATCAGTATTTTATAAATTATAAGAATGAACTAAAATAATCTATTTATCAACTTTGATAAAATTAATATCTGTGTGTTGTTCTTAATTATTTTCAATTTTTTCAGAGAAATTTAAATTATTTGCATTTTCATCAAATAGATGCAATTCAATTTTTTAATCATAAGTATGCTATTATTTAGCTAAGTTTTAGTTACTGTTTTCAATCGTCTCTAATATGGCATTTAATTAATCGCAACAGCAACCATAAGGCTTATTCTCAATACTCTAAAGGTTTGCATACAAAGTATCTTGATCAATCTAAGTTATTTATAATTTTTGAAGTATAGTGTCAATTTGATTAGCATAATTATCACATTAATTTGTACATTTATGAATTAACCTTCCTAAACAACTTAATTCACATTATTCTTCATCTACTGTAGTGTGGGGTAGGTAGGATATCAATATGTGCAACCATTTTTATTAAACACACGAAAGATGTTAACTATGGGAAACTTCAAATCCTATAGAAGCAGGATCATAAGGACATTTTTCATTGTGTTTGTGGAAGCAACAACAAATAAATTTGGAATCATTTTTCCAAAATTTGAGTTTAAGATCTTTTTTTGCCTAATCATAGGCACTTTAAATGGTAAAATCAGCTAAAATTTTTTCATAAAATTTTCCCCAAAAAATCGGACCTTCAAGATCCACTGAATTGTAAAATTTTTGGAAAACTACAGTTGGGATGGCTTTCGGTATATAATCAGATATATTTTTTGCCACAATTGAACTAATGCATATGAGTTTGATTCTTGTCATAGCTTTGTGGTTTTAAATCATATTTTAAATTTCATCGGTTTTTAATTTTGTAGAAATGCCATCATCCTAGAATTCTAAATACAAAGAGGCAGATTTTTCATCATAATCTCCGTGTGAAATCACATGTATGATAATTGGATGTAAATTAATTGCCAATTCCAGATTGCTTAGGGTAGCATTCAAAACTTAATATCTTATAGGTTTATTAGATTGGGCAATAGCTTCAACAATTTTATCTATTTCTGATTAGTAATCTACAAATAAAGACTCTTTTATTCCATTATTAACTCTAATAATTGGATTACTATACAGAATTACAATATCAGCCTTTTCTATTTGCTTTTACGATTTTTAAGTTGAAAGCTGATTTTATATATCATCTAAAGTATTTTTCATTTCTTAGAACTGTTATGCATATTCCTAAAATTAGTTTTATTATTATTTATTCTGCTCTTAAAATTATCTTTTGTCAATTTCAAACATTTCAATTGCCTAATCGATTTCTATTAATTTTGAGTAGCTGAAATTGTAAAAAATGGCTACAATTAAAACTAGTTGTTCAGGAGATCCTAAAAATTTTTCTGAAAATTAAAATGTATTGTTTTTTATTGTAACTTATTTTTCTTAGATGAATGCTTCATTTTAGAAATCATAAAATTCTAATTTAGTAAATAATTTTTACCAAGAATTACTTTAGTTTTATCTTATGCTTAAATTTTATGTTATTTAATAAGAAATCTTAATAATCTTTCTCTTTCAATTTAACACATAGAGTTGACCTTTTTCAAAGGGAATTAAACTATAAAATCATTTTCTTTATCCGCTTAAACGATAAGGGTAATAAGAATAGGTTCTTTCATAATTGATATAAATATATAAATTATATGAAAAAATTAATGTTAATTATAATCTAAATATAATATGCAAGGTTTTGTAAAAGATGGATAAATTTTGAAATTATGTTAAAAAAAGCATAATGAGAATAGACGAAACAGTTATGAAACTAAAATGCCACCTTTTTCAGATGATTTTAATAATGTTTGCAGAATTGGACCAAAAATTTAGAATGGTTCATTAACTTAAAGAATTCATTCTTTAAAGAATCTTTAAAAGAGAACATAGTTTGTAAAATAATTGTTTACATAAGATACTTACACCGCATAAAAAAAAAAGAGTATTTGTTCTTCCTTGTCAATTACCAACAATTGGATGTAACGAGAAGAAAACAAGGATTAGTCTTAAATTTCCACCTTAGAGGATAAAAAAAATCTTTTGAGATTTATATTTAAATATTTCTTATTATAATTTTTTTTAAGAAAAATCTTCAATATGAATATGATTTATTATGCTGTAGATATAAATAATAATAATATAACCTTTTGTAGAAAAGGTATTATTAGTTTTAGAATTTATATCAAATTTCAATTATATAGTAATAAACTTTAATAAAATATTGGGATTCATCTTATGGTTTATAACTTCAAATAAATGAACTTATCAACCTTATGCGGTTAAGCAAGTACACATTAAAATTAGGTTTAAGGATAACTGAAAGATATGATAGAATCCCTACATTCAAACTTAGAATTGTATTGAATTTTGATAAAAGCTATCAAGGAATTTCAAGTAAAAAGCTTAGTATTTATTTTGGCAATGCCTCCATTCAAGTTCCTGGGCTCAAATCTTTAGTTTCAGATAATGTACATAGTTAAACGAAAATAAAGTTATGCTAGATAAGAAATTACAAAATAGTCTCCATTAAATAATTAGGATTTTCTGACTTTTAAACTATCTGATACTTAAATTAATTCTTATTCGGAAGTATAAAACTGAAGAAGTTCAGAGATAATTAATGATCTATCATTCTTTCTATTAATAGATCATTTAATCATTGTCTTCTGCCCTAGGATGAATTAAAAATATCGCATATAAATATTCGTAAAAATTATTGAGTAGTTAAAAGTAATTCTTTAAAATTGAATATATAACATGAATAGGATTCAGAATAGAGTAATATTTCCATTTTTTTAATTTCAAGTGTAAATTCAAAAAATCTAAATGTCATAATCCTCAAAAAGCAGAATTAAAATTTATATTTAAATATTAATATTGATTAGCTTATTATGATATTATTTTCTTACACTGGAAGAATATTAGTTTATAATAAAATTTTTTTATTAATCAAAACATAAATGTTTGATAGACAAAATCATTTATATTAATTACAGAATTATATCTAAAATTTGAATATTCGCATGTTCCATGTTTATCTTAAGTACTCATATTAATATTCTCTAAAAAAAGGCATCAATTTGATAATATAATTAAGAAGAGAAATTCTAATACATTCCTAATGTCATAATTATTAAAAGTATAAAAGAATCAAATCACTATCCCTAAATTCAACTTCCCAACTATTTTTTAAGTTGTTCTTAAAGATATGCAAGCAGATGAACAAGACTGTACTTTTACTTAAATAATAGAAGTTGTTTAAAGTAACTGCGAAAATGGTTAGTAGCTTAAAGACAAGAAAATATCATCAGATTTTTATCAATTATTAGATTTAAACTAACATCCAAAGTATTATATCAGAATATTTGTATAGTTCTAAATAATATGCTAAATTTTCATAAGAAGGAGTAATTAATATCTTGATTTACTCAAATATAGATGAAGAATGCAAAGAATTATTAGAAAAGCTCATTATAAAGTTATGCAAAGAAAAGTGTAATATTTTCATAGAAGATCAATTGCTAGATTAAAATTAACATTTCCTTAATAAATCAAAATTTATACTAAAATTAAACTAATTATACTTTATTTCTTTAATAATTATATTAGGAGGTGATGGAAATATTTTACAAATTTTAAAATAACTCTAAACTTAAAAAATCCCACCTATTCTAACATTTCAAGTAAGAGCTAATTCCTTTTTTTGCGAGTTTGAAAAAAATAATATGGATAAAATATTAGAAGATCAAATTAATCATTTTCGAATACATCGTAAATTTAATACTAAAAGAAAAATAAGAATTGAAGGAATTTTAAAATAAGGAAATCTAATAAAATTTTAATATCATGCTTTAAATGAGTTTGTTATTTCTAGAGAATCGAATACGAATTTTTTATTTATAGAAATATATATCAATAACAACTTATTAACAATATCATCAGGAGATGGGATTATTATTTCTACTCCTACAGGATCCACTGCTTATTTTTTATCTGCAGGAGGACCTATCATATAAAGTGATGTTCATTCAATCTCTATAGTCCCTATTTGTCCATTATCATTATCTTTTAGGCCAATCATATTACCTCCTTGTATAAATATTACAATAAAATTATCAAATATAAGTAGATCCAATGGAGTCATTAGTGCTGATGGTTAATAAACATTTGAATTCAGTAAGGATATGATATTTGAGATAAAGAACTCTTCTTATGGAATTGATTGTAAATTATCTATTAAATCTAGTAATTGAAAAAGACTAAACAAATTATAGAGATTGGATAAATAGTTTAAGAAATAAGTTATTTTGGAATACAATGATTACAGAATGAAAATACAAACTGAAGAGAAATTAGTGAAAATTCTCAAATATATATATATTAATCAACTTAACCAGACATGATTTAATACCCATTCGATGGATTTTCTGTTTTTTTTATCAGTTAATAATCCCTTCATCAGATCTTTAACATCCCCTGATAAATAGTCTGGGAATTATAAAGTAAAGCCCTCCTGAACTTAAAAAGGAGTTCTTCCTGTGGTTAATTCAAAGGTAAGTACTCCTAAAGACCATAGATCAATAGAATTATCATATTATTATCCAAATACCATTTCAGGTGAAAGATAATCTATGGTACCACATAATGTATCTCTTTCTTTTTTATCTTATACTGACCAACCAAAATCACTGATTTTAATTTAGCCATTACACCATAAAATATTTTCAGGTTTTAAATCTCTATGGATGATGGATTATTGTTGCATTTATTAAATTGCACACGCAACTTATTTAATAATATTTGATGCTGCTGGTTCTGAATATCTTCTATTATTTTGTTTCATTAATGATTAAAAGAGAGTACCACCAGTAGCATATTCTAATACGAGACAATAATTGTTAGTTGTTTCAAAAAATTCGACTAACTGAATAATATTTTGATGTTTCAACATTTATTAAATAGCAACTTCTCTATGTAATTAATGTAGCATTTAATTCTTTTTTAAATATAGTTTATCTATCATCTTGATTGCATATAATTTTTTAGTTTAATTGAGTAAACATTTATAAACTTTACCAAATTTTCCTGATCCAATCTATTCTAAGACCTAATAATATTCTAGTTTATTTTTAGGAACACTTGCACTAATGTTTTTATTATGAATATTTAAATTAGGATTTCGAGATATACTAGTAATTTATGTTTTTACTCTTTTTTGCATTTGATTGTTCGAGTTTGGACTGCAAGCTTTTCTCATTGGTTTATTATTAGAATTTTAAGTAATTTATTTAAGTATTTCTGAAAATTGGTTTGAAGTATTGGAGAAGAATTTACTTGGACTTGTTGTTGTGGCGTTTGCAGAATTCTATCGTTTCATTTTATTATTAAAATTTTATATTAATAATGTTTTGTTGTTTAGGAAGGAAAAAACGGGACAATAATGAGATGGAAAAAAAAAATTCAAAAAAAGAAATGGTAGAAAGATTCATATTGCAGAATTGTAAATCTAATGATGAGGTATTATGTCATTTTGAAAACAAGGATTCTTTTGATGAATCTATTGATAAAAGCAATATGATTATAATTGATTATGATAATAATTAATATGAAAAGAAACCATGGTCAGGAATATAATGGCAAATGATCATATAAACGAAGAATTTGAATCAAATTGAATTGTAAATTTGAGTCACTAATTTGAGAGATGAATTAAAAAGAAATATAAGATTTGGGATTCTATGTAATTTAAGACCAGCCACTTGGTTTTGGATAACAGACATAAAAAATACACAAATGAAAAAACATACATCAAACATTTATTAAAAATTGAAGTCTTGCGAGTCTCAATATGATCCATAAATATTTAAGTGTATTAAACAATTAGATAAAAAAGTATTATATTTGATTTAAATTGAAGTACAATGATTTAGTTTTTGATATATTAAGAGCATATGCTAATTATGATGTTGAGATTGGATTTATAAAAGGAATTGATCAAATTATTGAATATTTAGTATAATAATTGGATCCAGAATAATATATCAATCTTGATTACTCTTTTAATTAATTTAATAGAATGTGTGATTTTTATGAATAGATGGTATTTTGGATGACTATTCATATATTATTCCATTTGAATTACAGAAGAATTTTAAAATAAAATGTAAGTTTTATAGAAACAGAAAAATTTNTCATCTTGATTGCATATAATTTTTTAGTTTAATTGAGTAAACATTTATAAACTTTACCAAATTTTCCTGATCCAATCTATTCTAAGACCTAATAATATTCTAGTTTATTTTTAGGAACACTTGCACTAATGTTTTTATTATGAATATTTAAATTAGGATTTCGAGATATACTAGTAATTTATGTTTTTACTCTTTTTTGCATTTGATTGTTCGAGTTTGGACTGCAAGCTTTTCTCATTGGTTTATTATTAGAATTTTAAGTAATTTATTTAAGTATTTCTGAAAATTGGTTTGAAGTATTGGAGAAGAATTTACTTGGACTTGTTGTTGTGGCGTTTGCAGAATTCTATCGTTTCATTTTATTATTAAAATTTTATATTAATAATGTTTTGTTGTTTAGGAAGGAAAAAACGGGACAATAATGAGATGGAAAAAAAAAATTCAAAAAAAGAAATGGTAGAAAGATTCATATTGCAGAATTGTAAATCTAATGATGAGGTATTATGTCATTTTGAAAACAAGGATTCTTTTGATGAATCTATTGATAAAAGCAATATGATTATAATTGATTATGATAATAATTAATATGAAAAGAAACCATGGTCAGGAATATAATGGCAAATGATCATATAAACGAAGAATTTGAATCAAATTGAATTGTAAATTTGAGTCACTAATTTGAGAGATGAATTAAAAAGAAATATAAGATTTGGGATTCTATGTAATTTAAGACCAGCCACTTGGTTTTGGATAACAGACATAAAAAATACACAAATGAAAAAACATACATCAAACATTTATTAAAAATTGAAGTCTTGCGAGTCTCAATATGATCCATAAATATTTAAGTGTATTAAACAATTAGATAAAAAAGTATTATATTTGATTTAAATTGAAGTACAATGATTTAGTTTTTGATATATTAAGAGCATATGCTAATTATGATGTTGAGATTGGATTTATAAAAGGAATTGATCAAATTATTGAATATTTAGTATAATAATTGGATCCAGAATAATATATCAATCTTGATTACTCTTTTAATTAATTTAATAGAATGTGTGATTTTTATGAATAGATGGTATTTTGGATGACTATTCATATATTATTCCATTTGAATTACAGAAGAATTTTAAAATAAAATGTAAGTTTTATAGAAACAGAAAAATTTTAAAATACACTTATGCCTTCTATTAATTCTTTGATTTAGTAACTTAATGTTAAAATAAGTGATTTAATTGAAGTTCCATTGTTATTTTTCTTTTAAAAATAATTAAAAAAGGAAGATTTTAATAGATTATTTGATGTCTTTCTTTTTGAAGGAGAATGTACAATTATTATTTAATATTTAGCAATTTTATTGTAAATTTTGTTGAAATTTTTAAAAATATCAGAAGATTTAGTCTGTTAATTTTAAGCAGAAGCAGATCTAAAAGTATTCTTAAATTAAACTTTAATTCCATATGGTATATCAAAGATAGAAAAGATTAATTAAAAATTAATGAATTTTCTATTATGAATTATGATTTATCTTAATTTAATAATTCATTTAAATGCTCCAATTCCTGTTATTTCTCTGCCTGCAACCAAACTATTAATATCATAAGTTCCCTAAAATAGAATATTGAATTCACCTCATATGTATAAAGTACTTCTGCATCTGTTAATGCTTTAATAACATAATTATCAGAAATGATTCCATCACCACCAAGCATTTCTCTTCCAAGTCTTGCTACTTCTCTTGTTTTATCAGTTACCCAAGCCTTAACACTAGAGATCATACCTATAGTAGCCTTGCCTTCAGCAGCCAATCTTGATAATCTCAATACCATTAAAAATGATGCTTAGAAAGTTGACAATATTCTCACCAATCTTTCTTATTATAATTAAAATGATGCTAAATATTTTCCAAATTGTTTTCTTGTTGTTGTCCATTTTAATGAATGTTCATATACACCTCTCATAACTCCTAAGGCTATCCATGGAACAATTACTCTTGAATGCATAAGTACTTAATTAGGTCCATTTTAAAAATCAGTCACTGATTCTAATTTATTTTCATCAGGTATAAATATATTTGTAAATGTGATTTAACAATTTTAAACTATTCTTAATGCTAATTTGCCTTGAATAACTTCTGCATGATATCCAGGCCATTTTGTTTCAACAATGAATCCTTCTACTTTATTTGTGTCTAAATTTCTTGCCCAAACTATCAATACATCTTTATTTCCATTGCCAATCCATCTTTTATCACCATTTAAAATATAACCTCCTTAAACCTTTTTTACATTTGAAGTTAGACTAGAAGCATCAGATCCATATCCTTTTTCTGTTAATCCCCATCCACCTATATATTCAATATCTCTTGTTCTTGTTAAATACTTTTGTTTTTAAGCTTCGCTTCCAAACTTCTCTAATGTATAATTTAATAACAAATTTCTAATATCTAAATAAAGTCTTACTAAACTGCAATAAAAGTAGCAAAACCTGCATCTGCTCTTGCTGCTTCCATTAAAATTATTCCTTATTTAGTATAAGAAGTTCCATGACCATATGGCTTATTTAAAAAGTGATGGAATAATTTTAATGGTTTTACAGCATTAACTATTTCTGTGGGGAATTAAGCAGCTTCAACATAATCGTTTATTTTTGGAGTAACCTACATAATTTATATATTCTATAACTTCTTTGGCAACAAATGCTTCAACCGCCTTTCGAACTTCCAATTCTTCAGGTGTCAATAAATCATATAATGACAAATATTCCATTGGATCAATTTAAGCCTTCTTTTCTTTTACCTAACCTGCCAACTAATTTAGTCTTATCATTTAATAATAATATCATAACATAATTTTATATGTTTCAAGATCTGCAGAAATATGTCGTCATATTTTATATTAATACCAACTTTCCTTTAATTAAATAATAATTTTTTTTTATTAAACAACATAGAATTAATCGATTATAATATTATTATTATTCATCTAAGTTTTATTATACTAATTGTATGAATATTTAAGTCATATTAGTAATACTATTTTCATTAAATTACAATGACATTTTCTTAATAAATAATAATAAATTCATAAATATTTTAGTTTATTATCTTGATCATTCAAATTGAGATTAATCCTATGAATAATTGATATTTTAATTGGATAAGATGGTATAAGATGCGAGATTAAGTATTCTGTATTAAATGCATCAAATAATCTCTGGAATTTGTATTATTTATATAGTTAATTAAATCTTTTGTTATAAAGATGGACTTGCTAAAAGGCGGATTTTAGAATGAGAATTCAGATGGAGATAGCTTAAGATAATCTTGGACTACTGAAGATAGTCTAAGCAGAACTTCAAGCTATGATGCAGCTGAAGAGGTTAATGATCTAGAGGAAAGAATCTGTCAATACTTAAATGATTTAAATATTTAATCCTTCACAAATCCTACTCTCAAAGAGGAAATGTACAACCTTTCATTGAAACAAAAATTGGTAATATATTTTAATATTTCTGTAGTTTTCAAAAACTATCTCATTATCTAACACAAATAACAGTACTCTCATGAAAAAACGTTCGCTACTCTTTGCTGACTGAATATTGCCATTTTTCCAATACTAATCACTTTATTTCTATTTAAATATATTATTTTAAGCAAAATTCTTATTTCTTTTCTGATAAAACCATTCCTGATACTTTAAAATTCACATAATATAAATTTATATATGAATGTGAAATGTATACTTGAATTCATAAATGTTATTTTTGAATTATTGTTGTGTTATTTAGATGATAACATAGATGACGACTTTTCTAAAAAATTATATAATCACAATAATAGCAAACATTTTACAATAAATTAATCTAATTCTCGCAAACAACTATTTTTAACTATAAAAATAAACTTTGCTTCTATAAAAATTAAATAATAATCCATATAGTTTAAATCTTAATCAGAAAAATAAATTTATTTATTGAGAATTCTTCAATTATTATCAATTAAACAATATATATATAGAAAATTCATTATATTTTAGAAGGAAATGATAATTTATTTAGTAAAGTAATGATGATAGGTTTATAATAGTAATATTATAAAAGTAAGCAATATTCTAATATATTAATATATTTATTCCTATTAATCTATATCTGTAATTACTTACTAGAAGATTTATTAAACATTTTAAAACTTCTATTGAAAAATTCAATTTATCATCATACCAAAAATTCTATAATAATTTAAATATTCTTCCAAACTTTTAGCTGCCTTTTCAATTTTGTTATTTTCAAAAAAAAATTGACCAATTTAAACTATCTTCAAGGTTCTTTTTGATAAACCTTATTATTATAATAATAATATTAATAAGAGTAAATAAAAAATGGAAGTTTTTATATCTGGTAATTCCAAAAGGAGATTATGTAATTAAACTATTAAGTTTTGGCATCAATTTTAAGTATTGATTAGTAGTTATAAAATGTAAATATTATTAGAATTAAAAGAGACAATTTATCTACTCTTTGCATGATTTGAAAAATAATGTATTAAATTGTTAATTTGTTTTAATTATATGTTAAGGGTAAGGTCATAAATTTATTTTTAATAATTGAATACAATCTATAATACATATGCTAAAGTAATCTTAATTCTTATATTAAGTTACAGAGGTTATTATACAATAATAAAATTTATCTTTGAGAAGAATTAAAATGTTGCCACTATAGAAATTTAAATGTAAATTGTATTAAATATGGTAATAAAAAAATTATATTGATGATTAGTAGGTCATTCTTCTTCCCATGGTCCTAATTTTGTTTCACGCATTGATATATTAATTTTATTTTATGAGTTTGAATATCTTCTTGATTATTATACTGAATATGACTTCTTCTCTCTACATGAGATAATTGGCTAATTACTTGGCTTTACAGCCGGCAATGACCTTCTAATTATTAAACTTTTATAAACAGCTGGTTGATTAAGATTAACTTTTTTAAGTTACCTTTGTGATTATTATTATAATATCAAACTTAATAATTATAATGATTTTTTGCAAGCCATAATAGATTTGCTCTTATTGATTACTTCTTTCGAGATTGTTTATTGATTGTTGTTATTTTCGAAAAGTTTACAAAGTGGTTTATTATTTGTTTCTGGATATATAACATTTTATAAATGAATCTGATGTTATTATCTGTGAATTTAAAATTTATTTGTCTTTTTTGAGTTTTTCATAATCCAATTAAAAAATAATATTATATATTATTAATATATAAATTATTGAAACTTATTTCTATTAGATGAATAGAAATTACCTGGCTTAAGAAACCAAATCGAATATAAGAATTAATTTACTTAACAATCACAATCATACATTTAAATAGATATTAAAGTATCCCATTTTCTTATTGTTTTCTTTGTAATAACCTTAATGATTCAAAACATTCAAAAACATAAAACTATAAATTAAATATATTATTGTCTTAATGATCATCAAATTTAATGAATTTCATCATCTTATGTTATCTATTGTCTTTATTATGGTTGCTTTGCATACATATAATCTTTTTTTCCTTTTTAAAATCATAAATAAATTAGAATAATAAAAAATAATGAATTTAATAGTTTTATAATCTAATGAGCTGATTGCATATAATAATTATGTAGAGTAATACAAAAACAATTTAATTATTTAATTAAAGTTTATCATCATAATAATATTGTTCCTCAATAATACTGTAGTTTATTAAAGGTATTTTAAGTAAAATAATAATATCTATCTATTAAATTAATTTTTTTAAAGCTAAAAAAATGATTGTTTTAAGAAAATTACAATATAGTATTTAGGTTGTAATAATTAAAAATATTTAATAATAATGTTTGAATGTAAAAAAAGAAAAATAAGTTGATTGTTGAAATAACAGTACTTAAAAATTATGTATTTCCATCTTTTCGAAAATTATATGATTTCTTTAAATATTTGTTGAAAATTTTGAAGAAAATAATAAATCAAATTAATTATTATCACAAGTTTTGCAAAGCCAACATTTTATATGATATAATTCTGTTTTGAAATAATTGGATTAATTATGCATTTATTAATATAAAATACTTTAAACAAAGTAGAGTCTTGACTTAAGATTATTTTTATGAAAAAATTCTGTAGTTATTTGTTTAAAGTTCGGAGTATGAAAAAAAATTCAAAAACAAAAGCATTTTGTTTAGTTGGTATAGGATTGCTATAAATTTACTGTGGTGTTTTTAGTTTGTAAAATTTGAGATTATTTTAAGAGAAATGGAATATAGGGAATAAGAAGATTAGAATTAAAGATAAGGTAGAGTGGATGAGTATTTATAAATCCCAACTTACATAGATGTTGAGAAATTGTGTCAACAAAGTACAATAATATTAACAACGATATTAATCATGGGATTTTGTTTTCCATTAACATATTTCATTTTAGGAGTGATGAGTAACAAAAAAGAAAGAAATGAGAAAAATCAATCGACTTGTTTAAAAGTAAAAATTAATGTTTGCATATAGCTTTATACTTAATTAATCGATATATATTACTGGTGTTTATTCTAACCATTAATTTAAGCTCAACTAGAAGTTATACTACTAAATAATTAAATTTTGAATTGGGATTAAATGTTAGAAGAAAATTATACGAATGTTGCTTTGTTATTTGCACTATCGTTATTTGGGTTATTTGTAAATACAATAATGATTATTTCAATATTGCTATTTTTTTATTAAAATATCAACTTTAGAATAGATTTCTTAAGTTGCAGTAATAAATAGATAATGTTGAATATTTGTATATTGAAAATAATAATAGCTATATTCAATAGTATTCATATTTAATCTACTTCTCATTATGTAAAATAATTAAGAAATATTAGGTATCATATTTGGTTATTTTAATATTATTTGTTTTAAAATTATTGGAAAACTAATTTTTTGGAAAGGAGAGGCCATCATTTTATTATTATAGGTTAAATTAATTTTATTAACATTTAATGTTTAGTTTATTGGGTGTTTTGTTAATATTTTTAATAGAACTATTGGTTTTACATTTAAATTATGAAGTTAATGATTTCTTATGCATAATCATAGTAATAATATTTTTGAATATTTTGGGAAACATTTTCTAAAATAAAATAATATTGTTTTATTTAATGTAAGATAGAATATCAAGTTAATTAATTTTGAATAAAATTTATTATTTATATTAATTAAATACTTCATCAGTAGATAAGAAATATATAATAATAGGATTAATAGAGAAACATTTAAAAAAAGGATGTATTTCTAAATTGGAAAGGAAATAATAGAATTTAGATTAATAAAGTGATCCTTTAATTGATAATAATTCAATAGGATATTGTTATTGTTAATAACATTAATTTTATGATGCTAGAAGAAAAGTATTTGTAAATAGTTAAAAATCAAAAGTATAATAAAATTATAAATCATTCTTCAGATTTGAGATTTAATCATTATATGAACAATGTTTAATTTAGAATAAAGATAATCATTATATAAGATTTTTATATGCTAGACATTTATTTTTTTCAATTTAAAATAAATCATAAGCTTTATTGTAAATGTCAATTTTAAAATAAAAATTTAAAAAATTATCTTTTTTTGAGAAAATAGATTTTCATTTATTATTAATGATGATGGAAAATAAAATAAAGATTTAGAATTCAAATAGCTATCGTAATTATCTAGATTTTGAATATGTAATAGAGATAGAAATGATTGTAAAGAAAATAAAAATTAAGATAGTTGATTTAATTTAAAATTATTTGAAATATTGGAATACAATTAATTTAGAAAAGATTGATGAATCTGATTTACTTAAATTAGATAATAAGATATAAATTGGAATATATGAATGTGAAAAATTATGGTCAAAAATTAATCATTATAATAAAAACTTTGATATTTAATAAAATGAAATTAAATATTTAAGTAAAAAACCATAATGGGAATTATTATATTTATGGTATAAGAGATATATTCTAAATTAAAAGATGAAAGGTTAAGTTATTGATTATAATGTAACTAATCATTTTTAATCAAATTATTGTGATGAGGATTCTGATTCTGATTATGAAAATCATTTTTTACAAGCTTTTGATCCTAAGAAAGTTTTTCATTCCATGACATCTATTATATTTGCCAAAGAAAATGGAAATATTGTTAAATTTAATGAATATTCAAAATAAATCTTTGGAGTATAAGGATTAATTAATATTAATTAAATTATTCCTAATTCAATGATTAGAAATCATATGTTAAGAGTAAAAGAATTTGTAGAAAAAGGAAAGACAAGTTCTTTATATACCAGAAAAAAAGTACTTATTTAACATCATAATTCATATCTTATTCCTGCAAATAAATACTTAAAAATATCTATTAACTAATTTATGTTATTAGAATTTATAGTAATGATTAGACCAATTTAACATGAATCATCAGGCAATTATTTAGTTATTAATGAAGATTGGGAAATAGTTTAAGCAACTAAATAATTAAAAAATATGTTTGAATAATAATTTAATTTATTATTAAGTTGTCCTAAACTATTATTATATTCTCAATATTAAACTCTATTAGAAAAAGATGATTATTAGTTATTTCAAATTTAAACCAATAAACATTATGCTCTTTCAAAATAATAAACAACTTAGAGTGATTTATAAAGTATCATTTTTGATATCATTAGGATAAAAGAGCATGCTAAATGATAATGTATTTGATGAAGTAGATTAAGATAAACAATTTACTGAACAATTTATTAAAGAACATGAAGATGATTTAGATGAAAGATAACGATTATTGAATTCTAATCTTTAAAATTAAAATGAACAATATTTTTAAATTTTGATTAGAATTCCAATGTTATATTAGAGAATGTAAGCAGAATATTTCAACTTAATTATTAATGCTGATAAGGAGAATTTTTATGATTATCCAGAAGATTCTATTATGAAAAAATAAAGTATTATTATTAGAAATGGAAGAAAGAAAATTGTATTTAATTTTAAAATTTTAGTTGAAAAAATCAACTTTTTAAAAAAAATCCGTTTAGTATCATAATTAGAAGTTTATAGTATATATTTTTCATTATTAAGGGTATCTTTATCGTAAATATTTTTGTAAAGCAGATCAATTAAAAAAAGTAATTAGAGTAGATGCAAAAATTAAATTAGAAAAAAATCAATTAATTGATAAAATATAAATAATCAAGATCAATAGATTTGAAACTTTTAATAATATTAAATCTAAACGTTAATCTATGTTACTTAAAGGTGATGTAAATAGAAAAACTCTTAGAATACAATTATAACCAAAATAATAATAATTTTAAAATTCAATTTCCTTAAAATATACCAATATGCCATCTAATAAAGATATTAAAACTACTCAAAATGAAAACTTATCAGTTAATCCTTTTAAATACTTAATAAATGAAAGTCAAATCAAAAATGATTTTAATGATTCAATTACTTAAGAAATTTCAATTAAACCTGATTAAAATTTATTTATAAAAGAAGATCATAACAAAATCAAAAAGCATCTAAATAAAATTAATTATTTTAAATGGACAAATAGATATTTCATGGTTGGTATGATATTTCTTACTATGTTATCATTTTCTTATGGACCTAATGTTAGTTACAATGATTTATATCTTTTAAAAGTAATTAATATTATAATCATTAGGCGAATTCAAGTTATACAACAGTACTTGTTGCCTAAGAAATTTCAGCAGTTTATAATCAGTTAATTGATATAGCCCTTTGTAATAAAAATACTACATTATGCTCTAATATAATTTCATATACAAATATAAATGATAAATAAGATCTATTTGAATAGAAAATTAAGTTTGATATATCTAATGTTAATTAGAGTTTCAACTAATTTTATATAAGTAGATTCAATATAAAAACCATTTATTCAACTATTTTAATTGAACATGATCATGAAGTTCATTAATAGAATTTATTAGAAGATATAAAAAATTTTTAAGTTTTATTGTAATAGTTTATTATTTCAAATTTATCAGAAATTACTTTTGAATTTGAATATTATTAGATTCTACAATAAGATTTAATGCCAGGATTATATGAAAGTTTAAGTTAAATACAAGTTTAATTGCTTGATTAAATATATTTAGAATTTGATTTTAGATCGTTATTTTTTTTGGTTGATATGATATCTGGCTTTATGTTTTTAGGGACATTAATGGCTATTAATTTCTTTAATGTATTTAAAATAATAGATTATTATCAAACAATGTACAGTTAAATTTAGTATTTTGATTAGTCTACAATTGAGAGTGTAATAAAATATTATTAAAAACTTAGATAATGTTTTAATTATTTTAATGATATATAGACATATCAAACAAATAGTATTAATATATAATATATTAAATATTAGATTATATTTCATTTCAATCAGAAGGATTAATAAAAGCTGATGTAGATTATAAGATGACAATGGCTTTAAAAACTACTAAATTTATAGTTTCTGATTATTGGTTTAAATTAAAATTAAGATTGATGTTTTTATACTTTATATTTATGTTCCTTTTGATTGTGATGGCTTTAACTTACAATATTTATATGCAAAAGTATGCATATGAACTAAAAATTGAATTATCTTAGAATCCTTTTCTTTTTGAAAATACAAGTCCTTGGGCATTTACATTTTCTAAAGAACTTTATATTGAAACCTTTTATGATATTCATAATATAATAACAGAAGAATATGAAGAATACTTAGAATAATTTGTTATAGATTCTTTGGATACATATTCTAATAGATTTGAATCAAAATAATCTTCGATTGATGATTACTTTTATTCTGATATTTGCAAATAACTTAATTTATATAATTTAAGTGATTGTTAGAATATTGCAGATGGTATATTAAAAAGAGGTTTATAACAAACTTATTATTTAATGGCCACTCTTTTTGAGAGTTAACTTGATGAAAGCAAAACAAAGTTTACAGAGATATCTTTTGATTCAATCTATAATTTAAATTTAGTATTTATAAATATTTATTAGTTATAACCCTATATATTTGAAAGTAGAAAATAAATGTGGACAATTTGGATTAATAATTTCTAAGATATATTTTCTTATTATGTAATTACAGAAACATAATTAATGTAAATTATTAAATTATAAATAGAATATGTTTTTATATATTTTCCTTTTTGATTTACATAACTACTTTAGAACTTTATTATGAATAATAATTAAGACTTGATTATTAAAAAGCAAGAAGCTATTATAAAAGATATTTCCCAAATAATATTTTGAATGAATAAAAGAGAATAAAAGCAATCCTTAAAAAATTATCTCTTATTGGTTGATTATAAGATTATGTGATAACATTAATATAGATATATATTATTAAATCATAATTATGACAATTATTATTCATTAAAAATAGACAATAAATATTACTAATTAAGATATATTAAATAAATACTTAAATATCTATTGATTCTTTGATTTCATTATTATTTAATTTAGATCTATTTTATGTTTATAATAATTGTTAAAAGTTCCCATTACTCATCATTGCAATATTTAATTTAATGACTAAAATGTTATTAGATACTGAAAGTTCAGCTTAACCAAATCTAAAGATAGAGTCAAAACCTTCTAATTTTATATTAATTGACTAAAAATTAATGTTTAAAAATTATTACTTTTCTTTGATCAATTTCAGCCATTTCAAAACAAATATTCTCTGTAAATTTTATATATGAAGCTATATGTTTAATCACTTTGGTTAACATATCCCATTAAAGACCTATATCAACACACATTTTAGGTGAGATAGCTTAAAATATATAATTTTATAAATACATTTTTTAGTGGCTTTTTCAAGACCATTAGCTAATTTGTTAAAGTAACATTCAACAAAAGATTAAAATTAAATATGATATCCTAATCTATTTTTAGTCATTTCATATAAATCCATTATAATATAATCATCTTTAATTGATTAAATGTATTCTTTATCTATTAGATATGTCCAATATTTAGTTGATGAATCTTCAATAATTTAATTAAACAAAAAGGAATACTTTTCTCTTCTTATAAATTCATCTTTGGAAACAATTTAAATTATAATTTGATTAGTAATTGGAATCATAATAAATTCTTTTTTATTTTTTCTTTTTGTTAAATAATTTGATGTTAATTATTTTCCATTATACTAAATTGAATCTCCTTAAAATATCTAGTAATTAACTGCTAAGAAAAGATTTTTATGAGTTTTTTTGATTAATTGTTAAATATTCTCATGAGAATATCCTTCAAAAGTGAAATTTTCACTTTTTGGTAGTATATCATATTTAATTTATTCGTAAACTTATTAAATAATATTATTTTTTGCATGTTCAGTTCCTTTCTATGAGGATAATATGGATGGATATATGAATTATGTATCTAATAATTATTAAAATAAATTATTACCTTTAACCATTCCCAAAGGATATTTAATTTTCCAAGTATTATTTTCAGATTGTTTGAATACAACAACTTTGTGTTAAGCAACTTAATCAGCTGGATATAATTCTACTCTGATTTCAATATTTGCAGATTAAATACCCCAAAAGTCACTTGAAACATAATCATCTAATTTGCTTAATGTTTAGATTTCATGTATAATGGCTTCTGCTTAATAACATACATGTAATAAAGATTTAATTAAACATAACTAAAAATAAAATATAATATTACTCCTTGAAACCATTTATCAGATTGAAGTGCATGTGATACTTTTATACTTTGTCCCAAGATTTAACTCCAAACATTATCTTAAAGTGTAAATGTATTATAGATAAGAGCATCTTTAATATCTTCTAAAAACTACTTTTCAGAACTAATTTAATTATTCATATCTCCAACAGGTTTAATTTAGATAAGTTATTAATATATTTGATTATTCATTAAGGATTATATTAAAGAATAAAAGAATACAAATGTTCTTTCTATTGTTTCAAAGTATTTCAATATGCCTTTGAATATATTAGTCACCTGAGAGGCAGATGGATCATCTCTTAATTCAAATGCTTATTTAAATTTACTATGAACAACTTCTGTATGTTTATGGGGATTCAAAATTAATAATAGTAAACCACAAATAATTATATGTTATGGTTCAATCAAAGAATTATAGAATTTATCTAAATCATCATTTTTATCATACAATACTCTTAATGAAAATACTAATTATTAATTTGTAGTAATAAACCTTTGAAATTAATTTGGATCTTATAATAACAAATATTCCTTTACAAAATTATCAGCATAAGGTAAATCAAAATCAAACTTAGCATTCCCAGGTTCATTTTATTCTGGATAGAAGATTCTTAATAATTCATAAGCCTCTCTATTTTTGATTAATTGAGTATATATCTTATCATGAGTTATTTAAGGATGTTTATCACAAAAACTTTCCACTAAAATGAATGAATTAGCTTTATCTACTTAATCTAAATGTAATTTTAATAAATAAATTAATGGTTATTTTGCTGGATCAATTTCTTAATTCAAAATAATATTTATGATTGGATCCTATAATGAAAGGCCAATCTTATTATATAAAGGAGCTAAATTTAAGCAGATTTCTAATTCTTTTAATTTCTCATATCTGCATAAATGATATTTACATATTCTATATAATCTTAATGCTGATTATTTATATAATTATTTGTAATGTTCTTATTTTAATAAATTCTCCAATTATTATGGAGTCTAAAATAGCCATTTCTAAGGTAAATTACTTATTGTAATATCTTTCAAATCTTATCGATCTATATTTATATTTAATTACAACACTGTTTATATTACATCAAAGAATCCACAATTTATAGCTAATTAAAATACAGTCCAACTATTATTTTCATCTAATTTACACACAGTAGCATTTAATATTTTTATCATGATATTTTTATAATCTTATGGTAAAATCTTTTATAAATAATCCACAAAAAATTCTTTATAAAAAATATCATAATTTAATAAGAATATTGTTGTGAATAAAGATCTCTTTTATTTATCTAATTAAAATGGCTCAGCTATATTATCTTATATTAACAATAACTTTAAAATCTCTTTGCCATTAAAACTCAATTATTTCATTATCTTTCTAGTAATGTATAATAATGTCTCTTAAGATCCTTTTGCAATTGCTCTACCCAATAAATTTCCTTCCAACATAAATTACTTCAATTCACTACTTTTAAGACTGCAAAGATCTTCTAAACACAATTGGATTGTCTCCTAAGAACCACTTGAAAATGCAAATCCCAAATAAAATTGCTTCTAATCATCATTTAACATTCCCTTAGGTTTCAATGAACTTAAAAAGTAATCCTTTAAATAATTGAACAACCCTTTTGTAATAAAGAATTCCAAGGCATTCTCATTTATCAAATTAATTCCTTACTTTGCCAAATCTACTATGTATCTCATATTTGATTCATTAAAAGGTAAAGCTTATTTTGCTTAATTATTATTAGAATTTAAGTATTTCTAGATAAAACCTAAAGTTCTCTTTTCTAATGTTTTGTATTTTAATAATAGACTTGCTAATTATTATGGTTATTAGATAATATTGAGAGTTTCGAATTCTTAAGTGGTGAAATTTTAATCCATTAGAATTAATACTTCACAAGCAAATTTACATTAAGTTGATAATGGATCACTTTTTGATAAATAATTTGTTAATAATTGACTTTCTCTATTAAATGTATCAGGTTCATTTAAATCTTTAAATATTTTAGAATTTAAGTATTTTTTTAAGAAATTGATACATCTTGATAAGACTTCATTAGATTATTCATATTTGAATAAATTGATCATTGATTTAAATGCTTAAACAATACAAATATTCTAATTTGGAGATTAGGATAACAATTCAGAAAACTTATCATGAACATGAACATAATTAAAGAAATCATCTGAAGGTGTCAATTTTAATTAGAGTACTTTCTCAATTAATAATTCTATAGTTTTAACAAAATCTGATTCTTTTTATTTTGAAGAATAAAAGACAGATCTAAAATTTTATCTTGGAAATAATCTTCTTAATTTATAAGAATATTCCTAATACCATAATTATTAATATTATTTGGATAGAATAGAGAATTCTGATTTAATTCTCTAGTAACTATTGGTAGCATATTTATATATCAATTATAATTGGGTAGTCTTTATTAATAATTTATATATATACTAATGTTGATTAAACCATTATCCACTTTTGAAAAACTGGTTTTGCTTTATCGAAAGGTTTCTTAGGATCTTGTTTTTGTTTTTCCTTATCTTTAGAAGGTTTAAAGAAATCAAGATTATCTTCAGGATAGAGTCTCTTAACATCACATTCTTATAATAATCTATTTAAATTTTCATAATAGAGTGCATTTCTAATCGTATTGATTTGATGAGCTGCTATTGGCAAAGCTTGAATAATATAATTTTGATTAGTCATTCTATCTTATATTAATTTTAGTTTATTAAATCTCCCATTCATAGCTAAAATTAAAATCACATAATTGACTTCATTTTATTAACAAATGTCTTTAATATCATTAATCATAGCTTAGAATTAGAGAAAATCTAATTCAATACACCAATGCGTATTTAATGATTATAAATACATTTATTGATTAATCTTTAATTAAGCAACTCTTTAGATCTTGTTCATTCTTAATTAAGCAAAAAATAAAGCCATATGAGCAGCTTACATATTATTATGGTATAATGCTTTTAATAATATATCTACAAAATTCAACATATCATGAAATTTAGAATCATAAGCTTTTCTAAAGAGTTTTCCAAAGTTAAGACTCTTGGCAATCATTAAATCATTTACAACTCCTTAATATTTAAAATTATTTTATAACATTCCCTCTGTAGATTATTATTCTTATATTAATTGATCCAATACCTATTAGTATTTTTATTAGACAAGGTTTTGATACATTTATTTTATTTTTTTCTTTGGACTATCATCTTCATCTTCCTTTTTTTTATTTATATCTTATATTCCCTTATATTTCTTTTATATATCATCTTTTAATTTAGTTGTTATTTCAGCTATTTAATAAATAGATTAGAATATAGGTAAGAAATCAAAATTGTTATTTTTATCACCATTAAAATTATCATTATCTTTATATGTAATTTAGACATCTTTATTAAGATATTAATAAATATATTGAGTTTAAGTAGTTTTGGCTATTGAAACCATTAATGTTTAATTACAATATGTTTCATAAGGATAATTCTATTTACTACATAACCAATTTATCCAATCAAATTATTACCATATTAATTCTTATATTGATTCATCTAATTTACATAGAATCATAGCTGGAACTGTATGTTAATAATATAAATTATCCCATTCGATTATTTATTTATTTTTTTATAATTGAATTTAAAATGGTTTGTTTAATTTCAATTTTTTGAAATCTTCAATGAAATTCTCTTTTTTAATATTTTAACAATACAATAAATATTTACTGAAATTGAAATGTTTAATAAAATTAATTATTGATTAACTTAAGATTTCTAATACTTGAATACCTTTATTATTATTAGTTTCTTAAGCAGCTTTTAACTCTTTAATAATTCTACTTTTATGTTTTTTCTATTTATATAATAATCTATCTAAAAATAAGGCTAAAGGTGTAAATCCAAGCCAAACCTTATCATTTAACATATTAAATTTATTAATACAAGCTTATAATGAATTAACAGATAGATCTGGATTCATTATTAAAAAGTGTAAAGAAGTTTACCCACTAAATGAAGTTTAATTTTAAAGAGTATCTAAATTAAGAATCTAATCTAATGGAGCATTTTCTAAAAACATCATCATAGGTGAAATTCCTTAATGATCTAATTAATAAACAAATTATTCAAATGATTTCCAAGATCTTGTAAATAAATTCCATCTCTTTCTCCTTACAATTTCATGAAAGATATTCTATTATAATTCTGGTAATTATAATAAATCAAATTTTTCTTAGGTTTCTACTTTTTTAGGTAGAATAGGAATTTTGAAATATGTTTCTTATTTTGCTTTTCTATATTATTCTTCCATAGATTTCATAAATGGTAATTCTGGATTTAAGAATTTTTTGCATAATTTTCTTAATTTTGATAATACTATCACATGTTAATAATCTTAAATATTAAATTCTAAAAGAAAAGGTGCTAAAATTTATGAATTTTCAGGATTAATAGCATATTAAGCAATGATCAACCCAATATTTGGATACATATTCAAAGCATTAATAAAATAAGCTAAAGCTTTTAAATAATGATTTTTTCTTAAACGTTATTTAATATTCTCAAATAAAGATTAAGCAAACATTTCTAATTGTACATCTTCATTTAAATCTAATTAATTAAAGAAATATAGTATTTCTGGTAATGAGTCAGAATCAAACATATAATCAACTAAACACATTCCAAATTCATCTACTGTCAATAATAAAAGTTTTGCTGCTACACAACCAAAATGAAATATTGCTGATTCTATATCTGATTTCTTAATTCTTCCCTATTTTGTAGTTTATCTTAATTAACCAAGTATTTCCAAATAAGCAGAATCTGATAACTTCAATAGACAAGAGATTTAATTATCTAATTCTTATCTTAATCTCTTCATCCTACTTAAAGATTCTCTTCTTATCATTATATCTGTAGCATAAGTACTCTCTTTCAAAAATCCACTTAAAGTGTTTTCCATTTCTATTATTCATTATTACCAATAATTACATTTGATTCTTTCTTAAACTTCTTCAATATTTTGTTTAACTTTTGATGTCATTTCCTTTTGACATTCTAGTATTAATTATATTATTATCTCTTCATCTTTGCTACTTCCCCAGTCAAATCCTTTTTGTTTAGCTTCTTCTATTTGTTAATGTTTCTTCCTTTATTCCAAAGTCTTTGGTGATCCTGGAATATTAGATGATTTATCTGCAATTAATTTAATTTAGTACTTGAAGGAACGCTGGATGAACAAAATTGTATTATTTTCAAACTCACCTATCCTATTGATGCTGATTAATCATTATATATTTTAAACATTTCTTTTTATACAAATGTTTCTTTTATCATTTTTCCTTAATATTCTTATACAACTTCAAAATCTACAAAATCTGAAACTGACAAATCTATTTCCCCAATATATTGTTCTTCATAATTCTTTACTTTTAATAATTTTAATTTTAATGGATATTTGGCATTGGATTTAAACATAAAATCTACAATTCCATGACATGTTTTTGTATATTAATATGGAGTTGTCAATATTAATGTCTTCCCTCTATATATAGCTTCCCATGAAAATTTTGGTGGAATCTGAATTACACATAAATATACTTTGTTATTTGGTAAATCATATTTGTTATATACACTCACATTTTAGATGAATAAAATGCATAATAATTGATTTTTCTTAACTTTTTCTTCAATTTATTAAAATAATATTCTGGATTAGCATTTCTCAAACTTTTATTATGTCAAATCATTTAAACAATCCATAAATACATTATACTTATTTAATCTAATTGGAGATAGTTTCTTTTTCAATGCTAATATCCATAGTAAAAACTACTTGATTATGAAGCAACTTGAACTCCTTATAAGGATGTCTATTAAAAAGGACGTTTTGTTATTTGTCTTGATGTTTTTACTCTGAAATCATTAGGCTTTGTTTACATTCTTAATAAATATAATATAAAACTTATTCTTAATTGTTATTTTTTATTAATTATTCATTAGATCAACATAATATAAATTATTTTTAATTTAATATAGATATTTATATATAATATTAGATTCATATTCATACTTATATGTATATATATATTTACTATATCGTTAATATTTTATAGTTAAAGAAATGAATTAATAAATTAATAAATAATATTTTTATACTCTATTTATCCATTAATAAATTTAATTATGTTAAGTATATTTTAAGTCTTAAAGAATGGAATTTGTACACAAAGGAAGAAAAAAATACAAGAATAAATAATAGAAAAACCATAATCAGAATCTGAATCTGAAGAATAACCAAAAATAGTTGAACATGATTTAAAAAGAGCAAGAAGAAAAGAAAGTTTAGATCAAATAGAACAAGAGATGACCAAAAGGAGAACTTAAGATATTTAATATAGAAATACTCTTCTTAAAAAATTGAAAATTAAAATAAGTGGAGATAATATAAATACACCTATATTAACTAATTTTGTAAAGATGAAGAATTATCTAAATTAAGATTTAATGAATCAATTAACAAAATGTGGTTATTAAAAGCCTACTCCTATTTAAATGGTTGCTATTCCAATTATTTTACAAAAGAAAAATCTAATTGCAATAGCACCTACAGGATCTGGCAAAACTTGTGCTTTTGCATTACCTATATTACATAATTTAGAAAATCATAAAGAAGGAGGACCTAGATGTTTAGTATTTGCTCCTGCTTAAGAATTAGCTGATCAATTATACAAAGAATTCAATAAATTAAATAAGGAATTAAAAATTAAACAAATTTAAGAAATGAACAGAGAAAAGTAAGCTTTTAAATAAGCATGGAATCATATTGATATTCTTATAAGTTCTCCACTTAAGTTTCTAAAATTGCATAAAGTAATTGATTTAAGTACTATTGAATATGTAATTATGGATGAGGCTGATAAATATTTCGAATTAGGATTATTAGCTTAAGTTAAATAATTATTAAGAATATTGGAATCATTACAAATTACTTATATGTTCTTTAGTGCTACTTTACCAGAACCTGTTGAAGATATTTATAGAGATTTATTAATAGACCCTATAAAAATTATGATAGGAGGAAGAAATCATGTTTTAAGTAAAATTGATTAACAATTAAGATATGTATCAAATGAATATGGAAAAATTTAAGAAATTAGAAATTTAATAAATGAAGGTTAAATGACACCACCTGTCTTAGTATTTGTTTAATCAAAAACAAGGGCTGAGGCTTTGATGTATGAAATAGAATAATTGAAAGTAATTAGAGTTAATTGTATACATGGAGATATGGAAAGTAAAGCAAGATAAGAAATTGTTGAATAATTTCATAAAGGAACAATATGGATGCTTATTTGTACTGATATGATGGCTAGAGGAATAGATTTTAAAGATGTTTAATTAGTTATTAATTATGATTTCCCATAATCAATGATTACTTATGTACATAGAGTAGGAAGAACAGGAAGAGCTGGAAAATAAGGGAAAGCCATTACATTATTTACAGATGAGGATAAATCTATGTTAAGATCATTAGCAAATGTATTAAAGGTTTCAGGATGTTAAGTACCTGAATGGTTATTTTAATTACCAAATGCAAAGAAACAACTCAAAAAAAAGAGAGAACGTTACCCTGTTAAAAGAGAAAATATAGAAGATTAATGATGTATTTTCATTTGTAAATTAAGTATATTAAGATATTTATCAAAAAAATAAATAAGTATTTTTATATTATTTAACAAAAAGAATCTAAATGTTAAAAATTTCAGAATGATTAAAAAATAGTATAAAATATAATATATTATCAAGTTAAACATACTTTTGTATCTAACCATCTTACTCTAGCTTAAACCATGGCATTATTACTTATACCACATTAATACAAAGTTTAGACTCTATCTTTTTAATTATTATATTAATGTCCATTTATAAAAAGATCAAGTGACGCTTAAGATCTAAATAAACTATTTTAAAATACTGATTAATTGATAAATAATTTAAAATAGCTATTGCTACTTTTTCAATTTGAGTATGTGGACTAAAATAAAGTAGTAGTTATCTTATTATAACTCCTTCTAATATCTCAATATTTAGTAATATTTTTTGTTGATCATTTTATTGTGACTATTAATAAATAAAAAATTAAACTTAATTATATGATTAGAACAATTAATTAGTATTATTATTAGTTTAATTGGTATTAAATATATCAAAACTAGTTTAAAATAGATTTTCAGTTTTAAAAATGCTATTTTATGTTGTTATAAGCAACATTTCACCATTTATTTAATTTATTTTAGAATTTAAATCAAGATATTAATTTTATTAATAAGAATAACATGTCCATTAGTTTATATCTCCTTCTAATCTAATGATAAGATTATTATATATACTTATAATGAGCTTTAACTGATTAAAATATTTACTAAATTTATGTATTTAATTCTGCTTCTATAAGAAATTGTATATTTTATCCAATTTATATTCGTTTCTGAATATTAATTTTATTTGTGAAGATGACTAAATTTTCCATTTCTATATCTCCAAGCATTTCATCTGGTTTCAGATATCGATTTTAGTTTTCCGAATAACATTCCCAATTCTAATAATTTTCGTTTAATCTTTTGATAATAATTAGTAATTTACTAATATTAAATTCGAATATAATTTAATAATTCTTAGACTTGAAATAAAGAGCTAGCCTTAAATTGACTAAAAATTTTTTAAGGTTGAATACTGATTGTAATTAATTTTTGTTTTTCTTATTACTTTTAGCAAATTACAATCAATATCTCATTAGCAATATTTCCAATTATATTATTACTATTTAATTAAATATTCCTTTATTATGAATAACAAATCCACATATTCGTATTTCCTAATATTCTAATTTAATATAAAATATTACTACTCTTATTGCTATAAATGTAATAGCAATTCATTCACAGTTGTATTTGCTTCCATTTAAAAATTCAAAGTCTTGTTGTAAGGAAGTAAAACTACAGACTTTTATATACTCATAATTGAGGTAATTCTATTAAAATATTAATAAGGATTATTCTTTTTTTAAATAAACTAAATACCTTAGTTTAATAATTATGAGAATTTCACATCTGACTTATTTTTATCCTTTATAAATTATTATCTACAAAAGATTAAGAAGGGTTATTTAATATATTAATATTTAATAAAATGGTAAAAGAATAAAAACAAAGTAAAATAGCTTTTAAATGTAGAAATATATAGGACTGAAAATAAATTTGATACTTATATGACAAAAGATGCTTTTTGTAGTTTTATTTCAGATGAATTGATTAGTAAAGATGGATTAAAAGAAAATTTTAAATTTCAGAATTTCAAAGTATTTTTTGGTTTGTTTATGATTGCTAATGTAATTTATTCACATTATCACTTCATTCCATATCCTTAAGATTACTATATATTGATTGCTTGCATTATATTGTAAATTTGATTATACACATGTATTAGTTATTATGTATCTACATACATTTATTAATGGTTTGAGAAAGTAAAAGAGGGTGATATTTTTATACTTTATGATGTAATAATATCAATTTAATAGACCAGGACAAGAAAATGAATAAAACTTTTGGATTTGGAGCATCTTAAGAATTATATTAGAGATTCGTTGTATTAAGAATTTATAGTATGCCAAATAAAGCATTAGTAAATAGAAAATGGATTATTTAATTTAGTTAGTTGAGTGTAAAATTGATAGTGCTGATTATCTTGATGTGAAAGGTTACATTGTTCAACCAAAGATGAGAAGTCTTATAAATGAGTTGTTATAAGAAGCTAATAAGAAATGATTATTTATTATTATTTTTATATTAATATTTATGTAAATAGGAAAATAATAATAATATAATTAGAAAATAAATATTCATGACTATTATTATTCTAATTACTATTGATTTGGATCTTCTTGCTTAAGAATTTCATTGTCACCTAATTCTCTTCTTTTTTAATTGTATTTGTTAATATAACAATTCTAACATAATCCTTCTAATAGTTATTAAATAAATAAATATTACAAGCATATAATTTATCGTGTCCACAAATCCATGGTTTCTTTGTTCTACCATATTTGTGATAACAATTATTACACATACCCTTAGCATAATGTTCTTTTTCAGGGTGTCCACAATTATTGTTACGTTTACTTCTAAAACGATATTTACAAATAGATACATCTTTTTTGACTTTTGTACTACTTAAACTTATTATGTTTATGATTACTAGACAGTTTTCATTTATGATGCCATAAGCTAATTATATTAGAAGTATATGTACTAAATTAGAGAAAATAGTATTTTAAAGCAAATTAAGTTATTCATCCTTTTCCTTTGGTTATGGAATGGCATTCTTATTGTTGGACATCTGGAAATTGAGTCTAAATACTAAACTGGTTATGAATTGGTATACAATTAGCTCCTGCCAATAACTGGTTGATAATATTCATAAAGATTTGATGAAAAAATAATATTATTATTTCAAATCAATGTCACACTCTTAATTGGTACCATGAATCTAATAATAACGTATGATAACTACTTTATATCATCATATGAAACTAAGGCACTATCATTTTCACTCAATGCTCTTTTAAATATTATTAATCAATTACATTGACCCAATATGTATAGTTCTTGATGTATTTACATGAATTACTACATATTAATTTATATCTGGCTTTTACACATCTATATAACATCGAACTTGATTTTACTAATTTTATCATCCTATTAACTATATTGTGATTAATTTTGATTATCCAACTTTACTCCAAAGTTTCTCTAAGTTTTCTGATAAAATTATAAGCAATTTGTGAATAAATAATCTGCTTATTTTTCAACCAATGTTCTCAAGAATTCGTTCTCTTTCAAACTTATTTAATATTCTCCAATATTATTATAATAATAGAATGCATTTGAGATCAATTTTTACATTCTTGTTCTTAAATATTATTGATAAAAATATTAGATCCTCTCTAATTCAATTACATGTAATGTTAAATATTGAGTATCTCTTTATTTATTATGTTTAGATAAATCTTTCTTTAATTCTTAGATTGATTCCAACTACCCTTTTAGAGTATCCTATATTTTAGAAACATCAAAATATGGTAACAATTCAGGACTTAATATTTCTTATTAAACCCAATATATTAAATCAAATACATCTTGATTTATATCTCTTTATCCCAACTTACTATTATACTATAAATCATACCTATTATAAGGAATTAAAAGGTAAGTCTTATGTAGGAATAATCATAATTTTATTTTTTATTAAAAATTATATTTTTATAAGAATTTCATCAAAAATATTAAATATTTCAATTATATATAAAGAAATATAATTAAATTCATGTTAGAATATATATCTTACTCTAATTATATTCATATATATATATATATATATATATTATATCTATAATTTTTATATATAAATAAATATTATTATCTATTTTATATTATTTATACATAATATTATTAAAACATATCCTACATTTATTTAAAAACAATATATTATGTAAAATTACTTAATGCAAGTTCAATAAATGCTTAATATACAAAAATTTCAAAAGATGTGGAATTATTGTAGTTAGTTTTATGAATTTGGAATGCTCCATCCTACTTTAAATATTCTGTTAGGAATTGAATTTAGTGCACTTGCTTCAACTCCATCAAAATTTATCTAACTGATATTATCAAAACATTTCTATTTATCTTAAAATTATCTAACTCCTAAACAGACAAAGGAATTTGAAGATGTACTTTCAAAATGCGATTAGTTTGATCAAAGAAATATAGGGTATATTTTTAAATATATAAACAAATAGGACAGTTATAGGAATGATCTTATTAGGAGCCATAGGATTTTTTGTATTTGGATTTGCTTTAGTAGGTGGTATTGGAGGAGGTGTATTAGGAGTGGTAGGAGGTCATTAGGTAGGAAAGAGAATAAAGAAGACTTTATAAAATAAATAGGATATAAAAGAGATAGATATTTATGATATAAGAATAAGAACTATTTTAAAATGGGCATAATTATAGAAAAAGAAATATTGTTATAATATTAATCTATAAAGATTTGTAATTGATAAAATCTTAACTGAAATTAAGATAGCTCTTCATTTTAAGTATTACTCAACAATCAATTAAACTTAACTTAAGAAATTATTGAAAAAGACTTTTATATTCCTTAATTAAGATTTATATTTATGTACAATAGAATTAAGTTTATTATTATTAGAAGAATAATTAAAGATTTTAAAGTATTTTAGTTTATAGGATTAAAATATTTCTTTAAATGAAGAGGAAATTAAATTGGTTAATCAATAAATTCATTATAGAAATTAACTTGAAATCTCTGTTTTAAAAGGCATAGATAATGTTATAAAACCAGTAGTAACATTATTTCAAAATTAACTACCTGAACATAAATTACCTTTAATAATTAAAAAATCAAGATAGTTTATTTATTCAAATGAGATTGTTTAATTGTCTAAATAATTCCCTGATCCATAAATGAGTATCTATTATATAAAAATGCTGAGTTCATAATTAAATTTGAGTGTAAATACATCAAGTCTTAAATTATATGTTTAATAATAAAACTTTAGAAATTTAGAGAATGTTGGTTAAGATATTTAATGTATCATGAAAATATAGAATATATAAAAGGAAGATGAAATTAAAATAAATATTGAACAATTATAATTAGAAGTATAATAATCATTTAATGATATCATTTAAAATAATGAATAATAAGTAGAATCATAATAAATTATATTGCAAAAATCTTAAGATATTAAATTAAAATTACATTCTCACCCAAATAAAATCTATTTTTCTAAAATTGATCCTAAATGCAACTCTAATTCAACCCCATATTAATCTTATGAAGAAATTATTCATAATTAAGAAATATAAAACTAATTATCTAAATATCCATAACATTATTGTTAGTTATCCATTGAAAAATTTGAATTATTTTTAAAATTGATACATGAACCTACTGATAAATGGGATTTAGCAATAAATACTAAAGATGCATAAATATACAAAACCTTAAAGGAAGGCTCTGAAAATGTTTTTATCAAAGGCTTTGGTATTATTAAAAATGTAAATAATTATTTATTTAATCTTAATAGACCACTCTAGATTTAACATTAAAAGTAGTTCATGATATCAAATTGAGAAAAGAATGGTAATTAATAATAAATAATTAAATAGGGATTAATTACTTAGAGATTTCCAAATTCTCAAAACTGAATCTTAAGATATTGATATATTGGCTTATTATGTACAACCTCCAATTAGTTTAATCACTCCAAGAGAATGGGTATAAAGGAGAATTTTGAGATATGATTTCCCAGAAAAAGGGTAGATCACTTTAATATTTTATTCTATTGATTATCCTCAACATCCAATCAATAGAAATAGAATTAGAGCACATACAGAAATATCATCTATGATATTTGAGGTTTATGAATAAAACAATGTAAAAATCTCGATTTGTTCTAATATTGATATTAAAGGATATATTCCTAAAATGATTGTTAATAAGGCAAGTACAAGTGGACCTGTAGATTGGTTTAAGAGCTTATAAGGAGCTTGTAATAAATATAAATGATTTTTTCCCTTATTTATTGATAAATATATGTATATTTATAAAGATATACAAGAATGTTGAAAATTAAATAATTGACATAATTAAAATTTAATATTTGTCAATGACTAAGGCAGAGAAAGCAGCTATAATGTTTGGATTAGGATCTACAGCTCTTTTGGCTATATATTCAATTGTTAAACCAAGAATAAGTCAAGGATCTAATACTGAAAGTTTAATTTAAAGAAGAAATGCTATTCTCAATAAAGATAATATGAGAGTGCTATATAGTACAATGACTTTCTTCTATTTGCAGGGATATAAGAGAACAGGAGAAGACTTAGCATTATTAAAGGAAGTGTTGGATGTTGCTAAACCAAAATTAGTTGCATTATAAATATCAGAAAAACAATTAGAAGATGAATATAGACCTATACTTAGGAATCCACATTTACAGGAAATTATGAAGAAAGTAGATTATTATCTAAAAACAAATCCTGAAGAAGTTACAAAGATGAAAGAACTTGATTTCTATGCAGGATTAGAAAATATATATGCAATGCATTATTGTTAATAGAATAGCTGTAAAGTATAATATGTTGTAATTCTAGATAATACCAGCAGATGAACATCCGTCATTTTATGATTAATTATATACTTAGAAAATTGGATTAAAAGAAGTCACAAAAAGTGGAAAGGTTGAAATACCAGAAAACTTGAAATAATTATATTAATCATATGATATGAGTGATTTAGAAAAGACAGAGGAAGATATTAAGGAAGATATATATATCAAAAAAAGAGCAGATGTTTTTGTAGATAAAATTGTACATGAATTGACTCCAACATTTAATATAATTCCAGATGTTCCTTATAAAGTTTTAGTTGGAATTGTTGATCCTAAATTATAAAATATGATAGCTAAAGAATGGAAATAGAGATTTCTTAGCATTTATGGACATTAAATTTTAGAAGATGAATAACATAATCAATAATAATCATAGATTTAATGATTTATATCTTTATATTATTATAATCATTTATTTTAATTAACTAAATTAATGTAATAACTTTAGATCCACAAGTAAGATGCTGATCTAACTTAACGCAAATTCGATAAGAATTAAGGATTCATATCTAAATTAAAAAAAATGCTTCTTGTATTTTCATTTCATTTAATTAGGATTAAAAGTTCAAGGATATCATATACATTCTTGAATCTAATGATGGATTCATTATAATGAATCTCCAATAATTTATTAAACAAGTATTACCAGAATAATTTAAACAAATTAATTATCAGAGTTTTAGAAGGTTATAACAATTTTCTATTAATTTTAGGTAACTGAATTATTATGGATTTAAATGTTTAAATAAAGAGAAGAATAGTGTTGNACAGGAGAAGACTTAGCATTATTAAAGGAAGTGTTGGATGTTGCTAAACCAAAATTAGTTGCATTATAAATATCAGAAAAACAATTAGAAGATGAATATAGACCTATACTTAGGAATCCACATTTACAGGAAATTATGAAGAAAGTAGATTATTATCTAAAAACAAATCCTGAGGAAGTGACAAAGATGAAAGAACTTGATTTCTATGCAGGATTAGAAAATATATATGCTATGCATTATTGTTAATAGAATAGCTGTAAAGTATAATATGTTTTAATTCTAGATAATACCAGCAGATGAACATCCGTCATTTTATGATTAATTATATACTTAGAAAATTGGATTAAAAGAAGTCACAAAAAGTGGAAAGGTTGAAATACCAGAAAACTTGAAATAATTATATTAATCATATGATATGAGTGATTTAGAAAAGACAGAGGAAGATATTAAGGAAGATATATATATCAAAAAAAGAGCAGATGTTTTTGTAGATAAAATTGTACATGAATTGACTCCAACATTTAATATAATTCCAGATGTTCCTTATAAAGTTTTAGTTGGAATTGTTGATCCTAAATTATAAAATATGATAGCTAAAGAATGGAAATAGAGATTTCTTAGCATTTATGGACATTAAATTTTAGAAGATGAATAACATAATCAATAATAATCATAGATTTAATGATTTATATCTTTATATTATTATAATCATTTATTTTAATTAACTAAATTAATGTAATAACTTTAGATCCACAAGTAAGATGCTGATCTAACTTAACGCAAATTCGATAAGAATTAAGGATTCATATCTAAATTAAAAAAAATGCTTCTTGTATTTTCATTTCATTTAATTAGGATTAAAAGTTCAAGGATATCATATACATTCTTGAATCTAATGATGGATTCATTATAATGAATCTCCAATAATTTATTAAACAAGTATTACCAGAATAATTTAAACAAATTAATTATCAGAGTTTTAGAAGGTTATAACAATTTTCTATTAATTTTAGGTAACTGAATTATTATGGATTTAAATGTTTAAATAAAGAGAAGAATAGTGTTGAATATGTTAATAAATAATTTAATATTCATTCAGAAACATAGATTAAGAAAATTATAAAATAAAATTCAGAGGTTAATTACTTTGAGACTTCATTTAATTAATTAGAAGAATTAAGATTAAATTAATTAATTTTGCATAAATAAATTGAAGAAATAAAAATATTATAAGAAAAAATTATGAAGAATACTTAAAATAACACAATTGTAATATTTCTCTAAATTTCATTAGAAATATTTACAATCTTAAATTAGAAGTGAATTTCGTAGGTAAGGTATGTAAAACTTTTGTGTAAGATTCTATAAAAGCATAAATAATCCATATTTTAGTATATTATTGTAATATTTAAGAACAATTTTTTGATAAGAACTTTTTAAATGCAGCTAAATAAACCTAATATGCTTATGAGGATGATTTCTTTATTAAGCATTTCTTTTAATACTAACCAAACTAATCCTTTTCTCATCATAAATAAGACAAAGATTCTAATAATATGAAAGTTTCAATTAATTAATATTTTTTAGATATAGAATGATGATGAAAACTAAATTGATGATAAATTAAGTATTAGTAATGTTAGTGCTTATTTTGATTTATGATTTATTTATATTATATATTAATTGAAGGTAGTTTATACATTATCGCAATTCTTTAATAATTAACTAAAATTATTTTAGGAATTATATTCTAATTAAATATCTTTGTGGATCTTTATACAATTTTAAAGATAATTATCATTAATTTCTTAAAATATTATGCATATTGATACTTTTTCAAATCTTCTGAATTATAAATAATATGATTATCCTTATAATTTATTAGTTTGATTATAAAAATAAGTAAATTAGCAGATGTAATTTCAGATGAATTATAATAATTTTTTAGATGTATTTTAAGAGATCAACTAAAAAATTGTTGTAGGTAAAAAATAAATATAGAAGATTTTATATTCCATCTTAAACAATTTATATTAATTATTAAATAATTCTTATTAAAAAAATGAATTATTTATAATATATTTTTCTTTATGGTCCTAATAATAATGAAGCCTTTGAACGAATAAATTGAAATAGCTCTTGAAAATTTAGTTTTATTATCAGATTTATATATTTCTATACAAAATCATTTTAAGTATATTATTAATATTTAAATAGATTGTAAAATAATATTGAAGAATGGATCTGCTTTTCATAAACAAGAAAAGAAAAATTAAATTATGATGATTATCTTGATGATCATATAGATCAATAATTGATAATTTTTACTTATTCATCAAAAAAGTTGATATAGAATTAATCTAATTAAAATTAAGAAATCTCTTTATTTCTCAATATCGAATATAATTCTAGAGAAAGGAAAATATAACGGGTATTTTAAAATACTGTTACTTTTCAAGATATAAAAGAATTAATTTTAGCAGATTACTCTCTATTATTCTAGTAATAATTTATTTCCTATTTATATTTTAGAAATTGCTAAATAGATTTTAAATATTTTGGTTAGGCATTATAATAACCATCTTTAGACACTAAGACTATAAAATAGATGATGCTTCGTGATAATGCAACTCTTGATCTTAAAATAACTAGGAATTCTGAAGAAGAAAATAAAATGTTGGCTATTTTATAAAACATAAGTAAACAGTACAATTAGATATAATAAAATTTATAAAAATATTTTGAAAATATAATATTCAAGGTTGATGCAATTATAAGAAATACATTTGATTATATAAGTTAATTATTATAATAAATAGAAGCAAATATAGGTTTAGCTCAAAATAATCTAAATTAATTAAAAAATCCCAATTAAAGTAATAAAATATTCAATCATTAGTCTATAATATTGAAAATTAATTTAATAATATAAATATCTATGTGAAAAATATAGAAATTTTGACTAATAAATACACTGAAAGAATTATTTTAGATTAACAATAAATATTATCTAGATATACTGATAAACAAATATTACTGTCCACTCCACTAAATACTACAATTAGAGATGTTATAAATTACTTAAAAACGCTTAATATTGTAATTAATTTATATAATTATAAAGAATTATGATTTTAAATTATGCTTTTCTAACAGTTAAATAAATTAAATAGATTTAGATGAGTAAATACAAAACTTTATTAATCATACATTATATATAGGTTTCTTGAAAATGGAAATCAATGAATTAGATAAAAATTAATATATGACAAAAGTTCAGGTATTCTATTGAATGTAAAGTTAAATGTTTTTGATTTAAATTTTAATATTTTCAATTTTATAATTGATTTTCAATTATTAGTCTATTTTATTTAATAATCAGATTAATCTGAAATAATAAAAATATAAACTTAAACATTTTATATAATAATTTATGTTTTTTCAAGATTTACTTAAATAATGATATATTTTCATTTGATATGTTAATTATTCATCATTAATTTATAAATCTAATCTGCATCAACTAAGGAATAATGATAATCATCTTCATCAACTTCACTTTCACTAGGTTCTTTATCAAAAAATTTAGTGTATTAACAATGAAATAATTCTTTATCTAATTTGATTCTACCTCTTACTGTTTTAATCTTGTCCTTTTCTTTTTAATCTTAAGATAATATCATCTTTTTCTTCTTTTCAATAGCCTTCATTTATTTTTTGGCAACATATGGAGTTTTCTTTTTCAATTACCAACGATTTTCTGGTTTTTATAGTTCTTATTATTTAGCTTTTTCTTTTGTATCATTAAATTCTTTAACATTTACAATTAGATCTTCTTAATCATCTTTAGCTTAATTATACCAACTATAAAATTTATGATTTTAATCAGTGCTACATAATTTATAAATTTCACTATCTTTAATTTATGTGATATCATCCTTTGTAAATTAATTCTTTGGTAAGAATTTATTAACTTTTACTTCTACTTATAATACATCTTCATCTTCAGTGTGTTCATCACTTGAAGCTTCTACTAAAGCACTATTCCAAGTTTTAATTTTAGTAGGTTTCTTATATTTTTATTTGATTTCTTCATTAATTTCAAATAGATCAGTAAAATCATCATTAGGTCTAATTTCATTAAGAGAAATAAGTATCATTGTATCTATTGTAAATATATGAAATAATGCTTCTTAAAATCTTTCAACTGTTATAATTCTTAATACTTCTTGATTTAATAAATTTTAATCTAATTTGTAATTATCAACCATAAAAGACATAACCTTAATTAATGTTTTACATCCTTTAATTAAAGCTATAGCAGATTTATTTTTGACAAGTTTAACATCCTTACCATTTAATTCCATGATTCTTTTTTTAGTTATATCTCTAATCTAATCAATTTTTGGTTAATTATAATCAGATAAATTGGCTATACCTCTATTTAGATCACTTAATTTAAACCAAAATATTTAATAATATTTTGATGCCAAATATCCTTTGTCTCTTAATTATCCTTATTTTTCATAAGCTTTTCTTATCTCTTCCCAATTACAACTATATTTAACACACATTCTCCAATGTTAAGCCATTTCTTCTTAATTAAAGGGATCTCTATTTATTTTAGGATCTATAGCTTTCCATCTTGCATATATCATTGTTTATTAAGGTATATCAAAATCATATATTTATTTCATTTATCTAGCAATATCTGCCCAACGAGCTTCACCTACTGCTTCTACCATTTAAGCTAAAATTTAATCAAACTAAATTTATCATAATAAATACTCTTTCTGTGAATAAAGGATTACATCTTGGCATTTTAAAAAAATAAGAATTAATTCAATACCTAATAATTTTAGAGTACTTTAAATATAAAATCATTTTAAAAATTAGTATCGAATCAAAATTAAAAGATTAAATATTAATTGATAATATATTTATATAATAAAAATATTTAAAAATAGTTTAATAAAAAAATATAAAATCTTTAATAATATAATAATATTCAACATAATAATTATTAAATCAATTTTCTTCCTTCATCACATAATAATTCATTTTCAGGATTGTTACAATCTTATGTTTTAATTCTATTAAGAGTTTGAATTACTGAATCTTTAAATTACATCAAAGTTGGATTGTTATTTTAAACCTATTTATAATAATGTATAAAATTACTTCTTTAATAAACATTAAATGAGTTTCTTAATTATCTTAATATTCATGTGGAAGAGAATCTAAAAATTTAGTCAAAAGTTATTCTTTTTAAGCAATATTACAATACATGGCTACTTTACCTAAGGTTGTCAAAGCAGTTTCATATGATGCCACTTTATCAACATGTTTGCAATCAGGTTATTCAATTATTGTTTAAGCTAATTCTATAATTTGAGTTGTATCTAGATTTGGAAGTCTTTTTGCAATATTACCATAACCAAAGAGTAAATTTTATTTCATTTCTAGATCAGCTGTTTTAGAAAAAGTAGAATAACATTTTAATATTTCATTTTATGCTTATTAAAATACTGATTCATTACAAAGAGGTAAAACAATATTGAAAAATGCAATTGAATTAATAGTCTATGATTTAGTAGATTTTGTATTTAAAAATGAGTAATAAGTAGGCATCATAGTTTAAACAGATTCACATTTATGATTAGAAATTAATTCAGTTGCAATATTGGTAATGTGATCAAGTAATAAATCAATTTCTTCACAATCAGCTTCAAATTATTCTTCATCTTCATAAGTAATTGATTCTTTAGTTTTTACTATAGCAGCAAGAGCCTTATTGCAAGTCTAAAACATTGAATCAATTATAGTAGCATCTAAAATAGGTGCTTTAACTTAATTCAAACAATTAGCTAATACTTCTGCAATTTCAGCAACTCTATCATAAGATTTACTATTAAGGAACACAGTGAATTCAGTAATGAGCATAGGAGTAACTTAAATAAGTACTTATGCCATATCTGTTTCAAGTGTACATGCAGCTATTAAATATTCTGAACACTTAGCCATAGATTTTTAGATTTATGAACTGTGTTTATAATTAATGAATTCTTTCATTAAAACTATTGTTTTAGTTATATATGGATAAAATGATTTACCACATTACTCAGCTAAATTAACAAGAGTATGAGCTCCTTCTACTTTTTATTCAAGAGCACTAGTATTGAGTGATAAGCTTTTCATTCCTAAGAATTTAAGATCTAACTTGACTTTAGTAATATTCTTTCCTTCAGCCTATGAATTGATTGAGAAACCAACATCTAATCTCATAGCTCTTTCAACTAATGGGAATATAGCATCTAAGTATTAACCAAATTCACATCTTAAAGCTGTAGCTACTTAGGTATAGAAGAAGAATATAGATGTATGAGCAGGATCATCTGATTCCATTTTATTTTATTATTAGATAAAATGTGTGACTAATTAATTAGAATCAGTTTTGCATTATTCTTTTCTTGTTGTACTAATAGATACTAAGAAACAACCAATACATTCTAATAATAATGATTTTACTTCATTAACTGTAACTGTCTACATCATTTACATCATATATGGCATCATTTAATCATAATATTAAGTGAAATGTTCTTATAAACTTGTAGCTAAAGCACTGAATGCTGAAAGTGCTTATTCTAATATTTATTATTATTATTAATCTATTGAACCTGTTAAATTTGTTTGAATGACTGAGTATAATTATTCAATCAAAAAGGTTGATACTGGAGTCAATACATTCTTTGCTGCCTCTTTGTCTTCTACTAATTCTCTAGTAAAATCAACTAAACATGCAATAGAAATATATTGAATTTTTTATGAAATCTTTTGTTACATACATGTAACTATCAATTATAAAATCTATGATCCATAATTAATTTAAATCTTTGGTGTAAATTCTTAACAAAGTGATGCTAAACATGTTAATAAATCATAAATAATCAATTTATTTTATGATTAAGATAATGGTAATATTAATTCCATAATGCTAGGTAATTCATTCTAGAAATGTTCTGCTGCTTTATCTGATAATGTTGCCATAGCTATCAAACCAGCATGTTATTCNGTGCTTTAACTTAATTCAAACAATTAGCTAATACTTCTGCAATTTCAGCAACTCTATCATAAGATTTACTATTAAGGAACACAGTGAATTCAGTAATGAGCATAGGAGTAACTTAAATAAGTACTTATGCCATATCTGTTTCAAGTGTACATGCAGCTATTAAATATTCTGAACACTTAGCCATAGATTTTTAGATTTATGAACTGTGTTTATAATTAATGAATTCTTTCATTAAAACTATTGTTTTAGTTATATATGGATAAAATGATTTACCACATTACTCAGCTAAATTAACAAGAGTATGAGCTCCTTCTACTTTTTATTCAAGAGCACTAGTATTGAGTGATAAGCTTTTCATTCCTAAGAATTTAAGATCTAACTTGACTTTAGTAATATTCTTTCCTTCAGCCTATGAATTGATTGAAAAACCAACATCTAATCTCATAGCTCTTTCAACTAATGGGAATATAGCATCTAAGTATTAACCAAATTCACATCTTAAAGCTGTAGCTACTTAGGTATAGAAGAAGAATATAGATGTATGAGCAGGATCATCTGATTCCATTTTATTTTATTATTAGATAAAATGTGTGACTAATTAATTAGAATCAGTTTTGCATTATTCTTTTCTTGTTGTACTAATAGATACTAAGAAACAACCAATACATTCTAATAATAATGATTTTACTTCATTAACTGTAACTGTCTACATCATTTACATCATATATGGCATCATTTAATCATAATATTAAGTGAAATGTTCTTATAAACTTGTAGCTAAAGCACTGAATGCTGAAAGTGCTTATTCTAATATTTATTATTATTATTAATCTATTGAACCTGTTAAATTTGTTTGAATAACTGAGTATAATTATTCAATCAAAAAGGTTGATACTGGAGTCAATACATTCTTTGCTGCCTCTTTGTCTTCTACTAATTCTCTAGTAAAATCAACTAAACATGCAATAGAAATATATTGAATTTTTTATGAAATCTTTTGTTACATACATGTAACTATCAATTATAAAATCTATGATCCATAATTAATTTAAATCTTTGGTGTAAATTCTTAACAAAGTGATGCTAAACATGTTAATAAATCATAAATAATCAATTTATTTTATGATTAAGATAATGGTAATATTAATTCCATAATGCTAGGTAATTCATTCTAGAAATGTTCTGCTGCTTTATCTGATAATGTTGCCATAGCTATCAAACCAGCATGTTATTCATTAATTACAGGTGATCTTAATGCTTACATAATAAGTGGAACAAAAATAGGTAACAAATATTTTACTCCCAAATCTCTAACCATTTTACCTAAACAATCTTCTGCAACACTTGATAAATCATTTAATTATAAACAATTATCATCAAAAGTATTTTCCCAATCTTTTCTATCTACTTCTGTTAACATCTTCATAATCATTAGATNAATTAATGAATTCTTTCATTAAAACTATTGTTTTAGTTATATATGGATAAAATGATTTACCACATTACTCAGCTAAATTAACAAGAGTATGAGCTCCTTCTACTTTTTATTCAAGAGCACTAGTATTGAGTGATAAGCTTTTCATTCCTAAGAATTTAAGATCTAACTTGACTTTAGTAATATTCTTTCCTTCAGCCTATGAATTGATTGAGAAACCAACATCTAATCTCATAGCTCTTTCAACTAATGGGAATATAGCATCTAAGTATTAACCAAATTCACATCTTAAAGCTGTAGCTACTTAGGTATAGAAGAAGAATATAGATGTATGAGCAGGATCATCTGATTCCATTTTATTTTATTATTAGATAAAATGTGTGACTAATTAATTAGAATCAGTTTTGCATTATTCTTTTCTTGTTGTACTAATAGATACTAAGAAACAACCAATACATTCTAATAATAATGATTTTACTTCATTAACTGTAACTGTCTACATCATTTACATCATATATGGCATCATTTAATCATAATATTAAGTGAAATGTTCTTATAAACTTGTAGCTAAAGCACTGAATGCTGAAAGTGCTTATTCTAATATTTATTATTATTATTAATCTATTGAACCTGTTAAATTTGTTTGAATGACTGAGTATAATTATTCAATCAAAAAGGTTGATACTGGAGTCAATACATTCTTTGCTGCCTCCTTGTCTTCTACTAATTCTCTAGTAAAATCAACTAAACATGCAATAGAAATATATTGAATTTTTTATGAAATCTTTTGTTACATACATGTAACTATCAATTATAAAATCTATGATCCATAATTAATTTAAATCTTTGGTGTAAATTCTTAACAAAGTGATGCTAAACATGTTAATAAATCATAAATAATCAATTTATTTTATGATTAAGATAATGGTAATATTAATTCCATAATGCTAGGTAATTCATTCTAGAAATGTTCTGCTGCTTTATCTGATAATGTTGCCATAGCTATCAAACCAGCATGTTATTCATTAATTACTGGTGATCTTAATGCTTACATAATAAGTGGAACAAAAATAGGTAACAAATATTTCACTCCCAAATCTCTAACCATTTTACCTAAACAATCTTCTGCAACACTTGATAAATCATTTAATTATAAACAATTATCATCAAAAGTATTTTCCCAATCTTTTCTATCTACTTCTGTTAACATCTTCATTATCATTAGAATAGAAGAGGTCTTGAATTGATCACTCTTTCTAATAAAAGCTGGGGCAATTTAACATAAAGTTTATAGACCATGAAGTGCTGACTTTTTTAATGATATAGTAGTTTAAGATCCCATTAATTATGTATAGATATTTAATAATTCTCCATATAGATTTTTCATAAACTTAGGATGATTTTCTAATAATTCATTAATTGATTATAAGGCTTGAACAGATGCTTCTTAATCAACTTACATTACTTATGCAAATTATTATAATAAAACTACTGCATTATTACTAAATCTATTCAATAATGATTCTTCTTCAATTGATACTAAGAAACTACTGATTCCTTAACAAGTTGCTGCTCTTACTTAAGGTGATTAGTCATTCAAAAATGCTGAAAATATTTCATTCAATTATTAACTGTGTTTAATTAATTATTCATCACATAATGCAAATTCACACATGATTTCTATGTAATACATTGTAGCTAACTTCTAATTTAAAGTTTAAGCACTTCTGCCTATCTCAAATAATAACATAATCATTTCATCATATTTTGTGAACTTTAGTAATCCTTTTACCGCCAAATCACACATTCTCTTAAGATGAGACAACTTATTTTCTTATTTCAATTCACTAACACAGAACTTTAATACAGCTTCAACATGACTCCATTCTAACTTACCAATATTCTCTTCATTCTCAAAGATTGTTTTAGATAATAATATGGATACAAATTCTGTGTCATCTTTGTTTTACATTGCTATCAAAAACTATTCAAGTATTGCTATTGGATTTGCTGCAACCTAAGTGTATAATTCTTATTCTGCTTATTATCTAATTGTGTTGTCTGTAGATCTAAGATTTGTGAACATGATTATTATTTTATCATTTCCCGCAAACTAATTCTCTATTTAAATACAAAAAAATGCGCCAATTCAATATTTTAAAAAATATCTATTAATAATTTTAAAGTAATAATTACTTTAAGATCATTAAAAAAAAATTTGTGAATTAGAATATGAAATTGTGTTATTTAGTATTTAATTCTTCAACTATTTAAATATAAACAAAATTCTAGATCAAAATATAGTAATTCTCATACATTTATAAATTTATAATATTATCAAAATGAGATAAATTTCTATCAAATTATGTTCAGAGATTCATTTAAACAGAAATTTATATATTCAATTCATTCTTTAAATATAAAAAACATTCCAATTTAATTAAACATTAATAAATTTTATCATCTATTAAGAAAATATATATATATATTTACATGCATATCTTAATTCAAATCCTTCTTAATAGCAATCCTATTAATTTTTAAATTATAGGTAAATGTTGTACAATATTTAATTTAATAAAAATTCCTTCCAATAATCTATTAAAATATTAATTTCTTTACTTAGTTCATTATTACATATTCATAATAAAATTATAATAAATTTATATCTAAATATATGCCTTATAAATTACTATTAATTATTTCTGAAAAGTTCTAAAAAAATAACAGCTTCTTCTAAATTTACTCAAAATATTTTATTTCATTATTAATAGGGAATTATTGATATTCATATTTTATTGATTTTTTTAAATATAAATAAAAAGATGAATATTTATAAATTACTGCTTCAAAATTATTTAGTTTACATTATATATTTTTGAATGGATTGATTCATTTATTAAATTATACTTATATTAAGTATTTAAAATAAATAATTATTCTTATTTCCTGTTTGAAAGTATTAAAAAATGAAAATAATAAATAATAGAGTATAACGAGAATACTAAGAAAAATAAATCATTTATTTATAATTATTTTATTTTAATTATAATAAAATTATTTTTATCATCCTCCAATCCATCTAATTCTTGCTTCTATTGTTGTGTTATTCTTAATTTATAAGTCTGAAAATGATTTAAATCTTTTAATTTTATCATTATAAGGTTAACCAAATATAAATAAATCAACTGCTGCTACTTCCCTATATAAATTATATATTTATTTACTATTAATCTGATAATTAACAATAAGATAAAGTTGCTTAAGCTACTGATTAAATAATATCGCTTGATTTAAAAATTGTCGAAAATTTCCTATTAATGCCGCTGTCTTTTATATCAATTTATATATTAATGTCCTCTACTTTTTCATTTTAAGATTCTAAATCAGATTTTATGTGAACATTAAAAATCTCATCCTAATAATTCCCAATTTCCTCTGAAATATTCAACTATTTTTGCCTTGAAACAGAATAGCAAATCCATTGTTTAAAACTTCCTTCAAATCTATCTTTTTTATTTTATAATTACTTAAAGTGAAGTTTTATGGCTTCAAAAAGTTCAAACACAGTAGTAGTTGATTAAAGCTCTACCATCATATTGTGATTTGAAGGTTGAATAATTATTGTTTTTAGATTCCATGTCTCTACTTTTTCAAATTTAGATACTAAATCAGGTTTCATGTGAACATTAAAAATCTCATCCTAATAATTCCCAATTTCCTCTGAAATATTCAACCATTTTTGCCTTGAAACAGAATAGCAAGTCCATCGTTTAAAACTTCCTTCAAATCTATCTTTTTTAGTTTAGAATTACTTTAAGTGAAATTTTATGGCTTCAAAAAGTTCAAACACAGTAGTAGTTGATTAAAGCTCCACAGTCATTTTGCAATTTGAAAGTAGAATAATTATTGTTTTTTAATTCGATTAAAGCATAATAATTATTTAAATATTCTCGAAAATAAATATTTTTAATGATTTGAGATATATTTTGTTTGATGATATAATAAATCTTAAGAAGTTTTGGAAACGATCAAATGAAAATATAAATAAAAATGAATTTAATTTATTTAATTTAAATTAAATTTAAAAAAGTTGAACAATATATTAAATAATTCTATTCACATAAAATATATTTGATCTAGTCAATACTATATATTTTAATTTATTATATAAATGCTTATACAATTATATTTGAGTATTATAAATCTCATTATTTTTATTCTCTTTCTTTAAATTTGGGTTTAATTGGTTTTTTAGGTCCAGATCTTTTGGAGATAGACTAAGAAATATATGAATATTTATACTTCCATAGCTTATTTTTTGAATTCTTCTTCTTGAAACCATCTCTACTTCATATCATTTTCTTCTTCATTAAATGAAAGTACATCATCTGGACATTCTTATCTAAATTATGAAGCTTATGAATAATAATTCATAATATTAGCATTTTCATAAGCAATGATATTGTTTAAATCATCAACTTAAGAAGATAATCCATGAACTTCTCCTTTTTCTAATTTTAACTGTTCTGCAATTAATCTAGCATATTCTTAAATTGCATCTAATCCTTTTTATTCCAATATTCCTAAAAAATGTACCATATTTTCCTCTGTAATAGCAGCAGATTCTAAAATAAATGATGAATAATTACTTAATTTTTTTATCGTTTCATCATCAACATCAATCGCTTAAAAAACTTCTTCTAAATATTTTTTAATTAAATTTATTGTTTCAATTGATTTTTCATATTATGCTTTGAGTATAACTTTCTTTTTCTCTTCTTATTAAATTTTATTTGATAATGCCATTTTTTATTCTCTTCTTTAATTATCATTAGTAGCTCCTTTTGTTGAATACATTTATATTTCTTCTTTTTTTTCTTCAATTTATCTTTCTAATTCTTCAACAGTTTCTTATAATTCTTTAACAAATTATGACATAATTTGATTATTCTAATATAATTCAATAAAAACTGTTAATAACTATTTACTTTCTCTTTCCTTTTTTTTATCATGAATACCTGTTTCTTATTTAATTCTTTCAAAAGCGTCCTTAATTTCCTATTCTTTAGATGCACTTAACATATATTCTTTATCAATTTAAGCATTAGATGCTGATTTTTATCTAATAATTTCTTAATTTTCTGCAATTTATTTTTCTAATTTATCTAAATATTCTTATTCTTTCTTTTTGCTTTAAATAAATGCTTTAAATTTCTTATCATGTTATATTTTCTCATTTAAAGATTCACATTCTTATTCAAACTCCTTTTTTTATGCTTCTGCTTTTTTTTATAATTTAGTTAATTCTTCTTCTGCTTTATTTCTATAATAATATGCTTATCCTGCAGATTTAATTGTTTCCTCAACATTCTTTTTCTTATCCTCTAATTCTTTTTCTAAATTTTTTGATATTCTATAATAATTTAATATAATTTACTCTTCAACCATATTTTTCTCTTTTCTCAATTAATTGATTTTTTCTCTTAATTATTTATTATGGGCAACAATCTCATTCAATTTTTGATTAGCTTTTTCTAACTTATTTTCATGAACTGATATCTGATGCTGTTATGATTATAAGTTTTATTTAATTATTTATTATCCATTTTTTTCTTAACGATATTCCTCAATTTTTTAATCTTATTGTTCTTTTTATCTAGTTTAAGCTGCTTTAATTTGTTCATCTAAATTTTTCTATATAAATATTATTTCTAATATTTACAGTTTCTGCTAATTCAGCTTCTATTTTTTGAATATATGTTTTCTCAACTGGAGATAAAACAAAATATTTTATTAATTACTATTCTTAATAAATATATAATACCACTAATTGATCACTGCTTAGTTATTTAACTTCTTAATCTATCATCTATTTTATTTTCCCTAATAATTCTTAAAGCTCTTTTAATCTATCTTTGTCTAGTATAGTAGCTCCATAACGTTCCAATTCATTGAGTGGAGTTGTTTTAACTTCTTCAACAAGACATTCAATTGTTAGATATTTTGGACCTAATTGAAAGGCTTTCTGGATGTATTTCATGATGTTTTTGTTCATTGAAGACATCCTAATAATTGTCATTAGCAATACATTAAGATCTTTTTATATGTTCTTCTTTTTAATGACTCAATATCTGACACTTTCTCACCACCTTTAGAAACATCAAATGACTTTTAAGTTTAATTCATTTATTATTTATATTCAATTATACAATACTAAATTTATTCATTAATTTAAACTTAAAATACATCTTTACATTCGAATGTGAGCTATTTTGCTGCTTGTCATTTATTATAAACATCTTCCAACTTCTTTTTCTATTTTTATTTAATATTAAGCTAAGTTAGATTTTTTATATTAATCATGAACATCTTTCAGCATCATTTTATTACACTTCTCAAATTTTTAGGGTAAACCTTCAGATAGATATGAATAAAATTTATAAAGAATTGGTTGATTATTTAATTAAAATAAATTATAGATGATAGCAAAGAAAACATAACAATTTAGTCAAATTGATATAATATTATTATAAAAATTGAACTCATAAAAAGAAAAATGTAAATCTTCAAAAAAGTATATACATACTCTACATTAATATAATTTTATTCCAAACCCAGAATTGAAATTAAATATATCGATCAAAATTTATTTAGTAAAAATGTGGATTATTCACAACTTTAAGCTTTTCAACGTTTAAATTCATAAAATTAAAACTATTAAATCAAATCTTTTGTAAAAAAAGTCTCATTTATTTTTTTAACTTTAACAGCTTTAAAAATTTTTAGGTTAATCTAAATAAAAACAATTACTTAAAAAACAAAAAGTACAGTGACATCCTTATTTCATTCTCTTTTTAAATTCTTATATTCATTTAATTAGAAAAATAACAATCATTATTAATACTTAAATACAGATTTTTTGAAATGCTTTATAAGACTATATATATAGGATCTAGTGTAATAATAGATAAATAATTAAAATTTTTTCATTATAAATTGATGTTTTCGTTTTTGTTGATCATCAATATTTAAACTGGAAAGTTTTTTCTATTATTAATTTGATAGGTTATTTAAGATTAAAACTATACCCTTTCAATTTATAAAGATAATTTAATTAATAATGTTTTTATGATTCATATTTTTTTAATAAGCTTGCTAAATTAAATTCATTTTTAGATTTAATAGTGTTGCTTTAATGAAAAAATAATAGACAAAAGTAAGAAAATTATCCTTCTTTTATCAGGATATTTGTTTTATTTAAAAACATCAATTAATTTTATTATTAAAAATTTGTTAGATTCAGTTTTAATAATAAAAAAAGCAACGAAAATGTTACAGAATTAATAGGTTATATAATTATAATAAGAAGTTTTGAATCGAATTATAAAATAAATACAATCGTTCATTTCTTTATTCGATATATTTTATTTTTCAATTTTGAATATAATATTAACAAAAAAACATTAGTAAATAAATAAAAAACAACTGTTACTACTAAGTTAAAAATTTATATTCACTTCATTAATATTAGAAATAATTTGTTATTTTTTTGGAAAATTTAGTAGAGATTAAATGATATAGAATTAATAATATAGATTTTACAAAAGAATAAAATATCTATTTTATTTAATATTTAATTTAGATAACTTATTTTCTTATACTAATGGGATGTGGATCATCTAATGGTATTTAAGAACCTTCAAACAAAGGTATGAGCAATAATCATCTTTAATTAAGTTACTAAGATAGAGGACACTAAATTTGCATATCAAGGATTCGTTACTGAGAAAAAAGGGAAAATCACTGCTGACTATAATTTAATTTAACCATGCCTTGGAAAAGGTATATATAACAAATTATTACATCCAAGGTGCATTTGGTGAAGTTTACAGAGGAGTACATAAAGTTACAAATTAAGTTAGAGCAATTAAGTTGATAAGAAAGAAACTGATGACTGAAGAAGATTGTTTAATGTTAACAAGAGAAGTTGATATTTTAAAATAATTGGTATGAAAATAATTGATATGATTAGGATCATTTGAATATAATTTCAATTTATGAGTTCTACTAAGACTATGAATATTTTTATATTGTGACAGAATTATGTCAAGGAGGTGAATTATTTGATCGAATAGTTTAAGAAAAGAATTTTTCAGAAAAAAAAGCTGCAGAAGTTATGAAATAGGTGTTAAGTGCAATAACATATTGTCATGAAAAAAATATTGTACATAGAGATTTGAAGCCTGAAAATATACTATATGAAACCAATAACACTGATTCTCTTATAAAAATAGCTGACTTTGGAACTAGTTAAAAGTTCAATCCAGATAAAAAAATGGATCAAAGAGTTGGCACCCCATATTATATAGCTCCAGAGGTACTTGATAGAAAGTACAATGAAAAATGTGATATTTGGTCATGTGGTGTAATTCTCTATATTATGTTATGTGGAGGTAATATAAATATATTTTATGAAAGCTCCTCCATTTAATGGTGATGATGATTATTAAATTATGGAGTCAGTGAGAAAAGGAGTTTTCAAATTTAAGGAGTAGGAATGGAAAAAAATATCAAATGAGGCAAAGGATCTTGTTATGAAAATGATAGAGAAAGATACTAAAAAGAGAATTTCAGCAAAGGATGCCATGAATCATCTCTGGATTTAAACATATTGTTAAAAGAAAGAAGAAGATCTACCATCTCTTACTGAAGCTTTATAAAGAATCAAAGCATTCAGAGTAAATATATAAATTTATTAAATATATAGGTAGAAAAAAAACTGTAAGAAGCAGCACTTATGTTTATGGTTAATTTTATAGCTACTAAAGATGAGAAATAAGACTTATTAAAGTAATTCTAGGCTTTAGATACAAATAATGATGGGAAATTAAGTAGAGAAGAATTAATAAATGGATACAAAAAGGTTATGAGTGATATAGATGCAGAATCATAAGTAGATGAAATTATGAAAAAAATAGATGCAGATGGAAGTGGTTCTATTGATTATTCAGGTATATAAATTAATTTAACTTATAGAGTTTGTTTATGCAACAATAAATAGAGAAAAACTATTGGCTACAGAAAGATTGCTTTAAGCCTTTAAAATTATAGATAAGGATAAGAGTGGGGCTATAACAAAAGATGAAATTAAGTTAGCTTTTGGTTAAAATTCTGGAATCAGTGAGGAGGTTTGGAAATAAATGATAGAAGAAGTAGATCAGAATTCTGATGGAAAAGTATTATTTTTTATTATATTATTTTAGTTAACATTTGAAGAGTTCAAATCCATGATGATGAGGATTACCTAAAATTAAAGTTGAAATCTTATAGTTCATTAATTTTTTATTATTATTCTTAATACAATCCAAGATATATAGAATGATAAATAAAAAATAACATAATCAAGCACTATTTTCTATAACTATATTTCAGAATATCCTATCCATGCTATTAATTAATTAAACATTTTCGTCTATTTCACTATTTAAACTTTAAGAATATAATTTATTTGTAATTATTTATGGGATTATATTTGTATTTTCTGGAGATTTAATGATATTATCAATTTTTATTTCCCTTTAACTTATTTATTCTTCTTTTATTTAATCTTATGGCATTTTTTTAATTAGATTCTTAATTTAGTAAAAATCAATAGTTAGAATTCTTTGTGGGTATTTAAAATTTTCAATTAAATAACAATTTAAACATTTCTTCCTTTTAATATTAGTAATTTTTGATTTCAAATTCTTTAAAGCTTATTTAAGATAGTTAGTGTTCTTCTCATCAAATTCATTTTAGATTTTTTACATCCAATTATGGCTGGAGAATTTATTACGTATTAATGTATCCATCTTTTCTCTCATTTATTTAATTGGTCTGAAAAACAAGTACATTCCTATCCAACTACATATTAGAAGAGCCAAAGATGCTCCGACTAAATAAGAGATATTTTTGGCAAATGCTTAAATAATTTCCATTTTGGTTTTTTCAGCCATCTCTATATTTTCCTTCTGAATTGTTACATTTTAAAATCTAAATATATAATGTTAAATACATGATAAGATAAAAATCGGATTTTAGGTTCAATACATGTAAGATAATATCTTCTTAGTATTTCGTATTAAATCTACAGAGATGATTAATTTATAAAGTACAATTATTAATGTATGGTTATCTTTAGGCAGAATATTACATTTATTACCAATCCTTTTCTGTAAAACCAGTCAAATTTTGTTGATATACATAATATATTTCTTAATCAAGTCTTATATCTTCAATAGAATTTGTACATATTATTTAACCAAGTAGATTTGTTATTAAAAAGACAAATTACTAAAAACGAAGATGATCTGCATATTGATTAAAACTCAAATCATAACCCATCACTGCTTATAAATCTCCTCTCTAATTTTTGTTTGATGGATTATTTTCAAACAAAGAATATGTTATTGTGAAACTGTATTAATTATTTCCATATGATTTATAGACATAAGATACAAAACCTTAACTATTTGATTTTTGAGATTATTCCATATGGTTTATGTACCAAGGTCTTACTTAAGGGTTGTAAGAAGGATAATCAAAGATAGGAGGATTAGAAGCAAATAAATAATTTTCATCAGTGTTTGTCATATAAAGTTCTGAGATAGGAGTGTATGTAAAAGGAATAATTAGTTAATTGAGAAAGTTAAGGAAAGGATAAAATTGTCGATTATCTATCTATCTGGTTTAATTTTTGTATGAAATGCAAAATTCAGGCAATTAAAATAATGTACTATATTATTCATGTAGCTGACCTTTATATATAGGACATTCCATAGGATAATTAAAGTTTTAAAATAATACTTAAGGCATAAAATTTTAGTATATTTTGCTAAAGCTGTTCATCATTTAAAATCTTTAAATCATGGGCCAGTTTACTTAATATTTCAACATTTCAGTTTAGAGCTCATACTATTAAAAGTTTTATTTAAACAACAATTTATCTGAAATTTCAGAGATGAGGGCATCCATCATTATACGATTAACTGCGAGAACAATTAAACAAAGCCCAATAACAATGCTTATTATAAGTAATTGTAGAAGTGAAGTTGCGGTCTTGAGAGATAGATATTTAAGACAATTGAGTAATTTGAACATTATTAATTTAATATTATGCATTTTTTGAAGAGTTGATAAAAAATAAAGAAAATTTTTAAATCTTAATTTTTTGCTTATAAAATATTGAAAAGTAATAAAATAATATTAAATTAGGCAATGTAGTAAGAATAATCAAGTCATTTAACAATAAATCACTTCTAATTGATAAAAGTTATAGGAAAAGGATCTTATGCAAAAGTGCTTTTAGTAAGAAAGAATGACACAGGAAAACTTTATGCTATCAAGGCCTTAAAGAAGAAGTATATTCAATAAAAGAGATAGGAGGTATGGAATTAGATTAAATTATATAGGAACATATAATGGTGGAGCGAAATGTTCTGGTTTCTGCAAATCATCAATTTATTATTAAATTGGCATTTTCATTTTAAAATGAGAGAAAACTATACTTTGTTTTAGAATATTGTCCAGGTGGAGAGTTATTCAATTTATTGTAGAAGAAAAAGAAACTGACAGAAGACTAGTAAGAACATTGATATTATTTAAAGATGCCGATTCTACGTCTGTTAAATGATATTGGCTATTGAATATTTGCATGAAAATAATATTATATATAGAGAGTAAGTGATGAATTATAAATTATAGTTTGAAACCAGAGAATGTGATATTAGATGCAGAAGGCTATATAAGAATTACAGATTTTGGATTGTCCAAAAAGAATGTCAAATAAGATAAGGATGCATTTTCTGTATGTGGAACACCTGAATACTTGGCTCCTGAGATATTGATGAAATAAGGACATGGAAAACCAGTAGACTGGTGGACATTGGGTTGCATTATCTTTGAAATGATAACAGGAATGCCCCCTTATTATTCAAATTAAAGAGGAGAGTTATTCGAATAGATAAAGTTTTAATTTCCAAAATACCCAAATAATTTGAGTCCTGTTTTGAAAAATTTACTAGAGGGTTTATTCTAGAAACAACCAGAAAGTATATAATTAGTAGAAATACTTAGAGCGATTGGGTTATAATGGAGCAATAGAAATAAAATCACATCCTTGGTTTGAGAAGGTCAACTGGGATTACATATTACAAAAGAAGGTGGAAGCACCATTTAAACCAAAGTTAACTAGTGAGGAAGACACTTCTCATTTTGATTCAGTAATTAATTGAAAAATTCAATAAAATAGGAATTCACAGAGTGTACCATTGCTTCTTTTGATACTGCAAGCTCAGAGGGTAGAATTTATTACGATTTTTCATATGGTGGTAGCATGATTAAGGAGTGAATATAAAATAAGAATAAAATCATAATTATTATTAAAAATGTAAATTGATTACACATCTTTGGAAAGTTTAAAGAAAGGAATTTAGGTTGATTTTAACAAGAATAGCTATGTCAGAAATTAAATGATTTCTCATGCTCTTTACAAGAATTTCTTTTTAAACAAATTGATAAATCTTTTGAAAGAGAAAAGGAATAAAAAATGCATTGAGATACTTTGAATCAGATCTTCATGAAAGATTGGCACCAGAGCTTATGTATAAATTACAAAATTATGGACATAAATATATGTATAGATTGATTCCAGATTATGAGATGAAAGCCTATCCATATGATAAGAATGAATCTAAGTAATCCTAAGAATTCCATGCAAATTTAAATAAGTTAAGTTATCATGCATATGATAATGAATAATCTCAATGATGAAGTAACACAATTTCCACATGAATTAATTACTTATGGTGGTTGACTTAAGACCATTATAATTCTGATAATGTTAGTGTGTTTTAAAATTGGGCATAATATCACTTAACAATGAAATATTTAAGTGAAATGACTGAACATCAAACTTTAATTATGAATAGTAGTCAGCCATAAGGATTGTTTCTTAGTCATCCTGATTTCCTTATTATTCTAATTAATTACATTATGAGAAACATTGGTAATAAAATTTATGGATAAACGATTGCAGGAAGTTATTGCTATATAGGAAGACAAGGTATTGTACATGGAACTACTCTGACATTATTAAATGCAGCTAGGAAGTAGTTTTTGTCTCTTATGGATTGGGTGGAATGAGTGGAGCTGGTATAGAAAGAAATAAATTTAGTAGATTTAGGATGTGATCAAACATCTCTACATAATCCATTTAATGGAGGATATTATCTTGTTTAATTATAATTTGAAGAAGCAAATATAATGATTGTTAAAGATCTAGAATAATTCAAGAAATTAGTATATGAATCATAAGTATATGCAATTATAATGGAAAATATTTAATTATTATTTTATAATAAATTGACAAAAAAGGGTATGCATTTTTGGGATTATGGAAATCTTTTTTTTTTATTAGAAAGTAGAAGAGCTAGTGCTAATATTAATTCAGAAAATGATGATTAATTATTTCGTTATCCTAATTATTTTTAGGATATTTTGGGAGATATTTTGAATCTTGGTTTTAGACCTTTTAGATGGATTTATAATAGTGGTCAATTGGAAGATCTGAAATATATAGATAAGATAGCTGAATAAGTATTAATTAATTTAATTCTTAAATCTCCAAAGATTGTAGCAGATTAATTAAATGATAATTTGGAATGGATTAGAAAAGGCTGAAGAAAATAAATTAGTAATTGTATCATAAGTAGAAATAATATATATTAATTTGATCATATAATATTTAGATGATGCATCTAAAAGAGTTAAGATGATGTTGTTGTAATGGGATGTTAATAATGGTGTTAGTAGAAGATCATGGTGTGGGAATTAGAATGCATAATTTAATATAAAAAGATAAATGGAAATGGAACCATTTCTAAAAAGTTACAATTCCTTATTTGAGTGATTTAGTTGATAAATTAGAGTTATGAATGTAAATTAAATTATTAAAAATATGTAATTATATCTGCCTCGATTTTTCATGAGTCAAATCTTCAGCAGATTTGTAAAACCTGTACCTCCAAAGAATGTTAATTAAAAGAAGAGAGCACTATAATTAGCTATCAAAGAAAAATAATAATAACTTGAATAAAGTGGATTATTAGATGAAAATCTTAAATAGGAAAGATTCACTCATACTACAAATTACAATTTTGAAACTTATCTAAAATACACCAAGTTAGTAAAGGCAGAGAGAGAGAAAGAAATCTAAGTGATCTAGCCAAAATAAAAACGTGTTGCAATTTATGATCGTCCAAAGTAAAATGAGTGCTAATTTAAATAGATTTGATTTATCATTGACTGATTATTATGTTTGGACATCATTTCATGATCCATATTATAAACCAGATGAATATTCAGAAATTGTGGTGTGCAAAATATATTTATCACCAAAAGGACTTATTCATGCCTTTGGTATGGGAATGGATCCATGGAGAAACAAATTAGCTACGAAAGAATTTGATTTTGAAGATTCAAATTTGGATAAGTTTTGCTTGTATTGATTCCTAAATTAATATTTCAAGGTATGATGCAAAATAAACCACAAAGTATTGGGGACCCAACAGATCAGAATAATTTTATAATAAATAGTAGTATTTGAAACCCATCTACAGAAAGAAGAGATGGCCTACATTTGAAGAATTTTGGAGTCAAGAAGAGAAAGCCCCATTTAGAGTAAATTGTACTAGATATGGAGACTTTAGAAAATTTAAAGAATGGATTTAATAAGAAGTAATAATCTTATCAAATAATATATAAGATTGAGAGATGCTCAAAATTACCTTCATTTGAAGAGAGAGTCTTGAAAAAGTATGGATAACCTGAATTCTATTCTGATTATTCTAAGAATTATTAATGTAAAACAGAACCAGCAGTTTATAAATATACTAGAGAGTATTTTTTGGAAAAAGGATAGAAATTAGATTAATCTAATGTGTATGAAAACTTTGTGTATTATATAGTTTAAACATACCTTTGTAACCACCAGAACATTTAGGTGAAGAATATCGTGTACCAAATAAATGATAATAATATGTGGTTATTAATTTTTATATGAGAAAATAAATCATCAAAAATTCACCTATTAGATCCAAATAATCTAGTGTAAACAAATAGATTGCTAAGGATACTAAATCAGAGATAAATAATAGAATTTTACATATGACAGATGAATAATATTAAGAGAAAATTAATAGTCTCGAATCTCGAATATCTGAACTTTAAGGTTCTGAAAATAAGACTAAGCGCAAGAGATTGTATCATGAACTAGCATAATTAAAAAAGAATGTGAAGTTGATTGGTATCAGAGTAAATCTAATGCAGATCCAAATTTGATTGAAGAGAAGCGTTAAAAAGATTTAGAGAGAAGAATTTAAAAGAAGTTAACTAAAAAGTATTAAGAAATTGAAGAAATAAAATAGGAAAAGAAGAAAATAAAAATGAAAGAGAAAGATAAAGTTTGTTTAGTATGCAAAAAGATTGGACATACTGCTTAACATTGTAGAGAAGTATATAATTATCAATTAAATTTTAGAATGTTTAAGTAACTGTTAATGTTATTTGTTATAATTGTGGTTCCTAAAAACATACATTGAAAGATTGTTAAAAACCTAAGTCTGGTTCTTTGAAATTTGCAACATGTTTTGTTTGTAAAGAATCTGGTCACATAAGTAGAGATTGTCCTAAGAATTCTAAAGGATTATATGCTTATGGTGGTGGATGTTATATTTGCAATAGCATTCATCACACTTAAGCTAACTGTCCTTAGAATCCTAAGAATAGAATCATCTCATAATAATAATAAAAATAATAGGATGATTACATGAGTGATTGATCATATATATATTATTTAATAATCATGAATTTATCAACTTACAGTATTCGATCAAGAAGTAAACGGACATGGAGCAATTCTAGATATATTGATAACCATTATGACTCCAAATTACATTCCACACCATTTCTTCCTTGTGGATTAAAGTATGTTATATATACTAACTAGTGATTCTAAATAGATTGTATATAGTGATATTGGATTGAGTGAAGTTAGAACTAATTACACTAAACTTAAAAATTTCTAAGATTTAGAACAACGAAATATTTCAATAAAGGAAATTATGTCCAAATAAGGTAACTGGAGACCTTTTATTGAATTTTAAGATAAATCAGATGAAATGGTTGTTACGATAGAATATTGGTAAATATAATCTAATATTTTAATAGCACTAATTGTAAAGAACATTAGAGATCAACTCGTCATAATGAAGAACAATATTTATCATATGCATTACTAATTAAGCAATCAATATTACTCAATTATCCAGATATTAAAGTATATCTGAAACCTTTAGTTTTTGATAATGAAAAAACCATTTCTTCACTTTTCCTTTAGAGACGTATTGGTGCATTTGAAATCTAATTTTAATCAAATGGCTAATAATCATAATTATTTAGCAAGTTATAAACTAAATCTTGGCCAAATGTTAGTGATATTCTTAAAGCTATTCATTAATAATTCAGAAAAACTAATCTATTAATTTAATTAGTCTATAATGATGGAGATACTAACTTAAAAGGGATTAATGTAACTATGCAATCTTACCAAAATAAATAACTTGCATCAAGTTAACATTTACGTCCTTAAAGTAGATTGTCAGAAAATAGATCATGTAAATCTACTTCACTTCATAGATAAAGAGCTTTATCTTAATAAAGCAATATAGTAAGATATAGTGAGAAATCTGATTCATAAGGTAGAGTCTTATTCTTAAATATTCCAATAGATAGATATGAAATTCATATATAAGAGTCAACTAATAATTAATAATTCTATGAAGTAGTAACTTTGTAAGAATTAGTAAGAACTGATGGAGCATTTCATCAAATAAAATTATCAAAACCTTAATTAGCATTATTAAGAGTAGAAGTAGTTGGACCACATCAATAAACAGATGTGATGATTCCTTTTACTGATACTTAAGTAAATGTCATATAGAATTAGGAAAGAATGTTATTAAAGGAAATCTCTGATAGTTCAGGAATATATGAAGGTTTTCTTGAACCTGGTAGATACACAATTATTGTTTATAAATATGGTTTTGAAACAGTTTAATAATTTATAGAATTAAGTGGTGGGAATAATAACATTAAAATTCAAATTACAACAAGAAGTGCTGAAGTATCTACACTTCTTAATTAAAATACTAATTAAACTTTAATCAATTCAAGTTTCATTTCTAAAAAAAAGAAAACTATTAAACCACCATAATAAGTTAATTTAAAAATATTATCACTTCTTGAAGTAGGTTAAATGTATGTATTTGACTATTTTACAGAATAAATAATTAGTAAGGCTAAAATTATTATTACTGATTCTATTTCTAATAAAATAATCACTTGCACAACTAATACTTAAGGTAATGCTAAATTATTATTTAATTATTTAAATAAAGGAACTATTAAAGTAGAACATGATTAATATTATATACTTGAGATGTCTTATGGAATAAACGAAGAGATAGATTTAAAAAGTTCCAGAAATACATTTAAATTAATTAAAAAAACAAATCAATTGTCAATCATATCTGATAATAATATTGAAATTTATTAAAATGATTAAAAGATTAGAAAACAATAAAATCAATCAAACATATGTTTTTTTGAAATATCAAGTGATTGTCCTTAAATATTATATATTATCATAGAAAATTAGAAATTCTAAGATCTACTTTTAAAGATTCTCTTATAAGAAGATGTAATTAATTTAAAGTAACCTGATATCGATCTCATAACCTTTCCTTAATTTTGGATATTAGGAATATGTAGTAAAGTAGATTGTCAATTATTTATCATAAATGAAATTGTATCTCATCTAGAATTTAGAAATCTTTATGACGATTTAGAGAAACATAATTAAAATATAAATAAAGTATATTCTTCAGAATGTTATTAAACTTAATAAAAATTGATATGGAAGAATTAAGTTATTGATATTAGTAAATTATAAATTATTGATGTTCTTCCTAATTGTGATGAATAACCAATTATATTTACACATTAAAATGTAATTCTTGAAGGGAATTCTATATAATTAGGATCTTTTTAATAAGAATAATAATGTAATATAGTATTGATGAATTAATAAATAATGTAATAATAGCCTTTTAAAAATAATAATTTATAAATTATAAAGGTACAAATAATTCATAAAGACATTTTTATATATTTTGAAAATTGTGGATTTGTTGCAATTTATGATTCTTCATTAAAATAAAAAGGATATGCAAAATTAGATTGTTATCATTGTTAAGATTTTGAAACAACTCAATTAGTTTCTGTTGGATAATCTTATTTAACATTATATTAATTATAGATAACTCCTATTAATGTGTTATTTTAAATAAAAAAATAAAGTGTTAATCACAATTAAGTGAGAATAAGTTATAATGATTAAGAATAATAAAATTTATTTTTTGGAAGAGAAGATGGAGTATTATCTATATATAATTATACTTTATAAGAAATAGATCATCTAAAATTATCTATGGATCCATTGTAATAAATATTTCAACAGAAGAATTAAATTTTGGTTAGGGATAATTAAATAATATATTTACTTTAATAAGATGAAGAAAAAAAATATAATATCAAAAATTAAATATAGATATTTAAAAAATAAATGTATATATATTTTTTTGATTTGTTAGTTTATATATGAATCCTCAAGAAACTTGTCTATAAGTCTTAACAAATAGCCATATATTATATTATAATGATATTTCAACACATAGAAAATATCAATAAGAAATTGATCATTCAAGATTAATTCTTATTGGATCTACAAATTCATATGTGCCTAAATGTTATTATAAAAGTAATTATATACTTGAATTTTAGATAGATAAGAAACTACATTAAAATTGGAAAATGATATATGGTATGTAGATTTATTGGATGAAAATTTTAGATTTGGGTTATAAATAAAAGGACATATTTAAGGGATTAAAGTATTATTATAAACAAAATATGGTGTTACAAATTTAGGAGATTATAAAATTAAGAGAAGTAAAGGTTTTTGGATGTTTGGATTCTTTATATTCAATAATGAAGAACATATTGTTCATTTGATTGAAAATCAATTTTAAGATGAATAGCAATTCTAATATGAAGTATTTTTAGAAAGTGAATATTCAACAATATAAGATGACAATCTATTTATTTATTCTACTTAAGATGGTTTTTCAATTTTGAACACAATTACAACTAAGAAAATATAAGAATGTTATTTAGAAAGTAGTATTACTTTACTTAAGTTATGCAATAATATCTTAATAATTGGATTATAAAATGGAAAAGTATAATTGTATAAAAAGGAATCTTAATAAATATATTATAAATATTAAGAATTATAAATTAGTGATAAAAGTATTATTGATGCTTAGATTATGGAATCCTCTTTATTGATTTCCACTGAGGATAAAAAATTGATTATGCTTAGTATTTCTAATGAGTATAAAATTGAATATTAAGTAAACAATCATATTTGAATATTTAGGAAACCTTTGATAAATCATATATTAACAATATCATACTTTACAATAAGAATTAAATGTTAACAACTCAAGTAGATGGAAGATTAAGATTATGGAAGAGAGAGAGATAAGGACAATCATTTTAATTAAGTTAAACTCGAACTGTTTAAGTAATGAAATTAATATCAAAAATATAATAAATTCCTTGGGAAACTTAAAATGTTTTAATTGGTGGTGATACTTTAATATTGATGAATGCTGAAAATGGAAAATAAATCAAATAATATACAAATAATAATATTCAGTAAAATAAAATAATATGTATATAATGTATTTGGAATAATATTATAATAAGTGGAAATTCTAATGGCTAAGTTATTAAATAGAATTAGTACTTTATTTATTAATATCTAATAGTGGAAATGGAGAATTACTATAAGTAATAGTGATTGAAGAAGGAGTCAAAAATCTCTTTGTAAACAACCAATATTTCTTAATCCATAGTAATAAGAAACTTTATGTATAATGAATAATTCTCAACATTTTTGACATTTATAAATCTATAGATTATATTTATTTTCTACAATGGTTTCTTGTCTTTATTTATTTTATTAATTATTCCAAAATTAAATTCCAAATTCTGAACTATTCAAAAAAAGTTCATATATAATTTAAATAGATTGATCAATCTTAAGAACAAGACTTTATCAATCATTCTATGATTCATAAATATAAAATAAAGACTATTTTCATCTAAGTTTTTATAGTATCAAATTTAATACTTAGAATTTTCTTATTCTAATATGAAATCTAATCTAAAAAATATAGAAACTAATATTTAGTTATAGAAGAATTAGAATACCAAGATTATCTACAGTATAGAATTATCTTAGAATTGATTCACAACTGAGATTTCAGGCTGTTTTTAATATTAATATTATATTATATTTCAGAAAATGAATAATGACTTTGTAGATAAAGAAATATATGAAAAGGAAGTAATTCAAATAGACCCTCTTATCTAACAAGATAAATGTATTATAGAGGTCAGAAATGTTCATAAAACTTATTTATTAGGATTAGAGGGTGTTACTGCATTAAGAGGTTCAATGATATCAATATAATTTTTAGGTGTATCCTTTAATGTGCAAGAAGGAGAATTCATAACCATCTTAGGTACTTCTGGATGTGGCAAAACAACTCTACTTAATTTATTAGGTAGTATAGATTTACCAACAAAAGTAAAATCCATTATCCTAATCTAAAATAGGGTGATGTTAGAATTTGTGGTCAAAGAATTAGGGCATCTACAGAAGATAAATTTCTTGCCTCACTTAGATTATCTTCTTTGGGATTTGTTTTCCAAACTTTCAATTTAATATCATCATTGACAGCATTAGAGAATGTAGAATTGCCTATGATCCTAAAAGGGACATTGAATAAAGATCAAATTAGAAATAATGCGCAATAATTATTAGAATAAGTGGGTTTGGGTGGTCGATTGAATCATTACCCAAATTAATTATCAGGAGGAGGTACAATTAATATTTAGTTTTAGAATAACAAAGAGTTACAATAGCAAGAGCATTAGCTAATAATCCATCTATCTTATTATTGGATGAGCCAACAGGAGATCTTGATACAAAGAATTCAGATTTGATTATGAAAATTATTATTGATTTGAATATTGAAAAGGGTATCACAATAATAATGGTTACACATGATACTAATTTAAAAAACTATTCTACAAGAACAATTAGAATGCTTGATGGTAAAGTGGCTAATGATGAAGTAATATTACTGAACTATTTTAATTTAGAAAAATAATGAGGATAATAGAGCAAAACACATTGACGATTTGACAAGAGTAATTAAATAATATTAAGACATCAATTTTGGTGTTCGTGCAGGAACTGTTGAAGAAAATAGACAAAAGTATTATTAATTAACTAAATTGATAGTACATCTAAAACTGAAAAGAGATAGCCAAAAAATTATAAAGTCTTAAATCATCTCTATCATCCAAATTAATAATTAGATAATAAATAATAATTACCTCAATTTATTTAGTAATACAATACACCTATACAAAAATCAAATCCAAATCTATAAATCTAAAACAAAGATTCGATCTAAGAATGAAATTTTAGTTTTAGTATATTTTATATTAAACTCTAGATTTATATTAAATATTTAACATAATTATTATTTTTTTTAAATATTAAAATTCTCTTTTTTGTATTCTTTTTTCCTATTTAAAATGACCATTAAAAATATTATCTTGAAATTTTCAATTTACATCAAAATTTACATATATTTAAATTCGACAAACCTATAAGACAATAAAATGAAGAGGAATAGATAAAAATCAAATACATATATCCATAATTATAATAAAAATAAACGATCGATTTATGAAATCGAAAGTATATCAAAATGTACATTTTAATAACATATCACTAGATAATTTATTATATACATATATTACTAATATACAACTTGCATTAAGAATTTTAGATTAATTCATATTATTATAACTTTATATAAAATAAAGCATTAATATAATAAATTCAATTTAAATTTAAAAAAAATAGTCTATAAATTTAAGAAATACATAAATCGATTAAAAAAAGTCCTTATAGAATTCATAAGATCCTTATAATTTATCTAAAAATTATTTAACATTTGAGAAATTGATTAGCTTATAAATATACAATCATTTCTAAAGAAAAAATTTGAAAATTAAAATAAAGATGAAAAGAATTCAAAAGAAGTAAGATAGCTTTTTTAAATTTCTGAAAAATTTCTAAATTTTTTTTCCTCAAGTAACAATCAAGTTTATATTAAGACACAGGAGGACATTAGAGATAAGATGATTTGCTTATAATAAATTTTTTTCCCCAAGATGTAAGGATTAACTATTATCAATTTTAACCTTATAATGTTGAGAATAATATTTTGAAATTTCCATATAATATGTATCAGAGGGTGTTCAAAATAAAAATCGATAGAAAAATAAATTTAAAACTAACTATCAAGAATTATCAGGATTTGGTTCTACCATTTATAATAATTGAGGATATAAATATTTTGAAATTATTGTTTACTGTTGTGTATTTCATGATTTCAGTTATTAATTATTACTGATATTATTAATATTTGTATATGAGACAGAAGAATGTTAAATAGAGTATATGAAATATTATTATTTTAAGTATTATTAATTAATTTCTACATGATATTTCAAAAGTTAATTAGAAAAATTGTAAATAAAAATATTAATACTATATTATTAATATTTGAAATTATTTTAATGATTAGAAAATTTATAAAAAAAGTTGATTTGCTTGTTGATCCTTATGAATTTAATATTTCATAAAAAGAGAAATCTTTAACTCCATTAGGTTTTATATTAAATAACTTTTTAGGAGGATTTATTAGTATTGTTCTATTAGTTTTTGCTTCTTTTTATATTGTTGGAGTTTTCCAGAAAAGTATTCAAAATTAGAACACTATATATGCTGGTACATAAAGTGACTAAAACTAAGAATTTGCATTGAGTCATGATAATACAATATTTTCCATTGAATTATCAACTCTTGATGGAAAAATCTTGAACGATAATACAAATGTTAATGAGTAAATTATAAGATATCATTCTAGTTATTTTTCATTAACTGCATAGTATATTCAATAATAAAGAATAGAAGGTAAAATAGGATTTACTAGAAATTACACTGCATTAAACTAATCAAAATGTTCAAAAGAAAAAGTCAAACAATTTAATTTTAATTCAGCATCAATGACTGAAGAACAAAAAGAAAATTTAATTTGTTTTGATGGGAATTTCACATTATAAGGACAATTCTATGAACCATATTTTGCTTATGTAAAATTAACTGTCAGTGTATGTAACAATTCAACTAGAAAAACATGTAAAACTTCTAAGGAAATAGAAAATTTCATTAATAAAGGGTATTAAAGTTAGATAATTAAGTGTTAATGTGGATATGTTTATCAAAGGATCAAAAATTAAACAATCATTAAATAGTTCTAGTCCTGCAGACTTATTTTCTACTAATATATTTTGGAGATTAACAACTGGAATTGGAGATAATGAAGATATATATATGTAACCATTGTAAATGGACTTAAGTAAAATACATTTAAATAAATTAGAAAAAATATAATTTTTCAGTGATATTTTTAATATTGAGAATTCTGAAAGATTGTATAATGGATCTGTTGTTGAAAGGTAAGAAAGAAGACAAGAACCTATATCAATTTCTTCAGGAATAGGATTATGCACATTTTATCTAAGGTATTAAGTTTTTAAAATTTAGAGCTTCTTCTGATAGCTCATTTTATTTTGTTATACAATAAGACTTGCCTTCTACTATATTATCTGCAGTCTCTGAAACTACTGCTTTATTTTTAGCTGTTATGCAAATAATCAAGATATTTTATAGAGTTTATAATCAACATAAGACTTTTGAAATATTAATGAATTCTGTTTTTAAATTTGATTTAAAAAGTGTGTAAAAGAGGAAATTATCATAAGTTAACTAATCATAAACACCTGGTAAGGTGTAATAATCGGAAAAGAATTCAAAAAAACAATTACAATAGGTAATTTTTGCATTTTTATTAAGATATTTGATTATACTATAAAATACTCATTTTATTAATATATACTTTACATTATTAGAAAATACTTCAAAAGCTGTAAAAAAATTGAAGATGAAAAAGAATTAGTGATTTCGTAAATAGCTAAATCTAAGATAGAATTCGATTTAGATTTAACTAATATTTTAAAAAAATTATATGAGATAGATTGCTTAAAGTTATTTTTTTTTGATGATGATTAACTAATGTTATTCAATTCATTTTGTTCACCTGTATTTTAGGATTAAATGACTGATCAGAAAGAGTTGTTCGATATTTTGACTGCAAGTTATAAATAGACAAGATCAATAAATCAATTACAATAATAGAATTAAGCTAACATTGATAATAATAATTAAAATATTATCAAATATGCAGCCACTTCAGAAAGTATTTTAGTATTATAATATTTTTAGTACCAATCAATATTAGATTAGCAAAACTTACAAGGTTTTTTAAAGCTTAACTTGGAGCAGAAAATGCTGAAGAATTAGTTGACAATTTTTAAAAGGTTAATGAAAATAAGAATAAAAATTGTTAATTAAATGATTAATTAATACAATTTGCTAAATAAAATAAAAGCTTATTTAATCTTGTTTAATAAAATTACTCAGCAATTTTACATTAGTAAAATGAAGAAGAGTAGAGATACTTAGAAGATCAGATTATATTAGATGTACCTAATGAATTAGAATATGGAAGAAAAAACTCTGAAATTGTTGGTAGCAAGGATTAAGGGTAAAGTTTAAAAGATTTAGATATTCAATAATCTCCAGATTGTTTTTAGAATAGACTTTAATAAATTTGATTGGTATTTGATATTTATAAGATCAATTTATAATTTATGATATCATTTTTTAATTTTTGTTAAAAGATATTTAGCTAAAACAATTAATGAGCCATCTGCTTAACAAATATCTTCCATAATAGATTAAGGTAAAAGTTCATTAGTTACATGATATATAGCATCATCTCTTAGTACATTTTGTCTTTCTTTTTCTAAATAATATAAAGATTCATCTAGTAATGATTCAAAAACATTTGATAAATAAGATTTCACACTAAATTTAAAGGCATTGACTTTAAAATCATCACTAAATTATATGATTAATTTTTACCAATCATAATAATCAGGATGATCAGGATCTAGATCTTTACTCTTATATTCAATGGCTCTTTTTCTTAAATATGCATCTCTATTTTCTTAACATTTAATTTCTGCAATTCCTATGAATCTTTATTATTTGATAATTATACTTCTTATGATCAGCATTATTTATTTAAAATTAAATGCTTAATAATGATTTTTGAATTGATTATAAAAATAGTTCTTTAGTTTATACATCCCAAACTTCTTTTGGATCTTCTTAAAATCCTATATGTGATAATTCATGTTTTTATTATGATAAATATCTAAGTGCTTTATTACCAAGAATTCCAAAATCTACTTCTTCTAAGAAATGCAATTGTTCCATTAAAATACTAATAAAAATAGATATATACTTACTTTGTACTATGACCTAGATTACAATTAGTAAGAATTAATTTCTTTAATTTACTATTAGGAATTGCTTTACCTAATTCTAAACCTCCAATATATGAAATTTTAGTGTCACTTAAAATTAATGATGAAATTGGAAGTTTTTAAATCAAAACTGATAATCTAATAACAGTCTAATGAAAATTATTAGATTAATATATAATACTTGATCACTAATATTTTATTTAGTGAAATCAATTTCCCCATTAAATTATACATTTTCTAGATCCTTTAACAAACCTTCTAAATCTTAATCATTTAATTTTAAATCTAATTCATCTATTTTTTTATCTGTTTATTCTATTTTTTAATCTTCTTATTCAATTTTTTATTCTTGTTCAATCTATAACTGCTATTCAATATATTTATCAAAATTAAAATCTATGCATCTTAAATCATCACCATTTTCATCAGGTATCTATAATCCTTATTATAAAAATATTCTATATCTTGCTATTTTACCAAGCAGTTATTCTTTCATGTTAATTATTTTATTTATTTATGAATCCTTAAAAAGTAAAAAATGGTCCCAATTTTATGTAATAAGTCAATAAGAAAAAACATGTAGATTGTGCTTTGAGTTCTAATTCTGAATCATCCGATGATGAAGTAGATGAAATTGTTGCAATCAAAAAAGATGTACAAAAACAAGTAATCATTCCTAAAAAAATTTTAGAGATTCTCAGTTTCTGCTGAAGCTTATGGATAATTTAATAAAAAAGAGAATTTTAAAGCCAAATTTATTCCTAAAACTAAGGAACAATCTGAAAGAATTAAATAAAGAATGCAAGCAGGATTCATGTTTAGTGCATTAAATGATAAAGAAATTGAAATTGTTGTTGGAGCTATGGAAGAAAAGATCTTTAATAAAACAGAATATGTAATTAAATAAGGAGAGGAAGGAAATGTACTTTATGTTGTTGATACAGGAGAATTAGAATGTTTTAAGAATTATGGTAAAGGAGATATCTTTCTTAAAACATACTATCCAGGAGAGAGTTTTGGTGAACTAGCATTATTATTTTAATCCCCAAGAGTATCTTATTCTATTGAATACTTTAGGCTGCATCTATTATTGTAAAAAGTGATAAAGCTATTCTTTGGTAATTAGATAGAGAAACATTTAATCTAATTGTAAAAGAAGCATCTATAAAAAAGAGATAATAATTTGAAACGTATTCTTAATATTTTTATCTATTTTTTAGTTTTCTTGAAAATTGGGATTTGTTAAAAGAAATTAAAGATCCTTATGATAAATTAAAAATGAGTGATGCATTATTTGAAAAGTAATATAAAAAAGGAGATGTAATTCTTTAATAAGGATAAAAAAGCAATGAAATATTTATATTAGAATAAGGAAAAGTGAGTGTAAATAAAAATAATTGTAATTTTGTGATTTTATCATAGAAAAATTGTTTGAATTAATTAAATTTGGGGAATACTTTGGAGATCAAAGTATTGTAGCTGGTACAGTTGAATCTTTTACTTATGTGGCAGAAGAAGAAATTAAATTAATGTACATACCTAAGAAAAGTTATTCATCTACTCTCAAAGAAATAGAAGGTACTTTAATAAAGAATATTTAAACTAAGTATGGAAAATATTTATGATATTCTATATTAAAGTAATAAAATCTTTTGATTTATTTATTTAATTCTACAATTTTATGTATTCTAATTAAGATTTTACAATCCAATAGAATTTTAGTAAAAATTTAGATTTTAATAATAATTTAATAAAAATGTTATTTAGTTTTATTATCTTTAATAATATCAAAAAATACTTAATGAAAATATTACAATTTAATACTAATAATATAAAAATAATCTAAAAAATGAATTTTAAGATTAAATATAATCATCTAATTAGTAAGAAATTCAATTGATAACTAAATTAAAAAAAAAGTAATTGAAGTTAAAAATTCAAATATTTATAATATTCAATTTGACATCTAATATTTAATTTTGTAAATAATAAACAATATAATTATATATATTTTAATAATTTTCTTATTCTATAGTATATTTGATTTATTAATTAATTGAAAAAGATTAAAATAAATTTTGTTTTAAATGGGATGGGTAACTTATATATGAATTCTTATAACAATTGATTATTAATATTTACTTTATGTAGTTCGTATCAAATTAAAAACTTCATATTCTAGTTTATGGGTAGTAAAATGATATTAAAAATACAATTCAATCATAATTTAATGTAAAGTATGAAAGAAGGTCAAAGGAATTTTTCTACATAAGTTTCGCAATCAACCGATACAAATGATATTGGAGGAATTGAAGATTCTAACTTATTAGAAAGAATAAAATTAGCATATAAGGATATTTTCGCATAATCATCCTTCTCATAACTAAAAAACTATTAATTCTAGAATGATATTGTAACAGGAGAAGTATGAATTGTAATTATATTAAAAGCCAACATAAATACTTTCCTGTGCATTCGATAATACAGCCTAATTTTTAGCTTCATCTAATTCAGATGGTCTTGTAAATATTGCTTATTTGGGAAAAGATTATACAATTGTTTCATTATAAGATCCTAAATAGAAACCAGGTCCAGCTACATGTGTTAAATGGAGACCTAGTTAAGTTACAGAACATTTAAAGCACACTTTATTATCAACATATACTAATGGCAGTATTATATATTGGCATGCAACATCAAAATAATCTTTATTTAATATAGAAGATAAGGATAATCAAATTAATTGTTGTGAGTTCTCTTTAGATGGTGATAAGTTTGTAATTGGTGGTTCTGATTGTCATGTTAAACTTTATGATTGTGGAAAATTGAGTAAGACTCCTACAACCTTTATTGAAGGATAATCAGCTGTTCATTAGAATAGAATATTTGGTATGAAATTTAATTAGGGTGATCATAATCAACTTTATACAGGAGGATGGGATAAAATGGTGATTTAATGGGATTTGAGATAAAAGAAATCAACTGGTTATATCTTTGGTCCTTGTGTTTATGGAGATGCAATGGATTCAAAAGGATTTTAATTGATTACTGGATCATATAGAGATGAAAAATAATTAGAAATTTGGGATACAAGAACTTTACATAAATTATAGACTATTGATTGGATTGAGTATGGAAATAATGTTTAAGGATTATTACCAAAATAGAATGTTAGTAAATTATATGCATGTAAGTTTGATAAAAGAACTAATTTTATCTATGCTGCAAATGCTGGAAGGTAATCAATAATAATTATTTAAGTGTATTTTCTGAAATAAGACAATTTGATTCTTAATATAGATGTGTTGATACATATTGTTGTTCATTAAGTGGTGTAATGACAATAGATCATAATACAAGTTATAATAAACTTAGTTATGGAACTTAAGATGGAAAATTAGGTGTACTGAATATAGTAAATTGATATTAGTACAAATATTTATAAGAATGTTAAAAGTTTTATTTAATAATATTCATAAATAACAATAATAATGTTTGTCAAATAGACAAAATAAATATTTTCAAAAATACAGTATCTTGTTTATAATATTATCTTTGTACTTATTGCTTGTCTTTTATTTGTTCTAATTTTGGATTTTATTATTTGCAATTGATAATTATATTTATTGTTATTTCTTTCTTTCATTATGGTTTTTAACTATTGTTTCATCATTTATTTAATGATTTCTTTAAAACTTATCATACATAATCAATATCATAGAAAGAGTTTGATGTATTTCAGGAATAATAATTTATTATATGAGAAATTTATTAAAGAGAGCTGATATGCTTGTAACTCCTTATGAGTTCAATGTCAATTAAAGACAAAAATCATTAACAGTAATTGGTATATATAATTTGTTATTCAAGGTGGTGTGCTAACAATATTAGTTGGAATATTTAGTATATTTTATATGGCTGGAGTCATTTAAAAAGCACTTTCAGATTAAGAAACTGTCTATGTTGGTACATAGAATACAATATTGAATTAAACATATATTAATAACAATAACACTATATTTGCATTTGAGGTTTCTGATTATAATGGAAATATATTTGAAAACATTTCAGAAATTTAATAGTATATTAAGTTAATATTAGATACATTCAAATAAATGTTTAGTATGTAGAATAAAAGAGAGATGCTTCTAAAATAGGATATGAAAGAAATTCAACTAATTTAATATTGAAAAAGTGTGAAACTACCACAGTTGAAAAATTTAATTTTGATGTAATAACTATCTCAAATTCCTAAAAATCAAATCTTTATTGTGCAGATGGATAGTATACAATCACAGGATAATATTTTGATGCATTCTTTTCATATTTGAAGATTTAAGTTAAATCATGCAAAAATATAACAAATTAGACTTGTAAAACTTAAGATGAAATCTAATAATTTATAAAAAGCGGGTAGAATATTTATTAATTATTTTAGAATTAATTTAGATTTATTTGTAAAAGGATCAAGACTTAGATAATAATTTAATCTTTCATCTCCAATAGAAGCATATCCTACTAATATCTATTGGAAATTAGTGCTTGGAATGTCAAACAATGAAGATATTTTTATTATGCCATTTTCAATGGATTTAAGTAATATATATATATATCAATTATAAGAAAGTAATTCAATATTTTATGATTTAATGAATATAAAATTGGAAGAAACATTATTTTAAACTACTACTTTTCATAAATAAGAAAGAAGATTAGAACCAATAGAATTTATAGAAGGATCTACATTATGTTCTTTTTATATAAGATCATCACCTGTCAATTAATATTATTTTATAACTCAATCAGACCTCTTTACTATTTTTAGTTCTTCATTATCTGAAGCTACAGCTCTAGCAGTAGCCATAATGAGTTTTCTGAAGATCTTTTATCATAGTTATAATCAACACAAAACATTTGCAGTTCTTATGAATTCAGTCTTTAAATTTGATTTAGAAAGTGTCAAAAAAAAGAGATAATCTTCTATTTATTAGTCAGAATAATCAGGGACTGTATTTTAATAAAGAACTTCAACTACTCCAATTAAAACAGGATAATTATAACAAGTATATGTATAATTATAATATAGATATTAAATTTTGAAATATCCTATTCATTTATTTAATACATAAAGTATTTAATTTACAAGTGGTTCAGATCAATATAACGTTAAAATTTCTTTAAAACAGAAAAAGAGATCATTATATCTTAAATAGCAAAATCTAAAATTTAATATGATTTAGATCTAACTAATATTCTTAAGAAACTTTATGAAATTGACTGTTTAAAATTATTCTTTTTTGATGATGATTAATTAGTATTATTTAATACTTTCTGTTCTCCTGTTTTTTAAGATGGAATGGCTAACTAAAAGGATTTATTCGATATTTTAACAAATTAATAATAATAATAAAAGAAACTATTATCTAATTCATAATTATCTGAAAAAGATAAAAGATTAGATTTAACTTTTGTTGCTAGTTCAGAGAGTATATATATATTTAAAATACAATTTTTAGTACCAATTAATGTTCGTTTAGCAAAAGTAGCTAGATTTTTTAAAGCTTAACTAGGAGCTTCAAATGCAGAAGGATTAGTTAGAACCTTTTAAAGAATCAATGAGAATTTAAATCAAAATTCAGCATTGAATTAAAAATTATTAAGCTTTACCAAATAGAATTCTAGTCTATTTCGTTTGGTTTAGAGTCAATATGAGAGTATTTAACAAAAGCAACCTTAAAATCAAATTCCAGATGAAATTAATAGTTAAGATAAGTAAAATTCAGGTGGAAAAGATTCAGCTTGGAGTATGGAAGTTTAAAGTTATTAATTGGAGAGTGAAAAACGATAAAAAGTAATTGAAATATCAAATTAATAATTGGATTGAAATAAGTATCAAAATTTAATTATTATTGATTTAATTTTAGTTGTGTTTAAGATTAATTAAAATATTTTCGATTGGTTATCAAGTATAAATTAAATAGTTTGTAACTTATAAAATATAAGCATATAAATATATCTAAATGAAGGTATCATTGAATTGTGATTAAGATTCTTTCAATATTTCATTAAACACAATTCTTGAATTAAATATATATATAGTATATCTAATATGGAGTTTTAGTTAATCTCAATGATGACTGATGAAATTCCCCTTTTAATTATTTAACGATCAAATATAAAATTATGTTCTAAACAACCAGCAGCATTAATTCTTAGCAATCTCCAAATAGATTTAAGTTCAAATCCAAAGTGAGGTACCTTATTAGTATAGATTTAGTTTTTTTAATGACACTATGGTGCCAGCAATGACCACAAAAATTACTTTACAATACAAGGAATTTTTAAGAAATTTGATCTCCTGTATACAAGAGAAGGTCTCTTTTGTGAATTTTGCTGAGTTTGATTAACTGAAATCATAACAAATAGCAGTTTCGATATAGAGTTGTTATAATCCAAAATTTAAGAGTACAGGTGTAGATGAAACAAAGGAAGCATTTTAAGACTTATTGGATGAGATAAAACAAACTATCAATAGAAAGTAAAATTTTAATGTATATTTTATAGGTATCCATTCATAAAAGTATTTCGATAACAAATAAGTCATCCTGATCACTACTTATAAATTCAATTGTATCAACCTGAAGTGCATTCAGTTGTATTGTATTCTAGGTAATTTTCAAAAGAGCAAATCACTCCTAAATTGATAGCTGATTTAGTATGGCTCCATCTTAGAAAATTTAATTTAACAGTCAATGTTGATTGTCCAATCAAGAATGTTGTTCCTGTTTGTGAAGAGGGAATGTAAAAAAACATTTTAGAAGGACTTTAAGTAACTGTCCGTTAGAGAGAAGCTCCAACATTATAATCAGCATAAACTCCTACAAAATAAATTATTATAAGAACTTCATTTTGTTAATAAGGAAGTACTTAAAAAAGTGCATCTAAATTAGATATTTATAAAAGTACAGAAAATATAAGAGATATAGAAAAATCAGTAAGAGTTTATTTTTCACCTACTAAATCTTAAGCATGGATGACATAAACTAATATCTCTTAGATTGATCTTTCAGGATAAAAATAGAGAGCATAATCCCCTGAGAAAAAATTTACTGTTAAATTGTTCAGTTAAACAATTCCAATTAGTTGTTTTGATGAAGCAAAATTTATTGATTTAGTTTAATAAGTCAATGCATATGAAATAGAAATTACTGGAAATTGTATTCAAACAACTAAAACTCAATTAAATATTGATGAACTTATTGATGATAATACAGATATGGTGTATGTTTCAACAAGAGTAGAAAGAAATGATGTGATTAAATGTATTGTTAAAGCTCCTGAAGATTCTACTGTTAATGTCACTAAAAATATTACTGAAACTTTAACTTTTGATATAAATGAATAAGCTTTTATATTTTATGGAAGAGATAAATAAGAATATATAATTGATGTAAGTAAAAAAGATTGTTTTTCTTAAAAGAGAACAGTATTTTTATAAGGTAATAATGATGTGAAAATTGAATTTGATTTAGTTAGTTGTGTTGAAACTACTTTGTAATTTAGAGCTTATAATATTCTCTTAAAAAGTGGATAACATAAAGATATTGAAAATTGTAGACTTGAAATATTGTAATCAGATTAAGCAGATCAAGAACCTCTTATTGGTATTACCAATGAATAAGGATTATATAGTTGTCCAGGATTAATGTTTAAATAAGTTAGAGTTCATGCATAAAGAAAAGGTTTTTTGTAAGTATCATATGATTTTGATGTGCTTGCTAATTCTACAGGATAGATTCTCAATATACCTATGATTCCAGATTATTATAGTCTTATTAATCAATATCATATTTTGATATATGTTCCAAATAAAAATAACTTTTAAATAGATTTTGCACTTGTTTGTCCAGGTATTTAATTAATTCTATTATTTAAGATGGTACAAAGATAGATTCTAAAAATAGATAACATAATGTGATGAAATCAAAATTAGAAATAAATAGAATTAATTAATAAACAATGTTATGGAATTTTTCTGTTCATGTTTAATCATTAGATCCATTTTTACCTGATAATTGTTTTTAATTCTTCATAAATAATTAAAAACCAAAACGTACTCTACTTTGTTAAGAACCATTATCACCTTAATGCAAGGAAAATGGAGTAAGTAGTGCTGCAAAAGTATCATGTTTTAAAACAGTAAATTTAAATGAAATGTTCTTAAAAACTAGAGTTATGTAAACAGAAATTAAAACATTTGTGAGATAGGAGAGTGATGTTATAGCATAAAAGATTAATAATTATTGTGCAGAAGAATCTGTTAGAATATTTGTTACATTTGGACATAAAGTATTGGAAACATTTATGATTTAAAGTAATTTGTTAATGCATAATGAAAAATGCTTTGGTGTTATTGATTGTAAATTTTTCATATTAATTATTTAAGTGGATAAGAGGATGTTTATAAGAGATAATGAAGTGAGTCAACAAAATATTAAAAGAAATCTTTCAAAAATGCCTACATTTAAGAAAGATTTAAAAGGAGGGAATGAAGATAGAACTATGACTACTATTTTATCCCATATAACAAATCAAAGATTTTAAGAATGAGATATATATATATATATACTATTAATATATTTGAATATTTTTATATCAATCACTTGATCGTGAATGAGAACTCGAGGAACTCTTTCTCCTTTTTTTCTTCGACTTTTTCTTTTCACTACTGGAGGAAGAGCTAGATGATCGATGCTTTGGATGTTTTTTTTTCTTTTTTGAATGGCGCCTAATGTCACATTTTCTTATACCTGGAGTCAGAGTAAGAACGTCGATTCAAACGACAATTTCGAGCACTATAATGAATTATATTTATAAATACAAATGCCCCTATTTTCCACATTAATAACATGCACCATCTTTTTTCTTTGCTCTTGCTAACTCGACAATTAGATTTCTTCCATTGAAGTCTTGCATATTCATTAATCTAACTGCATCTGATGCGTCCTCAGGCTTGGCATAAGCCTGTACCCTAAATGCCAAACGGTCCATGTCTTACGATGAAACAAAATCGCCCTTTCCAAGAAAATTCTTGAATTTCTCCATGTCTAGCAAATGCATTCTTGATTTCCATTTCAGATTCTTTAGCAGAGTATCCTGTCACATAAATTCGATTGGCCTCCTCTTTTTTATGCGATCCTGAATCTGATGACATATTTTTTTAAAATTATTTAATTTAATGAATGATGGTTAGATCAAAATACTCAAATAGAAGCATTTTATAAAAATATACATAAGGTATAATTTAATAAATAGAATTCCTCTAATTCAAAAAGAATATTAAATTAAATGTCTTCTTTTCTATTGTATTTAAAGCAAATGATATCAAGTATTTCTTAGCTGATATTGAATTAGTTATATAAAATGATTTAGATATACGAGTGTATTTTCATTCTTGAACATTAATCTAAATACCTGTTCAGAATGTATCAGAGGTAATTATTTAATTTAATGTTCTTTTCACATTTAACACCACATACAGTGGCATCACTTTAAGGCACAACTATTTAGTAGCTTAATCCAGCAAAAGACTCCAGTGGTTTAGCAATGGCGAATGTATGCTTCAGCGAAGGCGTTCATTATTGGGAAATCGTATGTCCTTTTAATACAGATGGAGTGAAAGTAAGGCGTAGTCCTAATTGCAGATTGGCATATCCAAATAGTAATCTCCAAGCGAAAATTTTGAGGGACACCTATTTGAATTTAAAACGACAACACAGAGAGTGGTGGGTGTGCTTCTTAATTTCAACGAGCAATCACTTTAATTCTACTTGAATGGCAATTTGAGCACTAATAAAGGTATACCAAAGGGCAGTCTGGGTTAAGGTCCTTGGTACCCTTGTGTTAGACTATCGCAATTTGGAAATTCGGTGTATTTGACAATGAAGTATGAAGATCGCAGTTTAGTAGAGCATTTTGAATAAGTTTAGCTAGAGACTTAATAAATATAGCATCCGAATCCCTTCTTTTTGATAAATAAGTATCAATAATATTGTATAATAGAAATGAAATTCATTAATTGGAAGATCGATTAGTTTCAGTTCGAAATTGTCCTTTGGTGGGATAACAAATTCCTAAGGCTGAATTAGATGTACTCATAAAGATGAAGTTGGTGATGTGTAATTATTATGGAGACAATGAGATTGTATATTTAATTTTGAATGAAGAAACATCCAAAAAACTTAAAAGAATAAGACAGTATTTAAAACATCATGAGAGAAAGTTGAAGGAGAAATTTGAGAGCAAACCTTAAGAGAAAGAAAAAGATAAATTATTGCAAGAAATCACATAAATGTTACCAAATAATGAAGAAATTGTTTAAGAAGAAAAAAAAGATGAATTTTAATTTAAATATTCAATAGAACAATGTAGAATAGCAGAGAGAATAATAATATAATTAATTGAATAATTTGAAGAGGTGAGAAGTATTGAATCTGCAAAAATGAGATTGTTAACATTTGCAGATCATCCTGCTACTGAAAATCCTTTTTAAGTAGTTGAATATGGAAAATATTTATAACCAGGATCAGGAGTTAAATATGCATATTGTGATGATGAAATCAATAAAAATGGAACCAAATATTCAAAATTAATATTAAGAAGTGAAATAACAGTTTAAGGTTAAAGAATACCATGTAAAAGTGATCGCTATTTCTCTTTAAGAAATCAAGATTAAATAACAATTTATAATGGAGAAGCAGAACTATTTAAAGTTATTGATGTAAATTTAAGAGAATTAGGACCTTATTAAAAAAATAAAAAGAAAATAGATATTCAATAAGAAGAAACACCAAGTCACATTTATAAAATATTAGAAAATTATATAACTGGGGAAACTGAATAATTACCATTATATGATTAAACATTTCTTGAAAAGTTGATTGGAATGGGTTTTGAAGAATCAGCATGTAAAGAGGCTCTTATTTAAACTAATAATAATTTTAATAATGCACTTGATATAGTAAGTAGTACAAGTGGAGAATGGTAATGTACAGTTTGTACTTTATTAAATAAAGAAACTAGACAAAATTGTGAAGCATGTGATGCTCCTAAACCAGATGAATAGATTGAATAATTTATTATCAAATAACCATAATAAAATTAATAAGATTTGATTGAATTAGATGAAAATGAAGAGATTAATTAGGATATTAAAGATAAAATTACTGAAAGTATTATAGATAATGTTACAATAATTCATTGGAATAGTAATAATACTACATATCCTATTCTAATAGCAAGTGTTCATAATAAAAATATACTTTCTATTAAATTTATTTCATATTCTTAAAATTATTTGGATTAATTTTTTATTAATGATGATGGATATTATTGTGTATTAACAAATTGTTGGAGTAAAAATAAAGATTATTCATTATTATTATAATCAGAAACAAGTAGATAAATTGTAGAAACTTTGGCTCCTTTATATAGTAAACATTGTAAGAAATTAGAGATGATTAAAGCTGATCATAAGGCAATTTAAATAGAATATGACATTAAAGCTATTGATAATGCTATATGGAATAATCGACTCTATATTTTTTTGATTGCTGAATAAGCATTAAGTATTTATGAAATCACTTAAAATTCTAAAATTGTATTTTAGAAATAAATCTTCATTGGATTTAATTATAATCTACTCATTTCCAAAACTAAATGTCTAATTTATAGTCTTTCAAAAAGTTTTATTATTGATACTCAATTGAATATCACAGAAATTTTAGAACCAATTTCTAATGCTTATATTAAAGATAATATTATCTGTTATGAAACCAATTATCAAATTAAATAAATTGAAGATAATTCTGAAATCTTGGAAAATAATATCATATAAAGTGAAGAAGTCTAGATATTTTAAACAGTTATTGATGATATTCATACATAGAAATTCTATATTGAAGATAATTTCACTCATATCCACATTAAAGCTGTTTTTGAAGGACCTATTGAAGAACCTAAATAAATTCTATTAATGAATAGTCCTTTAACTGTTAGTGATCCATAAAAATTACCTTTAACTGTCCATTCATTCAAAGGAGCTTCCTTTAATGATTAAACATTTGTTACTTAAATGCTCTTTAATACTAATAAACCCTTCTCTAGTAATTATCCAAAAACATAATTTATATTTAGAAATTAATTTGATGAAGCTATGCTTGTAGATCATGTTATTATTTAAAGTGAAATCACAAATGTTTTTAGAGGATTCCCTATTGGAGCTGGTTTGATATTTGTTTCAAAAGAAGAATATGAATTTAATGATACTTCAGAATTTGATAATTTTGATAAATAATAATATGAAAAATGGAAATCAACTCATTAGAGTCTACATGCAAATGAACCAGTAGGATATTTTGAATTTGAAGCAGATTCTAAAGAAGTATTATGTTAATTAGAGGTTATACGACCATGCAAATATATTATGCTTAAACCAACTAATTTTAGAAAAACACCCCATGATCATACAGCACATTTTTAAACAAACTCTATTGAAATTAAAGGCTTTGCAGCTTTCGGAAAATAAATTCCAAAAACCTAAAGTGAATTTTCAAGTTTTGGGGCAATCTCTGACTGTCAATTATTAGACTAATTAAGAAAAAGAATTGATCTACCTGATAAATTAACTGTTTAATGTAAATATTTAGGTATTAATGGATATCCAAGTAATGGTATTATAGAATTTGATACTGTTTATTCAGGAGAATTTACTATTAAACCTCATGATGATTCATAATATAAATTATTAAAAGTAACTGTGACTGGTAAAAAATACAATAATTTATAAATCAATCAATTAGATAATCTAATAGAATAAGTATATCAAAAGAAACCAGGTGCTTTGACTGTTCTTAATTTATTTATGAAGAAAGAATCCAAAAAAGTATTAGAAGTTATTAATTTATCTAAATTCATTCTTGGAAATGTTTTATCATAAGAAGTTAATGAATAAGTTACAGAATTCTTTAGATAACTTTAATAACATGATGAATTTCATAATATTTTACTATAAGTGGCATAATAGATATTTAACAAGATTGAAAAAGTAGTTCTAACAGAAAGTGGATTAGAATACTTTTTAGGATTAATAACCTATACAGCAAAATTTAAAACATAAGAAATTACAGATATAGCTATGAAATCTTTATTGTTTTCTTTATAAAAATTGAAATCAATTTAACATAAAGATATGTTTATATTTTCAACTAAATATGGAGGACCTCAAGGATAAGTTCAAATTGAAGAAGTTGATGAAACTTTAGTTGAATAAAATGGTAATTAAAAAACTTTGATATGTTAAAAAGATCCTTTGTCTTAGATTCTAATTATGCAATTATCAAATAAGTAATAAATTAGAAGATTTGAAGTAAATCTTTTAGGAGAATTTGAAATTGAGAAATTATCTTTAAGATTTTAATAGATATCTAATTCAGTTAAATTCAGAGTATAAGTTTGGGTAGATAATTTAGTATTAGATTAAGTTTATGATGAATGGACTTTTGTATAATTTACAGATTATGTTCATAAATGTGCTAATTATCATAATTATAATTGTTTACATATTGGACTCAATGGAGTTAGAGCTCGTAAATTATTAGTACAATTGACTTTGGGAAGTGATAATTATTATTCAAAATAAGCAGCTTAATTATAGATACCATAGAATTACTTAGCAGTTATTCCAGAATTCTATGGTTCTCTTTTGAATGCTGAATTGAGTCCATTAGAAATTACAGAAGATTTTAGATATAAGACTACATTATCTTTAGGAGAATCTCTTTACTATGTTTATTAATCAGATCAATCTATACTCATGGATTCATATAATGTATATAAAAAGACTGATTTGACTGATCATTACATAGTGATGTCAAATAAATCATTAAGGAGAAATGCTGATTATTTGGAATAAGCAATTTACAAATTATAATAAGAAAAATAATTAAAAGAAAAGTGTAAAATATAGACAAATCATCTTTAAAGTCTTATAGAATAAACTTAATTAGAATTTTTGAAGGTTTCTCCTCCAAGAAACTATGAAAATAATTCAAATTTCTTGACAGTATTCTCATCACTTTTATTAAGAATGCTTATTGCTATCTCTGGTAAAATACCTAATGCATTAGAATTCATTCAATTAATTATATCATTAGGAGATATGAAAGGTATAACTGATCTTGCTTTATCTTTTATTCAAAAGAAAATTAAAATGTAAATACCTTAATAAGAATGGAATAAATTGATTATTGAACAATTTACAAATCAAAATACACTAAAGAAAAAGTTATTAAATTAATTACCAATCCCAATATTGGAATCATTAAATAAATTAATTGAATTAAATGATGATATTCTTTATGATGCATTAGTAACTCAAATTTAGAGACTTCCATAATAAAAATAAACTGAAGATGGAAATCCAGAGAATGAAAAAATTCTAACATTGATTTTAGAATTTCTTATTAATGATAATAAATTTAGATTAAATTTACTATAAAGTGTTTTACCAAAATGTACTGCTCTTCAAATTAAGAATTCATTAAATCAATAAATACTTACAGAATTATTTTCAAAGGGAATTTTATAACCAGAGAAATTAAAAACTTTATTGGATATGCTTCTATAACCAAGACAATTAGAAAGTAGATATACAGATTGGGCAGCTACTTTATTATTGAGTGATCAAATAAATAATACTTTGTAAATTGAAAAGGATAGTTTGATCTATATATCAAAATACATAATATACTTCTGTTAAATATACATAAAAGATAATGTTGAAAAATTAACAATTGATAATTTGTTATTGTTATTTGATTTTCTAACAAGAAGTGTAAAGAAGATAAATAAATTGAAAATTAGAGGAAATAATAAATAATTAACTGATTTTGAAGACTTTTTGTAAAGATAACATATTTAAATTTGTTATCCAGATACAATAAATAGATTGATTCATTTATTAGAGAAATCAGAAAATTATCTAATTTGGAGTAAAGTATTAAAAGTGATATTAATGATAACACCATAATTATAGAATGAATTATAAATTTATCATAGAGTTATTTAATCATATTTAGGATGTAAATAGAAACTATTAATGAATGAATTATTATAATTCACACTTAATTTAGCATAATAATAAGTACAATAAAATCAAACATGTTCATAAATAATTGATGCTTTATTACCACATCTAGGATTAAATGAAATTAACCACATTTTCATAGTATTCTCTTAAGGTGTATAACACATCTATTTAAATAATGTTAATATTTTACTCAAATACATAGGCATGTATTTACCTTATTTAGGAGGTAAAGATGGAATCATTAATGCTGACAGTTAAATAATTCAATAATTGGAATTATGTTAATCAATGATCAACTTATTATTATAAAGTGAATAAACATTAGCATAATTAAATGAGAATCCAGATTTAAATCATTTATTTGAATGGTATAGTTTGAATTCTTATTAAGGAAAATATATACATTCATATGCTGGTTAATTACTTTAGGGGATGAGTGAATCTATAGATTAACTATTTGAATTATTACCATGCAAATAATATATTTTAAAATAATTATTCCAATAGCAATATTATATTGATAATGTTATAGTGAATTAATATGAAAATAATTAGATCACTTCATATACAGCATACACATATACAAATTAAATTTTGGAAGTGATTCAATAATAATTTGATAAATATTTAATTTCAGATGATGTTGCATAATAATTCTAATCTGATATATATCATTACTTAATAAATAAAATAATTAAAGAGAAATAAATTACATAAGTTTAATTTTAAGAAGAAGAATTTGGTAGTAAAATGAAAGTTTTCAATTTACCAGGTTAAAATATATCAAATTAAGATTGGCCATTGCATAAGAAAGGTGCTAAAAGTAGATTAGCTCTTATTACTCTTCCATAGGGAATGAGAAGTGAATATTAAATGATATTTTAATTGGATAATGAAATTGAAATAAAAAATATTAGATTAGGTATTTAAACTTTTACAGCTGATTTTGCTGATAAACAATTAGGTACTCCAAGTAGTATCTTATTAGAAGTAGGAAAATCATTAGAAGAACTATATCCAATTGCTGAAATGTAATTAATTAATGATGAACATTATTCACAATATTAAGTCAAAGTTTTTTGTTATAATTCTTAACTTATGAATAAATAACAATTACCATCTGGATAATCTGTAAAATTCATAAGTTTTAGAATGAGATAATAATATGTAGAATAATTGGACATGTCTAAAACTATGAAAAAGCTTTGTTTGGGTATCAGTTTTATATCTGTTATTGGTTATGTTGCAAATAGATAAAAGGTTGATTTTATTTATACATTGTAAGAAAAGGCTGCAATAGAAATTCTATCCAAATTCTGTAAACCTAATTATTAGAAAACATTACAATAATTAGCTAATGATTCAATAGTATTGGAATAACTCTAAAATAATATTGATAAATTTATGAATGCTCTTAATTCTTATTCATTTTAATTAAGTCCCTTAATATTAGCAATTGCTAAATATAATCATTAAGTTGGAGATTGGTTGGTACTCAAATTGATGGAACATCCTGAATAATCTCATAGTAAATTACTCAGTTAAATTATATTGGAAGGAGAACATGTTCATGAAAGATTCCTAAAATTACATAATCATTTATTTGAAAAATTGTTGGCTTTACAAATTAATAATCATTAATAATAAGATTTATTATGGTATGAAAAATTAGCTCAAAATTTTATTGAATCTTATTGCAATGTTCTATTATTATAAAAAAGCAAATTGAAATAAAGAGAATTAACTTTAAATATTAGTAAAAATGATATAATACATTTAATTGAATTGTTTTAATTGATGCATAATAAACATGCTCGACATTTACTTATCAAATTAATAGTCACAATTACTTATCTCCCTCATCCATATTAATAAATTGAAGAAGTAGAATAAATTCTATAATTTACTTTAGATAAGAGTAGAACTTAACCATATTTTTTAGAAGTGCTTGGACCCTTAGCTTTGGGAAATAGATTTAGTATTGAATGGATTGTAAATCAGTTGGATTCAATATTTGGTAAATTTGAATTGAACTATGTTATTTAATTCTTATATACTCTTTCAACAAATAAAAAGATTGCTGATCATCTACTCAAATATCTTCTCCCTCTTTATAATTCATTAATAGAAGAACCAATAAGCAAAACTATATTAAAATAATTAGATGATAAAACTATAGAATTAGTAGCTAAATTCATAAGCTATATGGTATAAAAATATCATGCAAAATTCATTATTGAAGCATTGATTCGAGATATTAGTAGATTAGAAGGAAATAAAGATATGAAGTTTGTTAGATCTTTATTAGTTCCTATATTGAATAGTGAAGATTATGTATTTTTGAAGATTCAATTTGAAGATTAAGGTAAATATATTTTAGACCCAAAGTTGATTGTTTCAAAATAGATTGATAATACCTTATAATAAGATGAATTAGTTTTTGAATCTTAATTATTAACAACTAAATAAAGAGATTAATTATTTACTAATATAAGTGAAACCTATTGGAATAAAATTGCTTATTAGAAAAATGATGGAGATTCTGATATATTGCCACATTTAGAAGATAAATTCTTTAATTCTACTCCTTAAATGATGGTTATTAATTATAGAATCAATAATATAGACAAAACTATTATACTATATCATAATGTAAAATGTACAAAAACAGACAAATTAGATTTAACATACAGTTGGAATCAAGGAAAGATGAAATTATTCTATTTCAATGAAAATAATTTAATTGTTAATGAAGAGATTGACATTAATGCTTTTATTGAAATATATGATGAATAAGGTACTTTAACTTTCTAAAATAATGATAATGTATTCTTAGAAATTGAATATGTACCAGGAGAACCATCTAGAATCAATTTAACATCTTTGAATCTAAAAGACTAAGGAACCTTAGATAATTTAAAGATTGAATATTATGTTTCAGGAATCAGACCTTAAAAATAAAAGAAAACATTACCATAAATTAATATTCCATAAGAAACTATTAGTTTACTCTTCTAAAATTATGAGACTAATTAGTCATTGTAATATTATAGTGCTGTTCCAATTTATTAATTGCCAAGTTAATTAAAATTATGTGAATTGAAATAATTAATAGTTTTCAATAAATATGGATTAAAATAGGAATGCAATATATTTGAAAAATAGACTAAATTAAATGAATTACCTACAAATCAATTAAATATTATTGAATTAGTGGTCAATGCAAGAGAATTCATTGATAACATCCAACCTAAATCATCAACATTCACTTATCCATAATAATTAACAATATTTCCTTTATTTGAAGAACTTAATGGTGTAAATGCTATGTTATCAGTAATTAGAGAAGGAATTGGATAATGGAAAAATTAATAGAGTGCTAATGCATGGTTATAATTTTTGAATGAATTGTAATCATTTTGTTAATTACCTAATTTTTTCAATTTGTTTATGAAGAATTAATTATGTGTAAATTTGTTGTTTGATTTAATTGCAGGACCACCAGATTCAAATAATAAGAAGTTAGAAGAGGAAGAATAGAATGCTGTTAAATTTATTTACACTACTCTGGTTAATGTATTCAGTGCTAGTAGTGGACCAGAAGTAAGAATAAAGGCTTTGGAACAGAATTTAATTAAATAAATCCTAGATAGAATAGCTTTAGTTAGTAAAGAAACTAAAAGAGTATTTAGAAATGTAATTGAAGAATAAATAGTTTAAGAATCACCTTAAAAAAATAATTTATTGTAAAAATCAAATAAATAGAAAAGAGGTGTAGGATATGCTAGTGATAATACTGGATAAAATTAGAAATGGAATACAATAGAATATGTAGAAAAGAAAACATAAAAATCATAATAATTAATTGGATTATTGGGTATAGTAGAATCATTCTTTGATTTCTAACATTGGCATCCAACTGAAGAATTATTACATAAATTAAAGAATACATTATTTGAAAGTGCATTATTGCCTTTATTGGAAAGTGCATTCAGAAGTGGTTCACTTTTGGAAATATCAAAAGAATTTGATTTGTATTGTAAGTATTTGAAAATAGTTTAATCTATGTCACATCATAAAGTACTAGCTAGTGTTTTCTTAAAGATACCAGAAGAATATTATCCACCTTAAACATAATCATTATTTGAATTATTAAGTGCATTAGCAGATACATCTAAAATATTTATGAATTGTATTTAAAATAATAGAAAGAAGAATGAAGAAGAAGAACACTCTTTTGAAATTGCCAAAATGATTATAGATACTCATAAAAAAATGGAAAATTGTATATATAAGATGAATGATAGTGGTAGTAGTAGTAATGAAGAAGATGAAACAGAACAACTCAAAAAATAAAAAGAATTAGCTAATGAATTGATCTAATAGATTCTATCCAAATAATTACCTGAAGCATATAGAACCTTATTATCAGATTTAAGATTCAGTTATATTGATATGAAAGTTGGTGGCAGATATAAACATCATTATTCAGGAAATATTTCAACACAAATAAATCAAGATAAAATTGTAAGATTAGCTTAAGAATTTGCAGATATGTCAACATCCTTACCTATTGAACATACTAATGCAATATTCGTAAGAGCAGATAAAGAACGAGTAGATGTAATGAAAGCACTTGTTATGGGTGCTAAAGGTACTCCTTATGCACATGGTGCTTTTCTATTTGATATTTATGCTGATGATTCATATCCTAATGCTCCCCCAAAAATGAATTTGTCTACTACAGGAAATGGAAAAGTTAGATTCAATCCTAATTTATATAGTTGTGGAAAAGTATGTTTGTCTCTTCTAGGTACATGGAGAGGTAATGCTTCTGAAAATTGGGATCCAAAAATTTCTACTCTTCTTTAAGTTTTAGTATCCACTTAAGCTATCATTATGAGTGAAGAAGTATATTTCAATGAACCAGGTTTTGAATAAGAAGCTAATACAGAGGAAGGTGAAAAGAAAAATGAAGGTTATTCTAATATTGTTAGATATTGCAATATTAAATATGCTATGATAGATTAGATTAGAGATCCACCAAAAGGATTTGAAACTATTATTAGAAGACACTTTTATCTTAAAAAATAGGAAATCTTAGAAGAATGCAATAAGTGGGTTGAACTTGCAGATACAAAAGAAGCTGTATATACAGGATTACTCAGTGATCATAATTCCAGTTGGTGTAGTGAATTCAAAAAGAGTAAGAAAGCTTATCATAAGAAATTGACAGAAGCTGTAAAAGAATTAGAAGATGAATTAAATAAAATATAACCACCCTCTGCAGCAGATTTAGAAGGATCAAGAGTTTTAAGAACTCACATTAAAAAATAACCAAAAATTAAAAATGTTAAAGAAGGAATGGCTAATTTAGATGAAGTGGATGTTACATATACTAAGATTCAGTAGAAGGAATTTGAAGCTAATGATGAAAATGTTTTAGATAGATGGAGTAGATATATTGGTGCAATGGGTATGGATGCAGTAAAAAAGTAAGCAAATAGCTGTGTTTTGGTATCAGGAATTGGAGCTTTGGGTATTGAAGTAGCCAAAAATATAGTTTTATCTGGAGTCAAAATGTTAACCATTCATGATGAATAAAAATGCACTTAATATGATCTAAATGGATAATTTTTCATTGAAGAAAAAGATATTGGTAAGAACAGAGCTGAAATAAGTTGGGAAAAATTACAATAACTTAATTCATATGTTAGAGTGAATTATGAAACTGTAGAACTACTTAAAATTGATTTAACTAAATATAATATTGTAGTAGTATGTGCTACATATACAAATGATATATTATTCAAATTGTCTGCATTATGTCGTTAACATAAAGTGAAATTAATTATAAGTTCAGTGGATGGAGTATTTGGAAGAGTATTTAATGACTTTGGTTAATCTTTCATTGTTGAAGATAAAAATGGTGAATAAACTGTTGATTATATTGTTAAATCTGTTACTGAAAAAGGATAAAATTAGATGCATTTTGAAATCACAGGTAAACATGAATTTTAGGATGATGATGTTGTAATGATTGATAATATTGAAGGAATGATAGATTAAAATGGAAATTCAATTAATAAAACTATTTAAAAGGTTAAAGTAATTAGTAAATCAATCTTAGAGATATAATTAAGTGGATATTCAAAATATATTAGAAATGGAACTATTAAATTAGTTAAAGTACCTGTTGAATTATCATTCTAACCCTATAATTAACAATTTATAGATAAACCAATTTATGATCCTAATATGTCAGAATACGATTTTATCAAATTGTAAAATACTGAAAATCTACATAATCTTTATAATAATCAATAAATCAAGGATGAAAATTTTGAATCCTTATTCAAGCATTACTCAACTTTGGGTGAATTTTCACCTTTGTCTGCTTATCTTGGAGGATTTGTCTCATAAGAAGCTATTAAAGGAATAACTAATAAGTTTACTCCAGTTTAACAAATATTTTATGTTGATTGCACTGAAGTATTATAAAAAGAGATATCCAAAGATATTAAAGTTAGTGAAAGATCTTTAAGTAGATTTTTGGGAATAGAAGTTGCATCTAAAATAGAGAAATCTAAGGTTTTCATGGTTGGATGTGGTGCAATTGGTTGTGAATTACTCAAGAATTTTGCTATGCTTAATTTAGGAATAAAGGGTTCAATCACAATAACTGATCCAGATCACATTGAAGTTAGTAATCTAAATAGATAATTCTTATTCAGGGAAAAACATTTAAGAAAGCCAAAGTCTTAGACAGCAGCTGCTGCTGTAATTTAAATGAATCCCTATTTAAGAGATCACATTATAGCAAGACTTGACAAAGTTCATGATTTAACAGAAAATATATACACAGATTAATTCTTTGAAGAACAAGATATAATAGCTAATGCTCTTGACAATGTAGCTGCTAGAAGATATGTTGACAAAAGATGTGTTAATGCTCGCAAGCCACTATTAGAGTCTGGTACTCTTGGACCAAAAGGTCATGTACAATGTATCATTCCATTTTAAACTGAATCTTATGGAAGTTCTAATGATCCTGTAGAAGAAGGAGAAATTCCATACTGTACATTAAAGATGTTCCCTGAAGAGACTTTCCATTGTGTTGAATTTGCAAGAGATAAATTTGGTAAACATTTTTCAGCAAGACCAAAATAATTAATAAAAATGATGGCTGAAGATTATATACCCAGTTTAGAAGATAACAAACCATTAAGAGAAGGTATCAAGTTGTTTAAAAACAAACCAAATTCATTTGAAGATTGCATTAAATGGGCAAGAGGAAAATTCTAGAAATACTTCGTTAATGACATTAAATAACTTTTATATACATATCCAGAAGATGCTAAAACAAAGGATGGCAATCTGTTTTGGACTATGCCTAAACGTCCTCCTAAACCTATTTAATTTGATCCTGAAAATGAAATTCATCAATAATTTGTATCTACCTTTGCTTTCCTTAGAGCCAAAATGTTCAGTCTTGAAACTAACAAAGATTGGAGAACTAAAGCTTTTAGGTAATAAGTATCTAAGTAAGCTAATCTAATTAGTTTTCCAGAGTGGTAACCAAGTGAAGAAAAGAAAAAAGTATTTATTATTTTGATTATAATTTTTAGTCTATTTCTGAAAAAGTTAAAGAACATGGCCAAAAAGAAGAAGTGGAAGAGAATGAATCTAATCAAAACTAAAGTACTTAAGAAGAAACATAATTATTGTTTAAATAATTTAGATCCTTATTACCCATTACTTTATAATCTGATGAATTTGAAAAAGATAATGATTAAAATGGACACATAGATTTCATTCATTCCTTTGGCAATCTAAGAGCTGCTAATTATAAATTAGAGCTTATGGATTGGTTAACTGTAAAAATCAAAGCTGGACGTATTGTACCTGCTTTGGCTACTACTACTGCTGTTGTTGCTGGACTTTAGACTATAGAATTAATTAAGACTTTGAAGAATGTCTAAATTTCAGACATGAAAAACGCATTTGTCAATTTAGCCATTCCTTTTGTGAAATTGACTGAACCAGGTTTGGTTCCCAAGAAGAAAATTAATGAAAAAATCACTGTTACATTATGGGATATTTGGACACATGAAATTACAAAGTCAACTACTTTTATATAGTTGTTTGAAATTTTGAAATAATAATATGATTTACATCCAAGAGATGTTTTTTTGAAGGCTTAACCAGTATACATGGAAATTATGTATGCTAAAAAACCAGAAGAGAAAAAACATTTTTTGGACCAGCCAATTATTAAATTATTAGACATACAAGTATTGTTTATTCTTAATTATTAGAAATATGTTGATTTGACTATCAATTTTACATTAACATAGGAGAGTTAAGAAATTATCAAGGGAATACCATAAGTCAGATTGGTTTTGAAGTGATAACAATATTATATCAAAATATAAATCATAAAATATTATTTTCTTATATTTATGATTCAATATCTCTGTTATTGGAAATAGTTATCTTCCAATTCATCAATAAACGTGAAATAAGCAATCACAGCAGTAATATCATCGCAACCAAATTTCAGGTACGGTAAATCTCCAATCTTTGAATTAGTCTTCTTTTATTTGTTCATCTCATCCCATCTGGACCTACATTCAGTAACCTTTCTCTAAATAAAAATATATACAATAGCTTCAGCAACACTCTCTTTAGGCTCATGTTTCAAAACAAATCCGCAGACTTCTGCACTACTCATCACATCCCAAACACCATCTGATCCTATTACCATAAACTTGTCTTATTTTGTTAATTCAATATGTTAAACTTCTGGTTCTGAAATCAAACCTATTTTCTTAGCTTGCAAATCTCCTAATCTTTATTAATATAATTTGAATTTCAATACGTTCTCGTCATAGCAATACCTGGACCCTCATCATCTGCCCAAATACGATAAGGTCCCACAGGCTAGCCATCATGTATCAGTCTTTCTATTTTACCTCCACATCTTATGATTCTTTCTTTCTCATCTGGTCTTGTAGGTTTATGATCATATGATAATTCAATAGCTAATTTCTCTTTTGCAGTTTATCTAAATAGTACTGCTCTTGAATCACCAAGATTGGCAATATAACACATATTCTTAACTACAAAAATTGAAATTGCACATGTTCCAGAATTACTATAATCAATACCAGATGATCTAAGTTTTGCTTCAGCATTTTTAAAAGCACTCTTCAAAAAACTCTCTCTTTGTTTATCATTCTACAAAGCTTTAATTCTCTTTGGGTTTTTTTCAAGGAATGTTTAAATATAATCATTTGCTGCTTAAGATGCTTCCTTACCTGAGGAACCATGACCATCATACACTTATTATAAAAATAAAAATAAACCTGCAAAAAAATAACAATCTTCAGTAAATCTTTCCATAGTACAATATGAATCTTGGCATTCAGTTTTTTTGGGACCATATCCCATCTTTGAATGTCCAAATAATTTGATTTCCTTCATTGGATTTATCAAAGTCTTATTGAGATTCTACACAACATTTTACTTCTTCTTCTTTTTCTTATTCTTACCACTCTAATTGCTATTACCTCCAAACCAATTAAGAAGAAACATTTATTTATATATATTTAAATTATTTATTAAAAAATGCTACGATTTATTTATCAAGGATTCTCAACCTTAGTAAAATAAAATCCACTTAAGAATGGGTTCAGATTTGAGAATTAAAATCTTACATGGACTTTTGGAGAATTCGATGTATTGAATAATTGTTATTGAGAGACACATTCAAGTGCATTCGCATATGGATTGATTGAACAAGGTTGGAAACAAGGAGATAAGCTTTTGCTCTTGCTTGGTAGATCTAACACAAGTGAGGCAGCCACTACATTTGCTGGAGCAGCTAAAGCAGGAGTAATTACAGTACCATTCAGATCCAATGATCCAAATGAAATTGAAAAGACTATTAGTATTGTAAATCCAAAAGGAATTGTATTTTCACCTAATCAACTAATTGGAGAAACAAAGTTCATTGAAATCTTGAAAACCCTTGTTCCAGAATCCACATAGAGTATCTATTAAAATTAATTTGTCTCAAGCTCAATCTGGAGAAAGTCTAAAGAGTAGTAAATTTACTAATTTGAAATGGTTGATTCATACTGGATTTTATTCATATCCAGGAACCTACAAATTCAGAGTATTAAACTATTGAAGCCACTAGGAATCATTGGTTTACGCCTCCAGGAACTTTAATCGACTTTCTCTCCCAACTGTTACAGGACCAGTCACAGCTTAATTAAGAAATGGATAACTCTAAACCTACACTTATTAAGACTTAGCAAAAATGAGTGAGAAAGTGCAAGGATCTAAACATGTGATAGTCTCTGGAGATCCATAAACTGTAACCAACTTCAGCATTGGTAAGCTTAAGGATTTCTAATTTTGTAGTTGTTGGTGGATTAGAAAGAGGTTACAATACTGTTTTGACAGGAGGAGACAAAGTAAATAAAGTCTAAAAGATTTTACAGTATTATGACAATTATAGTCTGGTAGTAGATGACTCAGTTCTAAGTGAATAATAATAGGTATGATAATATTGTAATATTATTTTAGTCAGTTGATGTTAGCAACCTTTAAAATTTATTCACTGTTGGGGATGTCACAAAGGCATAAAATGTATTCCAAAAATAAGCCATCTAAATTTGATATAATAATACCAAAAAAACACAATTATATTAATAATGGATTAATCTTCATCAATTTTGAGTATTAAGAGGGAAAAGTTTAGAACTGTGATTAGAAAAGAGTTTATTGAATAATAACTCAAAAAAAAGAGAATAATTATACCTGAATAAGAAGATCACGATTTGAATGATAAACTCAAAATTATTAAAAAGCAAATGATTGCCATTCATGAAAATATTGAAAATGATTTTCAAAAAGCTATGAATAAATATTATGATTATTTAGTAGACTAAGATCTCATGAATGAATTATTACTCTAATTTGAATTAAATTGTCAATAAAATTATCGAATAACTATTTATTGGATTCTTTGCAATCTTACTTTAGGAGATAAAATTGGAGCTAAATTTCTATTTGATACAAATTTTGATTTTTTAAAAATACTTTACACAGATATTAAAAATCCTGTTTACAATGAATTTGTTCTTGAAATCATCTAAAATTTATTAGCAGATTATGATATTGATGTTTTTGAATTTTTGATGAGAGATGATGATCTACTACATATTCTTAATAAAAATGCTAATATAATTTCAGAAGAAACATATAAAAAATTATTAGTACATATTTGTGTTAAAATTGTTGAATTTAAATCACTATTGAGCGATTATTTAGTTGAGACATTATGTTAATTAATGCCTTAATATATAGCATTTCAATGCACTTATATTCTAACTTCAAGAATGGAATTTAGTAATCATCATTTGGTAATTCATGCAGTTAGATATTTATTAAAAAATGATGACAATCTCACTTTTATAATTTTAAGGATTTTATAAGAAATAAAGGAATCTTATTTACTCTATTAAATATTATAACAAAATGAAATACATAGTTTTATCTGTAATTTATTTTTGACAACAAACAATTCAAATTGTATTAAAGCTCTTCTAACATTATTTTTTAATATTGTCGAGTTAGAGGATATATAATTTTATATTTGTTAGAAGGAAGTTTTAAATTTAATAATAGAAATGTCATTAAATATAGAATATGCTGAAAAATCATTAAATGTATTAGAATGTCTAATGCAAGATGATCATTTTTTACATGATTATCCTTAAATTTTGGATGAAAATTACTATTGTTCTTAATTACTTAATTTGAATATTGACGATCCTATTACTTCAATTGCTATTTTAAATTACATTAAAAGAGTCTTAGAATTTGGAGATACGATAAATGATGACAGATATTAAAATATATTTTCTAAATATAAAAATAAGGTAAAATATAGATTTTATTATCAGGTAGAATTTTTGTTTTTATCTTAAAATGAATGTCTATCAAATTTAGCAAAATAATTACTTTTATGTTATGATTGAATTATTATTATTATTATTATTATTATTTAATATAAAAAATTTCGGTATGTTTAAGACATTAGATGATTTAAAGAAAGGTGACAAAGATGAAAAATAAAAGAAAACTAGCAATTCTTATGCTGGAGGAGAAAAGAGGTATAATTATTTATTAAATATCTTAGTGGACTCTCAATTCAAAATCCTGACGATTACGATGAATTAATAAATAAGGCGTATTAATCTATTAAAATGCTTATAGAAAGTAAGGAGGCACTAAACCTGATGGAGATGAGGATCCAAAAGAATGGTGTAAAATTACTTTATGGAATAATGGATTTTAAATTAATGATGGAGAATTCAAAGATTTAAATGATCCAGAAAACAAGAAATTCATTGCAGAATTAAAATAAAGGTAACATAATTATATATATAAAAAGCTAAGTTCCAACAGCCTTACGAGCAAAATATCCCAAAGGTTTGAGTGTAAAATTGGAAGATAGAAAAACTGAAAAATATGTACCACCTCCACCACCTAAATATGTAGAATTTAGTGGATCAGGAGTTAGTTTGGGTTAATAATAATTTGTTTAATAATAATAACAAGTTAAAGTTGATTTGAGTAAATAAGGATAAATACAAATTGATCCCAATCAACCCACAACAAATATTATGGTGAGATTATCCACTGGTAATACTATTACATTGACAGTTAATACTACAACAAGAGTGACAGTCATTCAATAACATCTTTTAAGGTATTTTTAAATATTTATCAAGAATGATGAATTTACCTCCTCAAAAATAAATCTAGTTAATTTCAGGTTTTCCTCCAAGACCAATTTAGAATTTGAATTAAACTGTTGAAGAAGCTGATTTATGCGATTCCTAAATCACTTAAACTATTGTTTGAGTTATTAGAACATAAATATCTATTGTATAATTTATTGTATATTTGTTTATCATATTTTATCCCCTGATTATTATAAGTTTCTAAAAATGGGGAACAGAAGTTCAAATAATTCGAATTAAAAAATTGGATAAGAAGCCAAATGTCCTAATTGTGATCGTAAATTTGGACCTTCTACTACATACAACTTGCTTAATACTCATATAGATCATTGTTTACAAAACTAATAACAAATAAATAATATTGGATTTCAAATGCCTTAGCCATAAGTATAACTGGGAGATAATTATATTTGGGTAAAATAAAATAATCAATGGAAAAGAGTATAATCATAAGTTAATGGTGGATAGATCTAAGTAACTTTTTTAATAAATTTTAAAGAATTTAAGTGTTTAAGAAATCAAGAACAGATCCTTTCCAGAAAAATAAATGTGGTTCAATCTATAACTTGAAAAATTTCGTATTCCTTGGTAACTAGGATCTGATAAATTGAATGTCAATCTAAATGATTTATTATAATCTTCTTTAATTTCAGCAAGAAATGTTAATTTGTATAAAGAAGTCAAGGTAGTATTTTAAAACGACAAAGTATAAGATGCAGGTGGCTTATTAAGAGAATGGTTAACTTTAATTTTTAAAGAAATGTGTAAAGATATCTTTTCATTGACAGAAACAAATGATGTTACATATAAAATTGCTAAATAGAGTCAATATTTTGATTTAGTTGGTTTAGCAATAGCAAAAGCACTTTTTGAAAGAATGAATATCTGTGTTGAATTTGATAGACCCTTGGTTAAAAGATTAATTGGTTAAGAAATCTCATTTCAAGATATGTAATTTTATGATAAAAGTCTGTATTTGAGTTGGAAATATTTACTTGAAAATTAATTTGATGAAAATTCATTATAATAATATTTTATCATATGTAAGGATGATGAAATAATTGAATTAAAATAAAATGGAGCTGATATTTTAGTAACTAACTAAAACAAATAAGAATTTGTAGATTTAAGGTAGAATTTATTATTATTATTAAGTATCTAATTCTATAGTGAAAAAATGATATCAAAATAACTTGGTTAAATCTAAAATGGATTATATAAATATATACCAAAAGATTATTTAAATATCTTTACAGCTGAAGAATTTGAAATGATTCTTTATGGTGTATCAGTTGTAGATTTAGATGAGTGGAAATAACATACAACATATAAAACACCATATGCTGATACTTCTCAATAAATAAAGTGGTTTTGGAAAATATTATCTGAATTTGATTAGGATTAATTAAAAAAGTTTTTACATTATTGCACAGGTTCTTATAGAATTCCAGTTAAGTATTTAATACATTATTGCAATTTATAGTGGTTTTAGTAAACTTGAGTCCAATAGAGGAATGTATTCAAAATTTTAGATTATTCCTATTGATTATATAAATGCCAATTCTTTCCCAATAGCTCATACATGTTTCAATAGACTTGAGCTTCCAAAATATAGTAGTGAAGAAATGATGAGAAAATATTTGAGATCTATTGTTCTAAATGATCTTGAAGGAGTTTTTGGAATGGAATGAATAATTATAATTAATGATTGATTTTAATATTTAATATTGCTTATCATCAAAACTAATCTCTTCCAATAATTTATTTTTTTTTAATTTTATAAATCATTTGTTTATAAACTTACTATATAAAAAAAAACAAAAAAAACAATTTAGTTTTTTAATTCAAATTAATAAAATTTTTGATATTAAACTTACGGTGAACTTGAGTTAAATTGTTGTAATACTTTTAGAAGTATAGATAAATGGAGCTCTAATAAATTTAATTAAAACTTAGATTAATTTAATTCCTGAAAATATAACAATTTGGTAATTGCTGATGTTTAGAAAATAATTTATATTGAAATTTAGAGTTAATTAAGTTTGATATAAAATGAGAATTTAGATGATAATGAATTGATATAAGGATAAATATATTGGCTGAATTGTAAGATTAAAAAATTTCTGACCAAATTTAAATTCACCAAAAAGATTTCATTTAAAAAAATGGTATTGAAAGATAAAGGAAAGCTGGATATTAAAACTTTAAAAGTTGAATGATCCAAACTACATTATTAAAATGTAATATTATGATACACATATTTAGATATCGAAAAAATCTAAGTTATTTAAATAAATAATTTTTGTTTATTATTTATAAACATAATTTTTGTTTGAGAATAATAAAATTTTTATTTTATTGAAATCATTAAGATAGATTTTTTATTTGAATCTCAATTTAGGTGAAATTAACATCTATAGTTAGAGTTGGATATGAAAATTATAATTATTTCATTTAATTTAGAAATAGGATAGGATTGTACTTATTCATAATTTGATATATAATTTTTAATTTTAGATGGAGCTCATAAAGCAAATAAGGTAAAATATTATAATTATTCTTTGGTTTATCTTGGAAGAAATTTATATTCAAATTAATATTACTGCTTTAATTTAATTAAATTTATTTACAGAATGATATTATATTTTATATGAACACTTATTAAATCATTAATAATATTAAGTGTTTATGTCTTATTATTTTATCCTAGCAAAACTATTCGTTATTTATTTTAAGTATATAAAGCTTTAATTTAAAGCAAAATTTATATGGGATCATATTTTTGATTTATTTTATGATGAAAATTAAAAAGTAGAAAAATAAAAGATCAAAATATAAGAGCATAAATTCTAATGAAAGAGCTCTTATCATTCAATATATTGAAGAATACAAGTACTCTACATCTCATGTATAATTATTTTTATTTTCAGGTCTCTTTGATTACAGGACATAAAACTTCTACAATTAAAGCTATATATTAAGTTTATAAAAAGGAAGGTAGAATCAATAAGAAAGAAAAAAGAGATAAAATTCTCAATATAACCACTTAAGTAATATTAGTTGTGTAGGATGATATGTATATGAATTATTATATTTTAAGAAATAAGAGTTATGTTAAATTAGGTGAAGAAATTAAGGAGTTTAAATCTATTAACGATGAAGATAATAATGTGAAAGATTCTAAAGAGAAAATGATTAAAGAATAGCTTTTAAACAAGAAATATCAAATTCTAAATTCACTAACAAAATAGTAGGCTGTTGAAAATTTTACATAAGAGATGAATACTATAATCTAAAAGAAGGCTTTAACTAATGAATTTCTAATAATTAAACAAAATTCAGATCTAAAATGTTAACAAAAACAATCTTTAAAATTATCAAGAAATAAATAACAAGAAATTTTTTCTGATATAACTTAATTTCCATAAATTTAAAATAACAGTTTTAACTAATAAGTCTTAAACATACTTGAGGAATAACATAGATTAATGAGATTGTGAGGAGTTATATTCAAAACTAAAATTATACTAATTTCTTATTCTTACATTAAATATTTATAAAAAATTTGATTTTTAATTACTAATTATAAATACTATCCTATTTCATTATTTCAATATTTAATTAATGAAGAGTAATATCAATACTGAATAATTTTTTTTCTCTTAATTTTAAGAACATGTTATAATGCGATTTTAATTAATTAATGAATCATTAAAAAATTAATATAATATAAAATAAAAATATAAACACGAAAATATTAAATTGCATCATTATCCTGATTTAGATTATTTATTACTCCTCTTTATGATTTTCTAAATTATTGATAAGATTAAATTCCTAAAATGAAAAAATTACAAAAAAAATCAAGATATTAGTTACATAATTCAATAGAGTTTATTTTGGTTAATATCCTAATTTAAATAACAGACACTTAAAAACTAATATATTTCTAAAAATAATGGACTTTAAAAGAATTATCAATAAAACTTTTTATTTATTTTATATTTATTACTAAAAATATGTAATTTATCGAATTTAATTGAATAAAATTTGTATTTTTAAACAGAAATTTATTGCATTATAATCATCTATTTAATTACGAAGTGAGGGTCAATCGAATAAATATTTAATAAGAATTAAGGATAATAATTTAAAATTCATTTTTAATCACATTATTAACATTATCTTCAAATAAAAGCAAACCTTTGCAATCATATTTAAAAAAGCAAAATTTGGCTATTTAAAACATTAGACTTATCCATATTAAGTTTGATTACTTATTCATTAATAAAAGATCATGACTAATTATATATGAATCTTTGATTTATTAATAATTATTATTCAGGAATTAATGCAACAAAAAATAATATTTTAATAATTATTAATTAATGATATTTATTAATACATAAGTTATATTTGGATCGCAAAAAATAATTTTAACCCATAAAAACATTCTTAAATTATTTAAAATTACAATTGAATAAATTTAAAATATGATGTGTTTATTTATTTATTTTATTCACATTCTGTCTTAAAATGTTAACTAAAATAAGGGTTTCAAAATTAAACTAAAAAATACATAATTAAGAATAAAAATATATATAAATATCAATCCTATTTAATTTTATTTTCTAGTGGTTTAATATATTAATCATTCTTTTTAATATTTGATTTATTTTATTCTGAAAGATATTCTTCTTTTTTCAAAACTAATTCAACCCATTCTGGCTCATCTGGAATAACTCCTTCTATAACAAACTTTATTCCAATAACTATGTGTTCAGCAACAATTAATAACAAAAAATTTCTCAATCCAAACTAATATTAGTAATAAATTACATTAGTTTAATCTTAATTAGAACTTTCATCAGCTCCGATTAATTAATTTAACTATTATTAATTTGCTTGATAAATAGTTAAACAATTTGTAACTATACCAATATAACCAACAAGTTATAAGATGTCATTCCAAACTCCTATATTTTTTTTTGGTTCTGCTAAAGGTCTTTTGACGAATTTTCTATAACCATACAACAATCCTTCAATATTGAGTAGATTAAAAAACAAAACAATAATTGGTATAATTTAGGAACCTGCACTAAACATAGTAACCATACAAAATTAAGTCATCTAATTATATATTTTATATATAATTACAAAATAAGTGAATTATTCAACATAATCTGGTGGGTCTATCATTCTTTTATTTAATTCAATTTACTAAAGAAAATATTGAGAAGAAGATATTCCCTTATCAAATGATTTATTCATTCCACTAGTTTCAGTATCTCCTATTTTTTATTAAATAGTGGTTTATTTATTACTGTTTAATTATTTTTATTTATTGAAGTCCCTATTGAATTTTAATTTAATGAAAGTAAAGGATATCCATGGATAAATAGTATACCTAATAAGATGAACAACAGACCATGTTATAGTAAAGGAGATACTAAATAGATGTAACTCATCTTTATCAGGTTTTATTATACTTCTATAAAAAAGTCTACCAAAAGAATTTAGAAAAGTGAAAGCAAATACTTTTAAAATATAAACATTTTCTCTTTCATCTTAGAATTGATGATTCTCATAAATTAGAGTGTGTTTGGAAAAGAAATTGAAAATTTCATTTGTTATTAAAACTGTTAATGCTAAAAGACAAGCCCATAGAGTTTAATAAACATCATCATCCTAATAAATCTGTTTAAGATAATAATATCCAGTCTATTATCCAGAAATAAAGATCAATGCTAAAATAACTAAAGGAGTATTAGATTTAAAGTATTTCCATTATACATTTCTAGTGTCCATTATTTCTATTGTATGTGTTACATCTTCTATGATAAAGGATCCTTTAAATTATGGGATATTTCTTCTTTATTCCTTTGCCACATGCATATCAAAATTATACATAGTTTCACTTTATTTTCTCTTCCAAAATTCAAAAAATATGGTTGCCCAAACAGCCATACATAAAGTATATATTGGAGCAATTGCTAAAATAGCTTCTTCATCAAAAAATTAAATGATCCCTAAGATTAATCCTGGAATAGCTGGCAAAAATAACCAAGTTGAAAAAAAACATAAAAATACAAAAAACATTCCAACTTCTGGTCCAAAATAGGTTGATAAGGTACTAAAAGTACGACTAGTAGATTTTTTTAATTGAAATGGTTCAAATAAAATATTTATTCTTTCATTTTTCCAAAATTTAATGATTAATTCTTTTTCTTCTACATCATGCAAAGGAAACTGTTCTAAAAGTAATCCATCACTTATAAATTATTCTATATCAAATTCATCATATAATAAAGTAAGAAGGATCTATTAATTATGGATATGATGAAAGTTTTCAAACTCTTCTTAGATATTTAAATTAAAAGGAGAAAGATATCCTTCCCTTGAATTATATATCATCATCTTATTTTAATCAGCAATTACATTTTTAAGTCTTTCATCAATTTTTAAGCAATAATATGTAAATTGTTTATCAATAGATTCATAAAAGATATACTTAAACTGCCCTTTTTCAACATTCTTTTTAACTTATATATTATTAAATTATTATTCCAATAATTAATTTTTACTCTTCTGCCAACCAACTAAAATATGATTGTATCCTGATCTTAGATAGTTTTTTTCATCATTATGAAAGAGTTCTCTCTTTAATTATTTTATTTCATTTAATCTAGATTAATCAAAAGCTCTATGATTTCGAAAATTATAATAATTGGGATCAGCTCCTTTCTTAATTAATATCTTAGCAATTTCTACATGACCTCTTTCAACCGCTATATGTAAAGCAGTTTAAGGTTTATCTTTTGTCATAAGATTGATTAAATTATCTTTTCGAAATATCCTAGATTCATCAGATTCCAAATAGAATACAACTAATTCTAATTTATTATGATAAACAGCAGCATGAAGAGCATTTCTACCTTTATAAGATGGATCAAAAGGTGAATACTTACATTTTAATAAAGGTCTTACAAGATCTAATCTACCCTAAGTACTTGCCCAAAATAAATATCTAAGACCAACCTAAGTCAATTATTTAGTCGATTTAAGATTCAGTTTATGTTTATGTAAATTTCTAAATGTTTCATAATCTACATCAGAAGAATCTAATTTTTTTCTATGTTCTTCATTATCAAGATATTGAGCCAAGAACTTCATTATCATATATTCCAACACTCTTTCATCCTCTTCTCTATCATCTAACTCTTTTCCTGTCATAAGAGATAAATCAATTGGAAATTAATCCTTATCATTAGTAAACAACACTATAATATCATCATTAATATAATTACTTAAACTTGGCTCTATGTACATTAATAATTTAGTTGTTTTTAAATCTCCAAAGAAACAAGCCCAATGTAATGGATTATTTATTCCTTATTTCTTATAATTTTCCACTGATGCTCCTCTTTCAATCAATAAAGAACATATAGCAAATTTCTAACCTTCCTTTAAAGTGTTTATTTCTGAATTATACCCGCGAACACAGGCAAGCATTAAAGCTGTATTACCTCAATAATAGTTTATGAAAATTTACCTTTTTTATCTTATGAGTTAATATTTATGCATTATAAATCAAGAAAATATTCAACTACTTTGTAATGTCCTCGATATGCAGCCTAATATAGTAGTTCATGTACATAATGTAATGCATTTCTTCCATAATAATCTGTTTTCTTACAAGCTTATTATAATTGTCTAGATGTCAATGATGTTAACTGATTGTTTATGAACTCTAACTTTCCATCTTATGCGGCCTAGCAATCCTCTATTAGGATACCTCCAATAAATTAATTTCATCATGGCTGAACAAGTTCATGTAAAAATCAATTCTGATATATTAAAATAAATAAACCTGTTTTTAATAAACACAATTTTAATTATATACAAACATCATTATAATAGATATATCTAATATTTATGAAAAATAATCATTTAATTAAAACATTTAAAAATTTCAAATCTCTTAGTTACAATTAATTTAAATGATTAATTTGTCTTAAAAGATTTTACTTAAAAAAGAACAATTATTTATTTTGAATAAATCAAAATTAATTTTATAAATATTCGATTAAATAAATCAATCTTTTAAGATTTTTATGATTAATTCAAATAAATATCTAAGAATTAAGCATCATGTTAATTTAGTAAATAAATTTAGATTGACATAATGTAATCCTAAATTCTATAATTGTTTTTGATAATCTAACTTTTTTTACTTTTATTAAAATAATAAAGGTATATGATCAAGTTTAGTAAGAAAACTTTTCAATTCTCTTAAAATTTTAAATAAGCTTAAAATACTTTTGATTTTATATTACTTCATTATTACAAATATATTATTCAGTACCAATCATAATTGAAAAGATAATTAAAAGCTATATTTATTATTTTAATGTTGTCATTAATTATTATTTTTAATTTATTATCATATATTATAACAATATAAATTTATTATAATAAAATATAATATCAATCACTACTTTAACTATCATTTTCACTTTGACTGATATCATTTTATCTATTCATTCTCATATTAATTTTATAGATCTATTCTGCATCCATTAATTAATAATCATCACTAGACACATCTTCTTCTTCTTCTAATTATTAATTAAATTAAATTGTATCTTGACCTGGAAATCTTTCTTTATGAAGTCTAATTCTACCCTTCTTTGTTTTTATTCTTTATTTTCCTTCACCTTCAATTTAAATCTTTTATTTCTTCCTTTTGAATTTTTCTATTTATTTCTATACTTTAGTTTCAGCCTTTTATTTTCGTACATACTTTCTTTTAGGTTAAGTAGGATCATAATTAAGTAATTGTTTTCCTCCTTCCAATTCCATTACATCAACTGTCAAATCTGAAGGAAATGCATTCTTTTATGTCTTAGCTTCATTGTACCAATTATAAAAGGCTTTATTCTAATCTGTATTACAATATTTATATATGAAACTCTCTTTAATTTCTTCAATATCTTTTTTTGTGAATTATGTTTATGGTCCCATTCTACTTAATCTAACTGATGTTGTTAAAATTTCATCTTCTTCTGTATGTTCAGGACTGGATTCATGTTCAAGAGCATCTTTCCAAAATTTAATTTTAGTTGGTTTAATGTATTTTCCCTTTCTGAAATCATCAGCATCAATTAAATCTGATGTATCATCAATTGCTTTTAATTCATTACATGATATCAAAACAATTGTGTCCATAATGAAAATATTGAATAATACTTTTTAAAATTTGGCAGGAGAAATAATTTTCTTAACTTCAGCCCACATTAATTCAGTTTATAGATGTGAATTATCAACCAAATAAGTCATTACTTTAACTAATGATTTACAACTAACAATAATTTCTCTTGCTGATTAATCTTAAACACTTAAAGGATCTCTACTATTAAATTCTATTACTCTCTTTTTTGTTGTTTCTCTCATAGTATCTATTTTTTATTAATTATATGATGCTATCTTTCCTATTTCTCTATTTAATTCTGAAAGTTTTTAAGTAAAATAGATAGAAAATCTTTAAGATAAATAAGTTTTATCCCTTTATTAACCAATTAATTCATATTAATCTCTTATAGCATCCCAATGACATTTGAATCTAACACAATGATGCCAATGTTGAACCATTTCTTCTTGTGTAAATGGTTCTCTGTTTATTTTTGGATCAATTGCTCTCCATCTAGCTTAAACCATTGGTTTCTAAGGTACATTAATACCATACAAATTCTTCATTTATCTTGTAATTTCTGCCCATTTTGCTTCTCCAACCTTAGAGACAAGCATTTCCAAAACTTGATCAAACTAATAAATTACTATAAATATATTACTCTTTCTGTATAAACTTAAACATGTTTAGGCATTATTTTAAAATCAGATTAAATTTATAAAGGTTGTAGGATTTGAATATCTATACCAAAATATAAAATGATTTTAAAAAAGACTTTAAAATTTTTACTTATATTTAAAGTTATCTTAAATAAAATTACCTTTGTAAAATAATATAATATATAAATATACATATAGAAATCATTCCTGCTATATGTTCTTAAATGTAATTTCAGTTGATGAAAATTTAACAATGAATGCATTCCATTCTTAATTCTTTAAATTAAATTACTAATTTAAAACAGATCGTTCTTCAATATTTTCTCTTTAGAGTTTTTATAAATTATCCTTTAAAATATTTAAAATTTCTGGCATCAATGAAGCTTCCAATGATTTAGTATAGATGGTTATTCCTTAAAACAATTTAGAATTTTCTGGAATCATAATGATAATTGCATTAAGTACAATTACAACAATTTACATTTTAGCTGATTATATTTTCTATGTTTTTTTATTGATATTAAAAGGAATTAAATTTTTATTATAAGTTATCATACCAGAATTCAGAAATTAATCAGTTAATAATTTTATAGTTTAAGATATAATCTCGTTTTATCTAAATTTTTATGCTACAAGTTCCAATGAATCAAGTACATAATCCTCTATTTCTTTCCAACTTTCATCAGTAATAAAGTATTAAATTGATTTTTATTTTTATTCAATTGGTTTGTATTTTTAAATTGTAATAATTACATATGATTATGATATTTTTGGATTTTATAGAAAAATCTTTAATTAGGATTCAATTTCAGCAATTAAATCATAAGATAACATTTAGAAATATTGATCTTATATATGAAATTAGTTTTTTCTTTATCTAAAAATTATGTTTCTCATTTATTCTATATTAAGATCTTTATTAAATATTATATCTTCTATATCTTATTCTTAACATAACATTTAATTTCTTCTTGTTTATTAATCATCTGGTAATAATGATGTTAATAATAATTCATTTAATGGTAATTATCTTACATCTTAATTACGATAAGATAATAATATTTTAATATTTTCTTCAAATTCTTAGTAATTATCTGATGATTCTATTAAACTATATGAAATATATTCATATGAAAAAGGGAAACATACTCCAGACTTTAATTTATATTATTATTATTTATTTTAATGCAATAGACCTACAGTCAGTACATCTTTCTTTTTTTTAAGTTGATCAATCAATTTTATACATTATTCCCAACTTAAAGATCTATCAAAATACTATATTTAATATTTATTAGTTATTTATTCTGGTGATGTTATTTTATTAACAAAAAAGAATGTTTATTATAATTATTAAAATAATCTCTCAAATCCTGATTAATTTAAACCTAAAGGGATAATTACAATTATTGTAGGTTTCATACAATATGATAATGGATATCTGTTTCCTGGTTTATGAAATTATTTTTCTGAACCAATTAAAATACTATTAAATATAATTGAAGTAAGTGTTGAAAATGTTAAGTCCATTTTATTTGTTTCTTATAATATTCTATTGATATAATTCTTATAAAATTAAATTTCATTATTATTAAGATCATATTCACTAAGGAATGCTAATGGACTTAATTTATTTTTCCTTTCAATAAATATTCTCTTAACAGTCTCTAAAATTTCATAATGTTTATGTGATATAAAATAAGAACCTAAATATTATTTAGAATTCCAAAAATATATTGTTGAACCTTAATTCATATCATTAAAATCAAATAAATATTAATTTCTAATTTCTTCATAAATAGTTGTCAGAGAATTAAGACTTACATTTTAATAGCATTTAACAAATACAAATTCCAAATTATATTTCTATAAAAAATTCTTAACTATATTTGGAGATAACAATTTCTCTTATCCATAATGTTCTACTATACCAAACCATTATATTGATTTATAACAACCCATTCCAATTAAACTTCGATTAGATAAATCCTTCTTAAAACTTTTGAGAGCAGCTTCATTAAATTTATTTAAGATTCCAAAGAAGGAATAAACTATTATACAGTATCTTTCTCTATTAGGAGGGCTCCATCTATTGATATCTTATTCATTTTCTAAAATTGTTGTAAATCCATTATATGTGATTGCGAATGATTCAAAATATTCAAGATAACTAACTGATATAGTATGAGATGAATGTGTAAATGAGTATAAATAAATGTCTTAATTTTATGAAAATATTTGACTTATTTCTTAACTTTATAAATCTTTAAGTTGAATTGGTTTTGCACTAGGTACATTAACAGTAGCTAAATATTAAACAAATTTATACCTATTTCTGTTTGAATTGGATCATTCAAAATTTATAAAAAAGTCTTATTTTGATCAAGATTAATACAACTGAATAACATTATCTAATTACTAATGGCAGATTAGTAATCAATAATTTTAATGTCATTTCTTGAGTATAATTACTCTAATCTAAATTTTAGATTAATAAATACTAATCATAAGCACTTAATTATTAATGCATCTATTTATTTTTTAATAAAATTATTTTAATTAATATTCCCTTAATAAAAAATTAATTATTTTTCAATGATTACTTCTCATTAGAAAATAAGTAATTAATCTAAACTTATATAAAAATAATTAAAATTTAGAAAATAAGATAAAATTAACTATTTATTCTTTAATAATACTCAAGCATCTTCTTCTTTTGCAGCAAATAAAGGATATTTGGTTAAAACATCTGTCCAAAGAATTAATCCACTACTCAATTCAAGAATAAGTCTAGGTACATCAACAATAGGAACTCTAACTTATTTAGTAGTTTCAATTTCTCTTAATGTTATTGATTAAGTAGTGAGGGTTTCTTTATCTACTGTAATCGCAAATGGTATTCCTATTTCATCAGTTCTAGCATATTTCTTTCCTAATGCAACTCCAGCATTATCAGTTTTACAAGATATTCCTAATTTTTTAAGTGATGATGCTAAAAGTAAATATATATATTTACCTAATTCTTAAATAACAACATCAAATTCTTCATTTTGAACAACAGAAAGAATTGAACATTTAACAGGAGCAACTCTTGGAGAGAATTTGAAAAAAGTCTTTTAAGGATCATCTCTTTAATTGAATGAATGTTCAATAATAGCTTATAATATTCTTCCAATTCCAAATGCTGGTTCAATTACATGAGGAATAAATTTTTCTTCCATAACATTCATAGTCTTCTTTTCAAATTTAACTAGTTATCTATTTAATGTTAAATCTTTTCCATCAATATTAAAGATTTTCTCTTCATTATTTTAATAATATTCAAATAAATCTTATTTTTCATCATCAGATAATGCTTCTACATATTTAATCAAACTCATTCCATCTTTTTTTAATTCTTTTCCAATCTTTTATTTATCTAATATAATTTATAAGACTTGTCTTGGTTATGGAACTTTGAATTTGCGAGCTGCTTATAATTTTTATCCTGTGGCTGTTGAATGTGCATTAAGATCATAAGCAGATCTATCAGCTAATCCAACACATTCAACCCATCCACTAGACATTTCAATTTCTGCATCCCAACAATCAGATGAATAATGAGCCATTTCATCAGCTTAATGTTATCTGAATCTAATATTAATTGGATTGATTCCAATTTCAACTAAATAAAGATATGTTCTGCAAATAAAATAAGCAAGTGTTTCATTATTAATTATTCCTTCTTTAACAGCATCTCCCATCTTATATGGTTAATGTAATTTTGCATCAGCTTAAAGTTATCTAGACAATAAAGGTATTTCTAAATTGATATATTTATTAAATTTCTTAAATGTGGATTTCTCACTTGGATCAACAAAATATTCAATTTCAGCCATCTAAAATTCTCTACATCTTAAAAGTCCTCCTCTTGGTGCAATTTCATTTCTAAATCCCAATCCAATTTAAGCTGCTCCAAATGGAACTCTTCCTCCATTCTATTCCAATAATCTAGCAAAATTAAGAAACATTCCTTAAGCAGTTTCAGGTCTCAAATAAGCAGGAAGCTTTGTTGATGGTCCAATAATTGTAGGTAACATTAAATTAAATGGAGTTGGATCAGTTAACTATAATCATTAAATTAATTATTTACATCATTTCCAGTTTCAGGTGCTTTTATCTATAATTCTGCTATGATTTCTTTCATCTTATCTTCCTTAAAAGTATCTACATCCTTTATAACTGCCAAATATCTTGCTTTAACATCAGCTGCTAATTTGTCTCCTTCTTTAGCAATTCTATTTTCCAATGTCTAATAAATTATACTAATATCAAAACCTCAGTTACTATTTTATCGGCTCTATATCCTGTTCCTAGTTTAACATCACAAACCAATAAATCTGTAAATCTATCCACATGTCCAGATGCTTTCAATACTGCTTCTGGAGTTAGGATTGTTGCAGATATTTCAAAGAGATCTTCCTCTATGATAAAGTGCTCTCTCCAATATTGCTCAATATTTGTTTTAATAGCACATCCTACAGGTCCATAATCATATAATCCTGCCACTCCTCCATATAGTGAAAATGCAGGTTAATAAATAAATCTTCTTTTTATTACTTATTCCAAAGCTTCTCTTCTTTTTAATAACACCTATTCATCATATTCTAAATTACTTCTTTATTTAGTTGTTGCAACATAAAAGAAAAATAAAATTCTTTTTTAAATTATTTTAAAATCATAATTTATATTTGAGACCATTTAATATATAGTTTGGCCAGAAATCCATAAAATATGATAATTGTATGTTTTAGTATATTCTATAATCCTCTTAATAAAAAATGAAGCTATAATGATAAATATTAAGAATAATAATATTTATATTGAATATACTATTCTGTATTTGAATTAAGAATAAAATAATTCATAATATAATATAAGTAATGATATCAAATGAACCTAAAACAAAATTAAATTTATTTATAATTAACATAAAGTATTCTTATTTATTAACATTAATATTATTATAAAATAAAGAAAATAGATTATAATATATTAAAGAATATCAATTCTTACTTTAAAATATAAAAATGATTCTATGTTTCTATTAAATTTGATTAGATTTTATGATCAAATGAAAATAATAAATTATTAATTGAAAAGTTAAATAAAAATTATATATCAAATTATTATATTTATAAAAAAAGTTGATAATCTTAGATATACTCATCTAATGTGATTTAACAAAATCTAATATCAAAATAATTATTTTAGCTTTTGTTTTCAATTAAAAATAATAATCAATCAATTTTAGGGAAGTTATCTGTTATCTATAGAGTAATTAGTTAAGGAGTTGAAGAATTTCAATATGAATTATAAGATTTATCCTTTGAATATGAGTGATGAAAACTAAAAAGTCTGATTTTTTATTTTATTTATTATTATAATGAATTCAGAGGCTATGAATTTGAGAATAGCAGCCAAGAAAACTAATGATGAAATTATTTAAGAAATAATTGATTCTGGAAATAAGAATGAGTTTGATTTTATAAGGTAAGTATGGGAACCTAATGAAACATCTACTTCTGCATCAATAGAATCATCATTGAGTGCTGGATATATTAAAAAAATAAGAATTGGAACTTACATCAATAAATTCCTTGATAGTTAATTGCAACCATAAGTTTATTACAAATTGAAAGAATTGCATTGATGGTAAATCAACAGGTATCCTTATCAAGGATTCATAATTTAATTAATTATATTTATTATTAAAATATCATAATATGAACAAATATTTAATACTTGTAGTGGCCTCTTTATTTATACTAATTATAGTATATTAAACAACTCAAGACACTAACCTAAAATAAAAGTAAATTCACAATTTTAAAAATAATCATAAAAGAGAAATAGGATATTCAAATGATAATGAAGAATGTAGAAATAAATGTCAATAAGCTAATGGAATTAATTGTGGAAAGAATTGGTAGAATTGTTGTATTCCTGATAAATGTGATATTGGATGGATAACTGAAATTTGTGATAAGAGAATTAGAGTTATTGGATGCACAGATGAATGATTGAAAATGCTTATATACATTGAATAGTCATATATTCATTCTAAATTTAATTGTTCAAAAGCTTTATATTTAAATGCTTATGTTTTGTCATCATAAAGCTAATGATAATGATGAAATTTATTTGATTATTAAATTAAATCATAATTTGGTCTTTAATATTTATTATGAAATTAAAGATCTATATGTTAGTTTTAGTTAAGATCAATATTATTGTATATTGTAATTAAAAGTAAACAAACTTATTTAATATATATATTTATTTCTATTTCATATTTACAATTGTCATATAGAAATACAATTGATTGTTTAGTATTAATTTATTAATGTATTACAAATATTATAGAAAATACTTATAAGACTCAGAAATATAATCATTATTATTTCTTATTTTCTAGAATGTTATAGGATTAATTTAAGAGTAACAAAATAATTTATAAACTAAAATGTATCAGAAGAACATATCAAATTTGTATATATCTAATTTATTGTTTATATCATTTTGGAGTTGTGCATCCTTGTACTGGAATTCTTTGATCACATATTAATGATGAAGAAAAGAAACCTTCCTCTTTTCTGCACTTAGCTCCAACACAGCAATTTTATTAGTAATTACCACAACTCATTCCTCCAGCACTTTTACATTTAGCTTAACAATCTGTATCTGATGACCAATATCCATCCATCCATTCATGATTCTTTGATGAAGAAAAAGAATGACTTTTCTTCAATTTCAATTCTCCATCTATTTATAATTGCTATCAATACCTTAGGTTGAGAAGGAAAACATTAATGTAGCTATGCAAACTGCACAAGCCAATAATACGAAAAGGGTTATCTTTTTGTTCATTATATTTAATTAAGATTTTTTTTATTTTATTCAATCAATTTATAATATGCTAAATAATTAGTATCATATATCGAATATTTCCATCACACTTTTCTATGACCATCCTTTTATATCCATAGATTAATTTAAAGGAATTATTGTTCTATTTTCTAATGTTGTATTATTGATTTTATGTAAAGAAATCGTACGCATTTGTACTTTCCTTTATCTACATCTTGGCTAAAGTCGTTTTACAATCAGAGTTGATTGAAAAGTTATTTGTTGTAATTTTGGCATTTTAGGTTCTGGTGATTAAGTAGTCTTCAATCTACCACAATGGAAACTATGAAGTGTCATAGCTTTCATTTTTGGTAATTCAAAATCATAATTTTTAAGAAGTGCAAACTTTGAATGTTGAGGATTCATCAAATCTAAGAAACTCTAAATTCTAGTATTAATAATAATAAAAAAAATGATTCATAACTTCAACAAATATTTTTATGTATATTACAATGAAATCATTATTCTATAGGTATTAATTTATTTTCTAATAGCTTTTACTGTTAATTCATTATAAATATCAAACAAAAAAAAATGAAAAACACATTAATTAATTAAAATAATAATATCATTTTTTCAATAGATGAAATACGATATTCCCTATATTGTATTTCAACTCTATTCAAATTAGAATTAGAAAAGTCATTTTAATATGTATAATTTTACACATACTTTTTATTTTCTAAAAATAAACTTTAATATATTAATTATTTTAGATTTCTATTCACTATTCTATTATTATTTGCTTTTAAATAAATAAAGAATTTCTCTAATACTTAAATAATTATAAGTTCATTATTTAATTTATATAATATATGTTAATAAACTTCTTTTTTGATTAAGAGTATGCAAATAATTTAGTAAAATTCTATGATCTTTAATTTATTATTAAATATTAAGATATTAATCTGAAGAAAGTGAAGTGAAATTAAAGTCTTTTTAATTACCATTAATTAAATAAAATCATACAGTAAGTGGGGCTACTGAACTTGAATAAATTAGATCTCATATTAATATTAGTGAAGGTTGAAACTGAGTATCAAGAGAAATTAAAGTAGGATTAAGTTGTTGATGCAAATAACAAGATATTTAGTCAAAGGGGAGAGTTATTCAAACTACGATTTTTAGTGTATGCATTATAAAGTCAAAAATGCTTATGAGTGAAAATGAGAAGATTAATTAAGTCCTTCTTAAGTTTAATAAAGATAGACAAGAAATTTATATGACACTTGAAACTGAAAGATTAAAGGATGATGATTTGAAAAGGTAAATAGAGGAGCATAATTAGAGAAGACTCAATAAAAAGATTAATAAAAAAGAGAAACATATATTGTCTTAGCAATAACATAATGAGATGAAAGAGAAATACTTTAAGGAATTTACAAAATTGTAATAAGAAGGATATTTTATAAAAAGATAAGAAGAAGAGTATCTATGAATAAGTTGAAGAAATAAAAACTATTAGCAGATAGATAGAAATTTATGAATGTCAAATAATCAATATAGGATGATGAATAGAAATTATTAGAAAAAGTGAATAAGGTTAGAGATCATTTGAAAATAAAAAGGAAAGAGTTCTTGAAATGAGAAAATAAAGAGTAAATCTAATCTAATTTATTAGGAAGCTTAAAAATTAGAACTTTAAATGTAACTTAAATAAAAGATATATGATATGAGGATTGTTTAATGGAAAGAATAAGAAGATAATTATATGGAAAGAGTTTAAAAGCATGCAGAAGAATTATAAAGACATGAGGAAGAAGTAGCTAGACAAAAAGAGTAGGAGAAGATTTAAATGATAAAAGAAGGAGAGACCTTTAGATAAAAATAATTGAAACTTTATGAAGCAGTCAAAGAGAAAGAAGAAGTTATTGCAAAAAAAGAATAGGTACTAAAAATAAATGCATTACAATAATTATCTGTAACAGAAGAATAATAAAAAGAAATTCTTAAAAAATGTAATAAAGAATTATTGGATTATTAAATAATATAAATAGTATTATGATTATTAATTTAAAGAACAAAAAAAATTAGCTAGAAGAGATTAATATATGAATTAACATAAAGAATCAAAATAAATAGAATTAAGAGCTTAATAAGATAGAGATATATCTTTATGAATTGGGCAAAATAACAAGTTGAAGAAACTAAAGAATAGGGTTTAAATTTATATCCTTTAATGAAGACATTAAAATTATGATTTAATTAAAGTTTACAAAATAAAAGTGTGTTCAGCTTTATTCACTTTCTTTTCTGCTTGTATTATTTGACATCAATAATTATTCGAACCTATTTGATTAGTTACAAATTGATCTGAAGATCTACAAACGACTAAATATCAATATGATTCATACTTTTTACAACTATTCATGACTAGTTCATCTCTTCTAAAGTTCAATTTTCTACCAAAAATTTTATAAAGATGGTGAAATCTTTGTAAATCAAATCTCAAAGTTTGATCTAATTTAGCTATTTATAAGTCTCTATTCTTACTTGGATTTAAAGGAACCATCAATTTTAATTCTTTATATTACTTCTCTATGAATTCTCTTTGCTCTACTACATCAATACATTAAGAATGTAAAAATTGACATTTTTAACCAAAGTAACAAGAACCATTGAAGTATCTTTTGCAAGGCTTAGTCTTCTTCAAGACTTACTCTTAAGAAGTTGATTATAAATAAGAAAGAGAGTGAGCAAAAAAACACTAAATATAAATTTAAACAATATTACTTATTCTCCATATTTACAAATACCCATAATTTGATAATTTCTACATATATCCTTCTTTTTTTTCCTTGGTTCTTCTTCCAAAAATTGTTTTTTATACTTAATTTTTTTTTCTACCACTTCAAAAGACTCTTCAGACTTTTCATCACTTTAATTGTCAATTGAATGATCTGTACTATGTGATTAATGATCTATTATTGGAATCTGAGCCATGTCCTTTAAAAATAAATAATTTATAAATTTCTTTAAAAAAAAAAGGAGCAAAATTTATTAATTATCGTTAAAATTGAATGTTAACAGATAGTCCATCTTATAAACGTTCTAATAAGGAGAACTCTCCAAAATACTGTTCTATTATCAGACAAAGCAATATATCTCATAAGCTTATCAATGAAGTGTTAAATAGCGGATCTGATTATCTACAGGATTAATTGGAATAGATTGATCATAAAATAATCCAATATCAATGTAACATCAAGTAGAAGATAACAACTCTACTTGGTGAATCTACATGTTCCATAGATTAATAGATATATCAAACTAAACTATAAGATTTACGAATGGAAGAACAAAAGTATCATAAATAAATAATTTAGTTATCAATAAATGCAAAGTGATATTGATAAACAATAATCTATACTTTATGATTATTACGAAACTGAATTCAATAAACTCAAATTATAATATGAATTAGTAACATAAGAACATCAATAATTTATTAAATAGAGAAATGAAGTTCATTAAACTTATAATTAAACATTAGAAACTAAAGCAATTTTATAAGAAGATTTGAATGGAAAACTATTATAGAGAGCAGAGTTAGTTGGTTAGAAAGAGGAATTAGAGGAATTTGTTGAACAACTTAAAAATGAGCATCCTTAACTTACTGAAATTGTTGAATCTATTTATTAATGTGATCAAAAGGCTAAAAATATTAATAAAAATATTAATAATATAACAAATCAGATTTAATCATTATATTCTTAATAAGATGAGAAAAGAAAATAATTAGCTTCATTTCATTAAACTACTTTACTAGAAGTGTAAGTACATTAATAAACTCAAAAGGTTAAATCTTTAAGAAATAAGATTGTACCCATCTAAAAAAGTTTAAATTTACAACATCCAGATTCTATTCTAAATGAATTTATAAATTATTATGGAAATTCACCAATTCATCTAGAGTCAATAGAATTTTAAACTAAATTTTCTACTTTTATTCAACAATTTAGAAATAACCTATTTAAATAAGGAAATTAAGGAAATAATTGGGGAAGCATGAAAGAATTTGTATTCTAATTGGAATAATTCATTTTAGGTTCTTTATCACAAAGATTATTATAATAATAATTATCTGTAATCAATATTAACTTAATTAGGATTTGAAACATAGTTTAAAGTAATATGGTGATGAATTATTATTAAGTAATGAAGTTTGCACTATTGATTATTAAGTAGAAGTTAAAAGACAATAAATAAGAGAATTAGAAGAAGAAAAGTCTTCAGCATTATATAGAAGAGAGATGTAATATATATTATTCAAAATAGATTATATGATTAATTTTAAGAAAGAATTACTTAATAAAGTGAAGAGGCTTTTCAATAATATTAGGATTAAAATTAAGAAGAACTTAATAATATATTAACTTAATTAGGTAATGCAGAATATAAAACAATACTTGACTAGACAATGAAAGAGATTCAATAATTAATGCAAGATTAAGAAGAAGTAAAATTTAATTTAATTTTATAAAGGAATAATTTAATAATACTTATAAATTACTATAATAGTATTATCTCTAAGATTTAGCTATTAAAACAAATATCCAAATGGTTGATTAAGAAATACTACCTTAATTAAAGAATATTTCGTAATCTATTAATAATGCAAAGAAAGAATTTGAAAAAGTTAGTGGAAGTGAAAAACCATATATAGAACGTTAAAATAAAATAGAATAAGAAATTGAATAATTAGAATAAGAATTCAAAAAGAAAATTGATCATTTTAATAATTAAGAGACAGAATTATAGAAATATTTGAATACAATAAAGTTAGCTATTGAGAATACTTAAGAATAATTATTATCTAAAAATAAACCTAATAAAGCATTGCTTGAATAAGAAATATTACAATTAAATAATATGTTGACTCAATTATAAGAACAAAGAAAATAACTTGAAATATCTTAATTTAGTAAATCTCCTCAAAAGACTGATGCAAGTAGAAGAAGTTCTAATGGTGGCATTTTAGCAATTTCAAAATCATTAAATCAATTTTCAAAGTAGCGCAAAGAACCAACTCCAAATAGTTTTAATAATAGTGTTGTCAAAGGTATAACACCTTCAAAAGAATCATCAAATTTATATCATATTGCTAAATATCCAAAGACAAATTGTAAATCTTCATAGGAATTAAGACTAAAATCTAATATTTCATTAAAATCAATAAAATGATTTGATTCTATTTATTACTAATAATTTTTGAATAAAAATTCATTAAAAAAAAATGAAAATTGATTTTCATTAAAAACTCTTTTCATTTTCTCTATAAATCCTATTGTAATTCTGTAATCCAATAATTTTGAACAGCTGTGTTTTTTTTAATAGCTTCTTAACTTTATATTAAGCTCAAACGTTAATGTTAAAATTAAGCATTTGTTTCTATATTAATTTTCTTAACTTCTTCAATCATTGAGATAATTTTTTAATCTTTTTTAAATTATAATTTATCTTAAAAATTTGTAAAACTTGTATTTGTATAAACATATGTTTTTCTCTCATCTCTTCCTTTAGTAATAATTAATTTTGCTTCAGCTTCTAATGTAATAATGTCTTATTTCATTTAAGGATAACACTATTAATTTAATACGAAGATTATTTACTGATTCAAACCAAACATGATCTACATATAATATGCATTTTTTATCTTTAAAATATTCATCTAATTATTCTTTGTTTTCAATGTTCTCTGTTTTTAGTCTATATTTACCTGCAGCATTATTTGTATTCATTATTGATTATTTATTACTAATAATTTTGTATTCATCTTTATTTTTATCATTATTAATTGAATCTTCAATAGCATCTCTAATTTTAACATGAATAGATCCATAGTCTGGTCTTTGTTTAAGAATGTCTTCAATTTCTCTTATACTGAGCCATGTATTATTTTTGAGTAAAAGAATCTTAAATATCTCATTTTTGGCATATTACAGATTGTTTCGATATTCCTATTCTTCACTCATTGAAATATTTAAAAAATAATTTTTATATATTTATGTAGGTTTCAATAGAGATTGCAACATGGACCCATAACAATCATGGATTATTTGATTATGAATCAAAAGAGTTAAAGACATCTAAAATAAGTGTGAGAAATACAACTAACTTAATTTTAAATGGTATGATATTGCATAAATATTAAAACAGAAGACAATTCTGATACTATTGTATAATCTGATAAGATTATTGGTGATTGCATTGGATCAATAAGTTTTGAAGGCAATTCTATATGTAAATAGATAATGCATTTGTAGATTTTAAAAGTAATCCAGACTTTTAAGATGCATATGTGAAATTAGATCCATAATAAAAATAATAATTATATGTAGGAGACCTATTTAAATTTGGAAGAATGTAAAAATTACCCTAAATATAAGGGAATATTTTGTATCTGAGTTAAATAATGGAGATAAAGTAATGATGGCTGAAGATCTTTATAAATTAGAAAGACATATTAAAATACAAAAGAAGAAAGATCCAAGATAATGTAGATTTTGTTTAATGGATGATTAAGAGGAAACAGAAGACCCTAAAAATCCATTTCTCTAAGATTTGTGCAGTTGCAAAGGACTAATGGCATATGTACATTTTGAATGTCTAAAATAATGGGTTAATTTTCAAAATAGAATATCATGTAGATAAACATAGAATACAGTTTAATATCAATGGAATAAAGTTTTAGAATGTGATGTATGTTATTTAAATTTAGGTAGGTTTGTAAAGATCCCCTTCCTGCTCGAGTTTATCTTGAGAATTAACCTGAACCTCTTTAAATGATTTAAGTTGAAAAATTAGATGGTCCCTACATCATTCTTGAATAAATTACAAGACAAGAGAGTTTATCAAAGAGTTTGACATTTATGCATGCTTTTGGATCATGTTCTGTATCAATTGGTAGAGGACACAATAGTGAGATTAGATGTCAAGATATATCAGTTTCAAGAATTCATGCCAATATCTCATATGAAAAATACTGGTATATATAAGATCTTAACAGTAAATTTGGTACATTAAGGATCATTCAAAATAAACTATAATTACTAAAAGATGTATAAGAAATATAAATTGGAAGGGTATTATTAAAGATTAAAATTATTTGAAAATCATTTATATATATCTATATATATTATAATTAGAATGACTAAAATTATTTAGATATATTAGAAAGTATAAAAGTATTGATAGATATAATATATATATATATATAATATAAAATAGATATAATAGAGAAGTAAACTCTGAATATCATTTCAGTTTATAAGCTTTCATTATTAGAGAGTCATGAGATGGTTTCCGAATAGCACATTATTTTTGTTATTTACCAGCAATATAAATTTATTTTAAAATTGTTAAAGGCACTATATTTTTAATGGATGGTAATGATTATATGATATTTTTAGTAGTTTTTAAGAGAGATCTTTAAGTGTCTAATTATTAATCAACTTAAAAACTTTCTCTTTAAGTCAATGGTAAATTAATTATTAATTATGTATTCATTGAGGAAAACTGGGCTTTAATTTTTTTTTCATTAATTTATTTTATTTTAAATTCCTTAATTATTGTTTATTTTTTCTTTTATCCTCCTCTAGTAAATGAAAGTAACTTTAAATCTGAAGTTATAGCTTGTTAAGTACGAACTTCAAAATCATCATGTTTCTTTTCGAATTTAGTTTTTATACCACATCCTCCACAATTACAACTCTTCCTTCTGCACATTTCTTTAACCCTTTTTATAATTTTATGATGATATAATTCCATGTTATCTGTGAATAAAATTGTTTTTTCTCTCTCCCTTCTACTTTGTCTCTTCTTTATATTTATATCATTTGATAATAAACACATATGATAAAGAATACTTTTGGATCTGTAACCTTAAAATACAACTTTAAATTTAAATGTTACCTTCCTCAATAAGTGATTTTGGTATACTTTTTGAGTATAAATAAGGACGATTATATAAGCTTAAACTTGTAGAAACAAACATTCTAGATGGTCTATGTGACTTTGCATCACAAGTTTCTTGATTATATGATTCTTCATTTAATGTAGTAAATCTTGATGAATGATGAGAGTGCTTATAGAACATTTATTAATTAGCTCTATGACAAAATTATTGAATATAAATTTAATTAGATTTCCAGTATACTTTACTCTGCTTTTTAAGAACCCATTTATTCATTCAATAAATCAGAGGAAAATACTAATTCATTGTAATGAACACAAATGAGATTATTAGATTTTAACATAATTATTTTAAATATGAATTAAATTTAGTAAGACACTGAAGGGCCAATCTCAAAATTAAATCAGTTAATGTTAACAGATGAACCTATTGGTGAAATTTAAGATTTTCTCAATTATTCATTATCAGATGGATATTTCTCAATTTAAGGTTCAAAAGTCAACACAAATAACAATATACCAAGTTAAAGTTCTAAACATAAAGGTAATGAAACAAAAAGAGTTACATTTGATTCTTCTATTAATAGTCCAACAACAAAATTTTTGATGAATCGCAAAAGCTAAAAATCTTCAGATCCTCAACAATTACAACATCAATAACAATAAATATTTAGTGTAATCTAATTTTGTTTTATCAAACGATTTATTAACAGAATAAGTTGGAAAAAGAAAATCAACTCATAATTCAACCTTTATTAATACAACATTATTTAAGATTTAGGGTCTTCTTTCAATTTAAAACTCTTTCGTGATAGTGCATTGAATTTGAAACCTATGATCAGTTAATTTAGTTAATCTTCAGAAGGGTTATAATAAATTATCAAAAAAAAGTAAAGAATTGTTTTTCTATAAATAATAGAGAATTATCTAAAAAAATAAAAAAGTAAATTACACATCTAAAGACATGCAAGGATAATTTAATTAAAAAGATTCAATAAGAAATGGAAAAGATTCCATTAATTACACCTGAATCACGTTTAAAAATAGTATGGGATTGTGTTGTAATGTTAAGTAGACTCTATTTTCTATTTACAATACCAATTGATTTAGCATGGAATAAATATAAGATTATATATGGAGAACTCTATATTCCAACAATTCTTATGATTCTCTTATTAGTTTTTGATTTCATCTTAAGTTTTAATAGTTCATTTTATTAATTTGGATAAATAGTAAGTAATAGAGCAACTATTGCTAAGAATGTAATCAGTAAAAGTTATGGTTTGGAAGCAATATCAATATTAATTTTAATTATATATGCTATAATTTCTAATTCAACTTAATCATAATTTAATCTGTTAGCAGAATGGTGGGATTTATTAATGTTATTGTTTTATGTATAATGTAGAAATATTCCAAAATTGATTAGTTAAATTGAAGAAACTCTAAATTTATCAAAGCCTAGTAGTTCTTTATTGGAATTATTTAAATTATTATTAGTATTATTCTTTGTTTTACATTGTTACTCATGTCTTTGGTATTTTGTAATTTATTAATTTAATTATTTATTTAGGTTGGTTATTATAGTTATTTATATTCAGAAAAAGGAAGTTGGTTAGAGTTTTACCATGTAGAACATGAAACATGGTAAGTACAATATTTGTATTCATTTTATTTCTCAACAGTTACAATGTTTACTATTGGTTATGGAGATGTTGTACCAATTAGTTATTTAGAAAGAGTTATTGCCATTCTTTATATGATGATATGTAGTATTCAATTAAGTTACAGTGTTAGTACTGTTGGTGCTATAATTGATACTATTTCTGCTTATGGATAAGAGAAGATGAGAAAAATGAGAAAGATAAATTCTTATATGTAAAATAGAAAGATTGAATATTAATTATAATATTAAATTAGAGAATACTTAAATTATTATTGGGAATCATAAAATTAAGTTGAAAATGATGAACTTAATGAAATTATTAATTAATTATCAGAAAATCTTAAAGAAAAATTAATGAATCAATCAAATTCTTTAATTTTAAATGAATGTCCATTATTTTAACATAATTTTAGTGATGCTTTAAAATCAAAATTAGTTAATAAAATAAAATAAGCAGTTATTTAACCTGAAAATATTATAAATTTTGATTCACTATTTCCTCAATTACCACCAGGTTAATTATTTGTTTGTTTTGTTGAATTTGGAGAAATTCAAATCTTTATTCAAAATGATTCTATTGATTAAGTCCTTGATAACCCATAGATTGCTGAAGTATTTAAGGTTGGTAAAGGTTCTAGCTTAGGTATTATAAGTTTTATAAGTGGTAAACAATCATAAGAAAGATTCAGGAGTGTTGGATTTTCAAAATTGCTTTTACTTTCTAGAGATGACTTTTTAAAAGTAATATAAGATTTTCCAGAAGATTATGAAAGATTTAGGAATCTTTATGATAGTTTATAATTAGAAGATCTAAGTGTTTTATAAATGAAATGTTTTAGTTGTAATTCCAAAAATCATAGAGTACTTTAATGTCCCTTATTACATTATATACCTGACAAAGAATTAATTTTAAAAAGATATTGTTACAGTGAGTTATAAAATAGAAATTCTAAATATGAGAGAAATCCTTTTAGACAGAGAGGATACTTTGCAGCTCGTTTTGATTAAGAAGTAATTGAATAAGAAGCAAATTCATTTAATAATAATAATTGGAAATGGGCAGAATTTTATGAAGAACCAGAAGAAGATTAATTAAAAAAAAGTGATATTCAATAATAATAATCAATAGGACCAATTTTAGAATAAAGTACTTTAAATTTATAAGCATAATTATAATAATCACAAAACATCATTAATACCATATAACAAGTGTCTGATTAATCTTCTAAAATCAATTTGGAACCACCATAAATAAAGAAAAAAGCCACTTTATTCAAATAAAGAACAAAAACAATTGAATTATTAGACATTGATGATAAATAATTAAAAGCATCACTTATGAGTAAAGCAAGAAACTAAAATATTTTTAATAATAATCTTATGATAATAAAAGAAGAAGATAATCAAGAAAATTCTCCAAAAGAAAAACAGTCTTAAAGTAGGGCATCATTTAGTTTAGATTTATATAGAAAGAAACCTAAAGAAAGTATTCAAAAAATGAAGAAAGTAGTTTCAATGATTACAAATATGAATAGAATGAAGAAAAGATAAAAATTAAAAAAGGAAACAAAATCAATTGTCAATTAATTCTTAGAAGTAATTCAATCTTAGCAGTTTCTAAAGGCAATATAATCAAAAGTAAGAATAAGAATAAAACAAATTAAGGATGGAAAAAAACAAATATTATAAGAAAAAGATATTTAAGATACAATGTTGTTAGAAATTAAATTAAAAATGTAAATAGAGTAATTAAATGAATATTAAAAAAAGGATTAAGAGTTAGTAATGGAATCATATAAAAAATATAAATACTATTAAATTTAAAATAATTTAGATTCAATCTTAGAAAAGATATACTTTTATAAATAATAGTATACATTAAATAATGAATTAAAAAATTATCAATCTAAACTATTAAAATATATGATTTATCCAGAAATATTTTTTGAAAAATATAGATATTAATAAGTAATAATTCCTAAATTTGAAATTGAAGAATCTAGAAGAGGATCAGAATAAGATTTTGAAAATACATTAAAACGAAGTCGTATGCTAAAAAAGAGTTTTAGAAACTTAAAGTTATCTCAAATCAGACCAATGTCAGATGGAACTGGAAAATTTCAGATGTGATTCATCATAATAATAATATTCATTTATATTAATAATATATATTAATCTTCATTTTTTTTTGATGTTAAGATAGAAATTTATTTCATAAATAGAATAGGAAGTTTGTTGAAAAGAAGATTGACGATTATATCCTTGTACTTGTATTAGGCATAGTAGCCTAAGGATATGTAAAGCATTAATATAGAATAGCTTTTTCTCTTCTTATAATATAATTACTAAAAATCAGATAGACATTAAGTCAGTGCCTAAAGTTAAATGATAGTTTTTAGAAATAAAACATAATGGATTAGTATGATACAGAAATTTATGTATTAGCTTGATGCTGTCATAACAATTTTGTTAAAATAAATAAGTTCCAGGAAAAGTAAATATGATTACTATATTTTAGTAATTCAATATTTTAAATGTAGGCTAAATTACTTATATTAATTTAGAAAGAGATTTTAAATAATCATGGAAGAAAAAGAATAGAATAATCTATGAAGTCAAGTGTATCTAGTATATCGAATAGTACGAGATTGTTAATTTAAAAACAAAATTATAGATTGCTTTAGGTTTTGTTTAAAGGAAGGGAGAGCTTATATATAGAGTAGTTTAAAAACCATCTATATTTGAGGAGACTATGGGAACTAAAATCATTAAATTTAGTGCATAATGAAATCTTGCACACATGTTTCAATTGAATTTATTTACTATCAAATGCTCTTTAGAGTACTTCTTTTCAGTATTATAAGTTTAAGTGATTTCTTGAATTATGTTAAACAAGTAAGCTCAATTGTATTATCCTTAAAGTTCAACCTAACTTTAAAAGTAATACATTAAATATCTTAGGAATAATACAATTATAAATTGAAAAGTGTCAAAGTGATGATAAAGACAATATTATAAAGAATTTACCTATTTCATTGATAAGGATGTTAAATTATAAGTTATACCTTCTATTATTATTTTTTAGTTATTAAAACAGAAATTTGATGACTATTTCAATACATTCAATTTCTTGATTTTTAAGGAGATTGATGAAAGTATTGCTTAAAATTTTAGTAAATATATTCATATGATATTAATTTGAATCTGAATATTAATTAGATATTAATAATAATAATATATCGTATCTCTCTGAATATAGAAGATTTGTTCTATCCATATAATTAAATTAAATTTAGTTAATTAAATATTGAAATTAGTTTCTAAAATCTAGAAATTCTATAAATTTATTTATTTACTCTTTTATTCACAAATAATAGTCCTTTATAATGTAAGATGAGGCATTTTTAAATGTATTAAAATCTCTTAGTTTATACAAAATTGATTATATTATAGGATTTTAATAAGCTATAGGATTCAATTATATTTAATTAATTACCCTCTTATAATTATGAATAAAATTATTCTTTAGACAAAGGCATTTTACATTTAAGATTTCTTGAATGTTAAGGAAACATGGAGAAAAAGTTATTTAATTGCTATTGTCTTGCTACTAATTGAAAACATTTAACTGGTTTCTATATACACAAGTGATATAATTGAATTTGAATATGACTAATTCTTGATACATATAAGAAGTGTTATTGATTTCTGTAGGTGAACTTATTTTAAATATTAATTAGATTGTACACAATTTTTGGAAATTCGATTCTCATTAGATCAATTTTTGTAATTTTTGGTTTTGTATTACAAATCATATTTCTTATACTAATATTGTATTCTCTTTTGAACATTAGAATATTAATATAAAAGAAACAATAACTAAAATTTTTAACTTTAGAACAGGTATAATAATAATTGATTTATTAGTCAGGTGAATCTAATAATTCAAGTAGACATTTGTTGAATTGGATTGTTTCATTTTACATATAAATTAACATAAAAATGTTACATATTCCATTTCTGTTTTGTGGGATTAGTTTATTAACAGAAATATTTGAATCTTGTATTAATTTTTAATTATACAGAAAGTTTAAATTCATTAGAATATGTTGGTTTAATATTCAGTATATTATTGATAACATAATAAATATTAATTGGATTATTCATTCACTTACATTAATTTGAGTATAGAATGAAGTCGTATGACTTTTTGGGGAAATTTTAAACACAGAAAATGAATTTCTTGCAAGGATTTTAATTATTGTACATATTTTAGATAGATAGAACATTAGAATAATACTATTATCTGGAATACAGCTATAATCATTAGTAATATAAATATTTGGAGTAATAAATTAATTAATAAGGATAATTTATAGTTACAATTAATAAATTTATGTAGATTATAGAATATCTAGATACAATTTTTAAATTACAACATTCTGTTTGATTTATTAATTGATTTTACTTTTGTGTCAATATGGATAACCATAATTAAAAATAAGTGTAGTTTTGTTATTGTTAATATTTTATCCTGTAATATATTTTATTGCAAATGAATTAATATTGAAATAGGATTTAAAGAATGCCAATTTTAAAAATACTCATCTTGAAAAATAAATAAGAAGATTATATATAATTTTCAAAGAGTAAGTTGATTTAAAAAAGTAATAGAGATTAATGGATCCAAAACAATCTTTAGAAATTTATACATTTATTTCAACTCATTTAAGAGAATGTAAATTATAAAGAGATAGAAAGGTTTAAAAAAATATTAAATTAAAATATAAATGTTTTTGTACTGATTTTTTTAAAGATGATGATACATTTTAAAGTTTAGAATAAATGAAATAATTTGCAAAAGAATTAATTGGTTAGACATTAGAAGATGAAATAATTGAAAACTAAGATATTAATTTAATGTTAATATATATTTATTTTTTGGTTTAAATTAAGAAAGTTCCTACTTAAGCAATATATGAAGTTATTAGATTATCTATGATGTAAAAAGTAAAGAACTATTTTTATTATAATAGGAATAAACATTAAAATAATAGGCAATAATAAGAAAATTGAAACATGATGCTCTTGATAAATTTTCTGAATTAGTTAGAAAAAATGATCTAGTAAATTAGAAATTTGTTTTTAAAAAAGTATATTAATATGAAGAATCTTTGAATGTATTAAAAAATAATCTTTAGACTATTGTTAAATAAGAAAAAGTATTTATATTTATAGTATATATTTTAGGATTTCTATGCTTGTATTTTAACCTAAGTTATTGATATTGATTAAATAGTTAATATTGGTTTTAAACTTCTTGATAATATTAAAGTACTTGAAAAGTAATTATAATTATTATATAAAACTAATCCATAAAGTAATGAATGTGATACAATTTACAATATATTTCACAAATACATTCATTACAATAAATTAAGACCTAAATTATATAGGAGAGATGGTTAAATGATGTTACAATTCTTATAATCAAGTGAAAAAATAATATATGATCCTGGTAGTTGTGTAATATAAATTACTTTGCTTTAACCTAGGGGAAATGTTATTAGATATACAAGAACCTTTTAAAAGGCTATAGGATATTAAGATGAAGAGATATAAGATTAAAATATTAATAGATTTATGCCATAAATTATTGCAAATGATCATGATTTATATTTAGATAACTTTGTTGAAAGAGGGAGAATTAATGTAGTTCGAAATGCAGTTAGAGTTATTTTAGGTAAAACAAAATCTCAATTTGTTGTACCTATAAATACAAGATTGAGACTTGAAGCTAGTACTACTGAATTTGGTGCTACTGCATTAATTACACCAGTAAATTTTACATATGGATATATGATGTTAAATGAATAAGGATAAATAGAAGAATTGACTAAGAATTTATTTGATGATGTATTTGAGAAATATTTAGGAGTTGAACTTGAATGTGTTAAAGGATTAGATTGTTTAATTTTTATGCCAGAATTAGCTAAAATTTGGGATAGTTTATTTAATGAACACTTTGAAAAACTTGATATTAGATTAGAATGTCATTTAATACTTCCTTAGTTATGTAAATAGATCTCAAAAAGTTTATAAAGTTCAAGAACTACAGTATTAAGCAAATCATTATTATAATAAAATATTATTAGATCACTTGAAAATTAACCATAAGAAAATGTCATATTTTAAGTTTCATTACATCTTATGAGTTTAACCACAATCAATTTAAGGTTATATTTTTTATTTATTATTAGATTAGTCATTTTAGAAATGCCAGAATACAAATAAGTCTAAAATTAAAAAGTTACTAGTAGATAATTAATTTAATTAAGATATAGATCTTCATAATTGTTAAATTTTTCAACTTAAAATGATGTAATTACTTAGAAAGTTGATCTATTGGCTTCTGCTAATGATTTATAATTGTAAAAAGAAATTAGTGAATGTGATTTAGAATATGAAAATGTTATTGAAGAATTGAAAATGGTTGGGGATTTAAGAAATTAATTAGCATAAATTAATATGATTAATTCAGCTCATAATCAAAAGTCATCTAAAAGACTTATTTAAAATAGTGAGAATTATTTTGAAGATAGAATTATTGAACTTAGACATAATATAAATATATCAGAAAAAAGTAATGATTTAAGTGATAGTGAATCTGAATTCAAATAAAGAATATAAGAATAAAATTTATAATATAATTCTGGGTCAGTTGGAAGTAGATCTTCTTAAAATAATACTACTGCATTAAAAAGATAAATGAAAGATTGTTTATCAGATAATAGAGGTTTAAATATTTAAACTAAATTATTTTTATTATCTATATACATTTTAGTTATTTTAGGATATTTTGTGAATTATTTGATATTATATTTTGAATTTGAAAGCATAAATTAAGACTAAAATTATGAGAATTTACCATTTTAATTTTCATATTTTTATAATGAATTTGTTATAACTTAATCATTTATAAATGAGGATAATTTCCAATTTAAAAAGTTAAGTGAAGTAACATTAGATTTTTTTGTAGATCATATTAAAGATATTGATTAAACAATAACAAGATTACCACATATTAATATGATTAATAATTTAACAATGAAAAGTAGAATGATAATTATTTTATCACAATTATCAAAAGTATAAAGAATGAATGAAGAAATATTTTATTTAGATTTTGTGAATAACACTGATTAATTTAATATTTAATTAAATCTAATAAAGAATGCTTAATCCATTACTTAATCAAATGATCTAGGAATATAGTAAATCTTAATATATATATTTTTAGTGTTCTTATTGAAGAAATAGTATTAATATTATTTCTAACTCGATATATTTATCTTTGTTTAAAAATAATTTAAATGAAAACAAAAATATATAAATTATTTTGCACTTTCTCAAAAGAAGTCATTTAAGAATAATTTCTACAATTTAGTTCTTTATACAATTAATTAAATAATACAAAATTTAAGAATCATGAGACTGATGAAGAATAATTTGAAACAACAATGATGCGTTAATATCAAAAAACAGTAACTTCAAATATGTTAGATAAACATAATAAAGTTGGAAAATAAATCTCATTTAAATGTAATTATTATTTTGATATATTTAAATAGAAACAAATTCTGCTTAGATTTTCTTCTTTTTATTTATCTTTATTTATGCATTTATGTGTTCTTTTTATTTTATAGGGAGTTATATTCTTTAAAAAGAAACTTTATCAAATGTTTATGCAAGATACAATGAAAAAACTTAATTTGAGATTACTAATAATTATCTATCATTATCTTATGCATAATAAGCTATTTTATTAAATTAGACAATTTAAAAAGATGGAATAGATAGATAAAATATTACTGTTGAAATTTTGAAATCACTTACAACCAATCTCTCTTAATATTAGTAAAGTTCAAATAGTGAAATCTATGATATTTTATCTAGTAGCATTTGTTAATTACTATTCAATTCTTAGTATAATATTATATTCTAATTTAATTAGTTAGTATAGCTATTTAGAATATGCAAATCTATTTAATTTTGAATAATGTTAATCATATCCCAATCTCGAGAAAGGTTTAATTCTTGTTGTTTAAGAATTATATTCAAATCAATTTGAATTTTTGTAATTGCTCTAAATTAATAATTAATCTAATTATTCTTTTTAAGAATTCCTTAAGAATTCTTAATCATAAGTTTAGAGATTATATGCTTAATATGGATTTCATGTTATAGTTGAAATGTTAACAAATACAATTAAAACAATTGTTACTTCAACTCTTGTAATAAATTCAATTATGCTTGGATTTGCAAGTATTATTATGAGTTGTGCTTTATTAATAACAATTAAGACAATTTTAAAAGTTAAAGATCAATACAAACAAAGTAAATAATTACTTACACTATTTCCATTTGACAGACTGATGGAAAATGCATATGTTGTAAGTTTCATTAGTTAAGACTTACATTTTTCGGTTTGATATTATTTTATAATAATTTTAATTCTTTTATCAAAATGATTCATTATATAAATATTTTATTATTTTTATTAAATGAACTTAGATAAAAACAATCAATTTTTCATTGCATTATTAATTCTACGTTCTATAAAATTTTCCTTTTTCTTCTCCACTTTTTATGCCAATTTTTTTCTAAATATCTTCTAAAATTATTTAGCAGGGCAATAATCATCTTATTATTAAGTAAAATCCTTCATTCCTGTAGATGTGAATTATCCATCAAAAGATGGAGTAGTTTCATATTTCTAATTAAAGTATATATTTTTAATATACATGATGTGTAGGTTTTTAAGGACTTCTTGTTACTTTGAAAGGTTAAAAATTTTATTGACTTGTAGTCATTCCCATAAATGGACCTGTTGGCATTGGAGATCTTTAATATTAATTATATTATTTACAGTTCACTTTTAAAGTAATTTTAGCTTTCGACTTTCCAACTATTAGGTGGAACAAATGAATCTTAATATTGAGTTTTACCAATGAATTTAATATCTGTACTTGTACTAATATGAGGATATCTACTAAATCTCTAATAATTGTTTCCCCAATTACTATAATTAGACTAAATATATATTGTATGATTATACTCTGTAGCTAGTTAGATTAGACATTGATCCCAATTATGGTCTATAAGGAGGTTTGAAGTTCTCAGTTGATTATATTGGCATTTCCTTATAGTCTTATTGATGAGATGTAGTAAAATCAATTGTCTTTTAATCGAGAAACTTTGTTGCATATGTCTTAGAATTCAAGGGTGTTAGATTATTATAGCTTGATTTATGAGGAATAAAATCCTTATCATAAACAGTTAAAAAAGATCCATTTATCTTTAATTTAACTTAATTCGAGACATCACATCTGCATCTACCACATTTACATCGATAACATGCACAAAATCCAAGATGATGATAAAAATAATCTGGGTTATCTTCCAATAATTTCTCTAAAGTTTATTCATCTAATGACATATTATCTGGCAATATTTATCTCCAAATTGGATCTTCTGGACTAATCTGATCTAAAACAAATGGATCGAATTCATAGCAAAGATCATTAGTTGTCTTAGCTGGTGCAATGCTTGACAATTATTCGATTTTCTTTCCATTCCTGCCAATATGAACTATTCGTTTTGCACCATTGCTTCCAACTTAAGACTACTAAGAAGGAGGGCGTTATTATTATTGGGATATTATATTTTTGTTGCTGCGATTTGATTGTATACTTTTTGGACGATAGGATCCTACAGAGTCGCTTGATTTAATTAAATTTGATTGTTTAGGCCGTAATAATTCTGCCACAGGATCAGTGTACATAAAAAAATAATTGTATAATGAATGTATTTATTATGTCGATTTATAAGTCATAATAAAATTTATATTATAAACTTTTATGTATATCTTTAACTAATTAAAGAAACTAAACAAAGTGCAAGAATTGTATTTAATTAAATATTATCAAATGTCTTTCCTCTCTTTGTTTTAATCATAATTTTCATTTTTGATATTACAAAAATTCATTATTAATTTACATTATCATTCAAATCATCACTAGACTAATTTTAAATATTTATTAAGTTCTTTGAAAATTAAGTTTCTGGAATAAGTTTTATATAACATTTGCTAAATCTCACAACTTTTTATTCTTTTATTTTACTTTGAATCTTGCTTGAAAATACTTGACCTTCTTTTAAACGCTTTCTTTTCAAAATGCTATTTGGGATTTTATCATTTTTATCAAGAAATTTATTATTATTTCTAAACAGATTTCTTCTTCTATACATACATATAGAGGTTTAAGAGAAGTTTTTTTATTATGAAATTTACTATAGTTCTTATACTTAATTTTCATCTTTCTTAAGAATTCTAGTATTTGCATTTATTAACTCCTCTTCTAATTTACAACATTCTTCAAAAAGATTCTCTAAATTATCATCTTCATCACACCACTTAAGTGAATTACAAAAAGAAGTTGATTCTATTATTTTAGGTTGATATAAGTTTTTGATTGGTCTATTTAGTAATAAAATCTAAGAATCTTTGTGAGAAATAGATAAATCCATGTCTTATTAAAGAGAATATCCTGCTGCACATCCCATTTTACTTTTATTAATTAAAATAGATTATAATCAAGATATATCTGCATATGTACTTAATCATTATAATATAATTTAATTTTAAAATAATTGATTAGAATATTATAAGTATTGACTTTTTTTAATTATGATGGAGAAATTGAATTTAATAGTTCTATTGGGATAAATTAAAAATAAGGAGAAACTTAAATTCTATTTTTAACTTCCTTCTCAGATTCTTAACAAAGAAAATAATTAAAACTATTTGTAGTTAAAATAATTAAATCGTAATAAAGACAAATAAAATCAAGAATTCTTCGTAGAGGCAATAGCTATACCTTTCTCCATTCTATAAAAGAATTATTTGAGACCAACCAAATAATTGTAATTACCTTGCTCTACAATCATACCATTATCAAACACATAGATGATATCAGAATCCTAAATATATATAATGAGATATTTTACTTTAATAGTCGAAATTCTGTGAGCTATAGATAAAGTAGTATTATTTTTCATTATGTTATTAAGACTCTCTTAAACAATCTCTTCTGATTTAGCATCCAAAGCGCTTGTTGCTTCATCTAATAAAAGTATGTTAGCATTCCTAAGAACTGCTCTAGCTATAGCAATTCTTTATTTTTATCCTCCTGAAATCTATGATCCTTTAGGTCCTACTCTTTTATGAAATCCTTTGCCAAAATCTTATTATTTTTCATCAGAAGCATTTTCAAATTAGTCATTAATAATAAAATCATAAGCATTAGCCTTTTTAGCAACCTCTTCAATTTATTACATACTGACATCATTAATATTATATTGTATATTTTCTTTAATAGTTCCATTAAATAGAACTGGTTCTTATGAGACAATTGCTAATTATTTTCTTAAATGTCTTATATCATAATCTCTAATATCTAATCCATCAACTAATATTTATCCTTAATCTGGATCATAAAATCTCATAAGCATTTACATAATAGTTGATTTGCCACAACCACTTGAACCAACAAATGCAACTTTTTATCCAGAAGGAATAGTCAAACTTAAATTAGTAAAAACATTCTTCTCTCTAGTTGGATATTTAAATGTTAAATTTATACATTCTATATTTCCTTTTATTTAAGTCTTTAACCTTTTAAATTATTTTTCTTAATATAATATGTCAATATTTACATTCTTCAATTTAGAATTCATCAATAGAATCCAAAATCTCAAATATATTTCCAGCTGCAACTCTTCCTTTATCAACATCACCTACAAAATGAGAGTCTCTTGCACCACCCATTGTTGCAAATGTGATTCCAAAGATTGCCCTGAACATATCATTTACATCCAAACCTTAATATTTTACTAATAAAGCTCCACAATAGAATACTATTGCATTGATGAGCATAGGTTACATTTATGAAAATCCAAATGCACTACCTGCTTATAGACCTTTAGATACACATTCTTTTAAAGGTCCTTAAATTTTTTTAGTGTAATCCTAAATTATAATATTATTAAAATACATCTAAAATTATGTTTTCATTTCCAAAAGAAAATACAGTTCTAATATTTGTTACTGCCTCCATTATTAGATTTCCAGCATCCTTAAATGTATCTACTTTACTAGAAACACTCAAAGTGCCCATATATTTTGCTCTTAATTTCATACCAATAAATCTGAATGGTGCAGTAGCTAAAACTATCAAAGTTAAAGCCCAACTTGAAGAAAATGCGATTGCCATACCACAAATTAGAGCAGAAGCATTCTAACATTTAAATCCAATAATAGTAGAAGTCAAACTCTAAACTGTTTTACAATCTACACTTAATCTAGATGTTAATGTTCCAGCATTATTTTCAGGTTTATCAAAGAAAGAAATAGGCATTTTAAGTAATTTTCTAAATGTAAAATTTCTTAATTTCATAGTTAAATTCTCAGCAACAATTGATAAAAAGAAGTTTTCTAAAGATTAGAACACTAAAAATCCTAAACCAAACAAGAAAAACCATAATGCTATATCTGAAGAATCACTCTTAACTTTATCCATCTATTGATCTCTAATTTAATTATTAGAGTATAGATTAGGATCACTTTCTACAAGTAAAGTAATCATATCAGAGAAAAATAAAGAAAAACATGGGAATATACAACCATTAAGAACAGCTGATAATAATCCTAATATCAAAAAACATCTTTCTTCTTTTCCATAACTAAATAATCTTGACATAATTTAAGCATCATTAGAATCATTTTAAGAACTTTAAGTTTTCATTTCTTAAAAATTATTCTGATCTTTATTTTTAAATTGATTATTTAAATGTTTAATATCTTTTATTTCCTTTATGGCTTAATCAAAAACATTTGGTTATTCTTTATCAAATTGATTAACAGACAAAACAGAACTTACATCTATATCTTATTGATCAAATAAATCTTATTATTATTATTGATTATTCTAATTAGCTTAAAAATTATTTTCTAATTTCTATTATTATTTTTTATGTGAAGTAATTTGATTTTTTGCCAATTATTCATATTTCCCATGTAAATTCATAAGTTCTTAATGAGTACCTACTTCTACTACTTTTCCACCTGCAAATACATAAATAATATCAGCATTTTAAATTGTACTCAATCTATGAGCAATAACTATAGTAGTAATACCTTGTGATACTTCATCAAGAGTCTCTTATATCAACTTTTCATTTGTTCTATCTAATGCACTTGTTGCTTCATCTAATAATAAAACTTTAGGCTTTTTAAGTATTGCTCTGGCTATTGCAATCCTTTACTTTTAACCACCACTTAATTAACTTCCACCCATTCCAACATAAGTATCTAGTCCTTTATCCATTTTATTAATAAAATCCCAAGCATTTACTTTTTTCAATGCTTATATTAATTCTTCTTCAGTAGCATCAGTTTTGCCATATAATAGATTATCTCTAATACTAGTTGCAAATAACATAGGTTCTTATCCAACTAAACCTATTTAAGTTCTATATTCTTTTAAGTCTAAGTCCCTTACATCTATCTAATCTTAACCAACTAAAACTTTTCCTTCATTTACATCATAAAATCTTTCTATTAATTATAAAATTGTAGACTTTCCACAACCACTTTCTCCAACAAGTGCTACTTTCTTTCCTTATGGTATTTTTAAAGAACATTTATCTAAAATTTATGTATCTGGTCTACTTGGATAAAAGAAATCAACATCTTGAATAGTAATTTCACCATTAAAATTTTTTAATGGTTTTGGATTAATTGGATTCAATATTTTTGGAATACGATCTATAATGAAAAAGATCTATGCTCCAGCTACTTTTCCTTTTGCAAATGCTTAATAACATGGACCAGCTTATCCGATTGAAAAGCTACCCATCAAAATAGCAAAGAAACCTGTCATAACATCTCCAACTGTATAAATCATTCCAGTATTAGAGTTCATCACTTAATCAGATATTAATTTAGCTCCATAATAAAATCCTAATGCGTATGTCCAAATCATGAATGCAAAAATCGATCCCAAAGCCATACCAGATAATAAACTATATTTTACATTTGTGTTGGCTGCCACAATTAGTTATCTTGAATATTTCTCACATTCAAAATCTTCTCCATCTAACATTTTGACCGTTTTTATCGCATTTAAAGTTTATTCAGATTCAGCAGCAGCTGTAGAGTAACATTCCTAAGTGGCTTTAATAGATTTCATCACTACGACTGTCATTATAACTACTGAAATAGCTAAACATGGCATAGCTGCAGTAATCACCAAAGCTAGTTACCATCCACTAATTATTTTTAATATTTTATAAATACTATGAATATCCTATTATAAATCCACATATAAATGTTGAAAAAGTAATAATAAAAGTTCCTGCTTTCTCTTTAATAGCATCTTCTACAGCAAATGTTTCATCTGCTACTTTAGTGTTTAATTCATTTGGATTTATAGAATCAAACCATCCTACTTCTTATCTTAGAATTGCACTAAAATATTCTTTTCTCATTCTTATACTCTATCTTTCTCCTGATATCATAAATGTAGTGAAACTTAAAAATGAAAGTAACCATGCACATCCTGCTAAAACTAAGAACCATCTATAATATATATTATTTATTAATACATAGCACATTATCCAGCTGCACTAATCATTTTATCTGGATCCTCTCCTGAAAATGCATCAGTCATGTCACCAAATATAACAGAAAACATTGGCATTATTACTCCATTCCCTATAGATGCTAAGATACCAATCGAAATTAATAATTTATCTGACTATGTTGCATATCTATAAAGTTCTTTATAGGGAACCATCTTCTAAGTTACTAGAGATTCAATTGCTTAATTAGGTTTTGCAGTCTATTTATTTGTAAGTAACTGATTATCTTCAACTTACTATAATTTCTACATGAGAAATAATTTATTATTATATTAATTTTAAAACCATACTTAAATCCCTTTATATATTTCCACAATTATAAATAAATACATAATCTGATATTTTCTTTTTTAATTTTAATCTTTACCACATATAAATTAACTTATAACTTTAAATTAAATAACTAAATTGTTTCCTTATTGTTAATTTATTAATTCAATATTTGATTATCTTATGTAGATAATCAAAATAACTCTTTAGATGATAAATTACAAATTTTTATCAAAAACATAAATTACAGATGGTAATAAGGATATATAATGTATGATACGAAATCAATTAGAAAGTATCTAATAAAAAACTTAAATTTATATTCTAAATTTAAATTGTTAATATATTAATAATATAGTTTTTTATTTGTAATTGTATTTTTTTCATTTAATTTTAAAATTACTAATTTATATATATATTTAGAATGCAAACTTTATCAAAATTTTAAATTGTTTATTATATATATTTAATTATCACCTCCCCATCCTCATTTTTTAGTCATAGGAGTATAATTAGTATGGCGAGGTTTCAAGTTGTTACTTGAATTTAATTTTTTAGAACTATCAAATTTTTATACAGATGATTCTTATCTTTTAAGATAATTGTTATCAGAGAATTATGAATTTATTTTTTATAATTCTTTAACTCTTTAAGCCAATTCTTTACTTTCACTATAATAATTTGACATATCATCGTTTTATACTTATATTTTAAGTAATCTAATAATCAATTTATATTTTTACCTATGTAAATCAGCAATCTCTTAATTTTAAATAATTTTTTAATCTTCATATTCTCTATTCAATTAATCAAATTACTTTGTTTTTTTTTCTAATTCTTCTGCTAATTATTCACATTATATTCTTAGTTATTTGTTCTCTATCTTAAATTAACTTATTTCTGATTCAGCTGAAGCTATTTATAATTGAATCTTTTCAATATCTCTTTAACCTTTTTATCGAGCTACTTTTATCTCATCCTCTTCTCTTCTCAATCTAATAGTAATAAATAGATATTTACTTATTTTAAAGATCAGTTATTTTTTATTAATCAGAAGCTCTTTCTTATTCAATATCTTCAATTAAATTTTATAATTATTTATCTTTTTAATTTACAATTTAATTGACATCATCAAGTGATTAATATAATTTATGAATAACCTCTTCATTTTAAGATACTTAATCTTTAAGATCTGTTTATTCTTATCTAAGTTTTATTTATTCTCTTTAAAATTAATTAACCAATAATTAAACTTCTGATTATTATTATTTTACTAATTTAGCTATTCTATTTTCTGTTTCTTAATTATTAGACCTATATAAAGTTCTTAATTTTTCTAATTCATTTTATAAATTATCAATTTAGCCTTTCAAATCTTATTAATGTTATTATTTTCTCTCATATTTTTTTAATTATTTTGTTAATTCTTAAATTTGATCTTCAAAAGAATCTTTCATCTATAATTAATAATAATAATATATATTTACATCATTCATATTTTTCAAAGTAGTAGATAATTCATTCTCAATTAGCATACCATTACTTTTTAATGTTTTATTTTCATTCTTTAAATTGGTAATTAAAGCAGATTAATCTTCTAAGATGACTTATACTTTCTATAATTCATGTAATAAATCTTTATTTTCATCTTCCATTTTTTCTTTTGCATCTCTTAAATTCTCTATTTATTATTCAAATTATTTTTATGTCTCATCTAAAGTTTATTCATATGCAGTTCTTAAATGTGATGCACTTCCACTATATTAATCAAATATTTCATTCCTTATTTTTAGCTTATAATAAAATATATATATGTACAATTTCATTTTCATGTTATATTTCCTTTCTATTCCATAAATCTTTTACTTTAGTAACAATTGATGCAATTAATAAATTATCTTCATTGTTTTTCATCCTCATAATTTATCTTAAATATTATTCTAAACTAGAATGTTCTTATTTAATTTTTTAAAGTTCACTAACAATTCTTCTTTTAATATATTTTCTTTATTCCTAATTTATTATTTAATATTTTACTTTTATAGTTTTCACATACTTCTAATGTCTTTACATAAGTGATTCATTGTTGAGAATCAATTAATTCTTTTATTTTAATTCATTATCTAATTGTTTTTTAATTTCTTCCTATTTTTATTCTTATAACTCTTATATATTAATTAATTTATCAATTTAAATTCTTAATTATTCATTTTCTTCTTATAATTATAAAGCATTGCGTTTAAAATTTTGATATTACATAAGTTCATCTTCTAATTGTTGGAGTTCTTTACTTTTATAATTTAATAATTTCTCATTTTCAGATGATTCATTTAATAATTTTTCTAATTATGAATTTAATAATTAAACTTTATCATTTTTGGTTTTATTTTCTCCTTCCAATTATCTATATTATTCCATTAGTTCATCCTTCTATTATTTTAATTATTTTTAGATTTTAAGAACTTCACTTTAACGATTACTTACATCATTTTTTAATTCTTCAATATATTCTAATTATTATTTAGATCTCTCTTATAATCTTTAATAATCAGATTCCAACATCTTAACTTATTAAGTTAATTAAGATATTTATTTATTTTAATTATTTATTGTTTCTTCTCTTGCTAAAAGTTATTCTTAAATTTCATTTCTATCTTTAACATCCAAATGTAATTTATTTTATTATCTATTCCATAATTCTTTATAATTTTCAAATTCATCTTATTATTTTTTCATTAGAGCATCCTATTCTCTTAGTTTTTAATTTTAGTCTGTTATTTTCTTTTATAATTCTTTAACTTATTACTCATATTAGATTTTTGGAATATAATTACTTTCAATTTATTATTGTTATTATAACACAACAGATTCAAGTTCACTTTAAACTCTATCTAATTCATTCAATAAATTGATTTTTTATTTATCTGAATCATCAAATTATTATTTATTTATTTATTCAAATTAATTTCTTAAATTATAAATATTTTTATCATGAGATTCTTTTAAATCATCTAATGACTTTTAAGCTTATTGTAATTGAATATGATTCTATTATTATAATTCATTAATCTTTCTTTAAAATTATTATGTTTCATTTTATAATTGCTCAGCATGATCTCTAATGAGTTAATCTAATCTAATTTATAATTATTTAGCATTTTATTTATGAAATGTTGATTTTTCCTTTTTCTTTTATAATTTTTAACTTAATTTATGGATTTCATTTTAAAAAGATTATGCTTCCTTTTCCAATCTTTTTTCATAATCTGTTTTTTATTAATTGAATTATAAAGTAACTGCTTCTAATTAATTTTATAAATTTGATATTGTAAATTATGTTTTAGATTCTGAATCAGTAGACTTTTTTTTATATGAAATCACTTCACCCTCTAATTCTTAATAGATTTTATTCAATTACTATACTTTTAACTATAAATTTTCACTTATTTTATGTAATTATTCTATTTCTTAAATTTGCTATTTATTAATTAATTATAATTTTTCATTTGTTTAAACTAATTATTCATATTCTTCCTTAAGAATATTATACTCTTTAGCTGTAGTCTATAGTTATTAAATCTCCTTTGCAGTTTAACTAGCAGATGACAATTTTTATTCTAATTGTTAAACTTTACTATTCCTTAACTTAAATATTAAATCATTACAGTTAATCATTATTCTGTTATAAATATGAAATTTGTTCTTAAGCTTATTAAACTTAAGTTTAAACTTAGGCTTCCTTATCAGATTACTCATCCTAAATCATTTATAATTCTATTGCTAACTAAATATTTGATAATAATGATACTTTTCTTTTATCTTATTCAATTTTACCAAATTCCATTTTCAGATAAGCATATTAAGATGAAAGTTTTTCTATGAGGACTTCTCTTTCACTAAGTATTATTTCCTCAAACATTTCTTTAACTCTCTAATAAACAAATTCTTATGAAGTGATATCTTGTCTCATAGTATCAATTAATTCATCATTCATAATCTAAAATTTATACATTTAAAAATCTACTTTATCAAGTGCTTCTTTGACTGTTTCAAAAAGTGTTTAATATTTCATATCATAAAAACTTCGCATTGTTAAAATTCTTTCATTATATTAAGCTTCAAATTCCTATTTCAATTAAACCTCAAGAGATTATGCATGATGTGGAGATCCAAAGGATGAACTTTGCAGATTCTTTCGAGAAGCCTCAATATTAATATTTGATTTTGCTGGAGAAAATCCTGTAAATGATAGAGTCTGTCTATTTTTTAGACTTTTATCGAAATTCATTTATTTTCAAATTTAAATTAATATAACAATATATTTTTATACATTACAATCAAACTTAGTAGTATGCTTCTAATAAGACAAATAAAATTATATATTGAAATGTTTATTAAATAATTTATTTCAACATGATAATAACAATTCAAAATCATTTTTATTCATAAAATCATCATTTCCCATTCTTTTAGCTGGAAATAAAGGATCAATGATGAATCTCATAAGGTTTTCTAAAAGTCCTGTAATTATTTTAGTCAGTACAGGACATCCAGTCTCTATACAAGGATTAGTATTAAATTCTATAAGCAGAGGCTTGAAACTGTTTGAAATCATAAAATCTAAACCATACAATTCAAAACCTAAAATTTAATCATCATTTGTGATTTTATCAATAGCTGATTGTGTGGCCAATTTAGTAAGAGCCTAATATTTATATATTAATTATTTAATACCTTCATATCAGCATATAATTCATCGAAACTATATGAAGTATTATTTTACTTGTTATGTTCTATTAAATAAGCTTAAAATTAATCATAAGAGACTTTGTTTCCTTTTTCAAATTTTCCATAACCATTTAATTTATTTTATATGGCATCATTAGTTAAATGTATCTTTTGATTGTCTAAAGATTCTAGAGTAAAGAAACTACTTGATGTTCTCAAATAACCTTTTTTGTACCAATAAACTAATAAACTATTTCTATCAGCATAGGATACCTCTTTTAATTCCATTCATTATAGTTATTAAACAATATCCTCTTATGTCAAACTTTCTCTTTTAATATAAAAATGGATTTTCTATATATTTTTAAAGAATAAACGTATGACCTTATTGAGATATGTGTTGGACAATTTCTGACATTTAATTTGAGACTTTAGATTATAAATCTAATATGAATACCTTTAATTCCATTGCCTCTATTACTATCTTCTCCTGGTTTTATAATCCATATATTTTTAATATCTTTGTCTAAGGCCAGATGTTAAAATGTTTATTAGAAATTAATGAATTCTCGATCTGTTGGTCCATGAATATGATAAGTCAATGGAATATAATTCCAAATATCAATACTCTACTCTGAACAATATTCAGAAAAATTATGGAATAACCATTTTTTATCACCTAATTGATTGCCACCCTTAAGATGATTATGAATACGAATATTCATATTCTAATGATTTAATTGAGTTAATTCTTTTTAATTTTATAACTTTAATTCATAAATAAAATATTTACATTATTTAAGATTGGTGGACTATCAATATTATATTCATTTAATTTCTTTTTTGATTTCCCTTCAACCTTATCCCAAGCTTATTTTATCAAACTCATTTATTAAGAATCAATCCAACTATTTATTTCCTCAGATATTATAGTTTGAGGAATTGGTTTTATTTCTGAAGGTTGTAAATCAATGAATTTTTGAGTCCATACAAAATTAATTTCAGTATCATCATCAATTGAATTTGCAATACTCCATTATGGTCTTAAGTTAAATATTCCTTTTATCATCATATGATTATTGCCTCTACCTACAAATAACTTATAATATTTTTAATGCAACGCTGGAATTACTTGTATACCATTACAGAAATTAATTAATTAATTTATTTCCTAATAACTTGGATTCTATATAAATTTAGTAAATCCAATATCCCAAAATCTAGTATCATCAATCACTATTTTTTTGGCTTTGCATATAGGAACTTGTACTTTCTTTCTCTCATTATCTTTAGAAGGTGGACTTTTAGTTTTCTCCTTTCTAATTAAAAGTGGTACTAATTTATCCTGTTACTTAGGTGTTTGTTCCTTTTAAATTTGTTGAACTTAAACTTATTTCACTTAAATCAATTAACCTTTTAGTTATTCTAATTCATATTCCTTTTATGCTACTGATTAACATCTCTATGATCTTTTATAGTATTTTTTTCTTTATAGTATTCTTTGAAACGTTAGATTGTCATTTGCTTATTTAGTTTTTCTCATTAATTCTTCCAATAAAGATTGATTCCTACTCTTTCTATTTTGTAATTCATAGATCTAAGATAAAATATCATAAGTTGTTTAGTTCTTTTATGTATGTTTTTGTAATGGAGTCAATAATTAAGTGTCTGTCACCTTCAGTTATGATTTATTGGGTGATTCAGTTTCATTTTCTGTGATATTAGGTCTAAATTGACTTTCTATTTATTGAAAACTGCCATTTTTCCTCATTGAAGACAAAAACTATTTTATGCCTGACTCAGCACTTCCCTGAGTATTAGAAACATATCCTTAACATACTTAATTTGATCCCATTTACTTTTCCCATAATTCTTATCTTCTTTTATGAACTGAATTATTATCTACAGATTTCCCTATTGATTCTTGTTCTTTTGTAGGACCTCTAGCTCTCATTAATAATTTTAATAATATAAAATGATGATATAATATATTAATTTATTGTTGGAGTAATACTTTATGACAGATTAAAATAAAAAAAGATTAGGGACACTAATGGAATATGATCTTTATAGATAAGGAACCAATAAAAGAGTGAAGATTTATAAAATAATAATAATAATTATTATATTTTAATTATAGTATTAATTTTATTTTAGAGTATATTATTATAAATGAATTATCTTACTTGGTTTAATTATAAAAAATTATCATGATAATATTAGAATCATAAATTTATATAATAAGAGAAAATTGTTTAAAATCTTTTTTTTCTGATATAGTATTATTATATATATAATAATTATTATCATATTTTTATATTATAATTAATCTCTACTAGTATGTTATGTAAAATTACATAAATCAATAGAACATTAGAAAGTTTAGTAAAAGTAATTGAATAATAATATTACTTTTGAATACTATAAATTATTGAAAATTTAGTGATTAAATTCATAATTTTGAGCTGTGATTATAAATAGATTTTGACAATAATTTTTAAGGTAAACTATTGAAAATCAGAGTATTAATTCTAGAGACAATAAAAATAAGTGATTTCTTTAATTTAACACTTTTTAATATATTTATGAATTTACAGTAATTATACAATCAACAAAATAGAATGTTTATTAATTAAAGTTTTGAAACCTTTGTAATTTTGAATTATGTAAAGAATTAGCCATTGTAATATCTATAGATATTTTAGGGATCTCAAAAATGGATATATTTGGATAATCAATCACATTAAGAATGAATAAGTAAAGCTCATATAAAACTGTTTTTGGAGGGTGCTCCTCTTTAGTTTTGCTAATAATTTTAATTTTAATATTCTCATCTAACATAACATCCTTTTTCAACAAAGAAAGTTTAAGTGCTACTGTATTAACTGAATTTGAAGAAATTCCATCATTATCAATAATAGATGATTCATTTTTTTTATTTGCTGTTCAAATAGATTAAGATAATTTTTTATCTAAGCCTTTTTATGACATTAAAATTGATTAGTTACGTATTCAAAAATTTTTGAATGGATCTTCAATTTAAAGTTAAAAAGAAATATAATTGATACCTTGTACTTTAGATCGTTTTAATAAAATATTCTCTTAATTTGGACGTGATATAAGAGATTAATTCAATCAATTTAAATTATATGATTTTTTATGCTTCGAGTAAGTGGTTATATATATATATTTGTAGTTATAACCAATCTTTTTCAATTTAAGGAACTTATTCAAGTATAAAAAAATAAATAACTCATTTAGATTTAGAATTTGAATATTTGAGAATATCAGTTTAAAAATGTGCTAATAAAACAAATTGTGCTTCAAATGAAGAATTATAATAAGAAATTGATAAAAATGGAGCATTTAAAATTAAATTATTTCCAATTAATAAAGTAAAAAGATAAAATGATTTAGATTATAGATATTAAATCCCTACAAACCTGAAGATAATTATTTGTAAACCTTTTTAGATGATTCATTTTTCTTTAGATTTATTCCATCAAATATTTATAAATCTGTAGATTTATTTATAAAAGAATATGAAGTTACAAATGATCAAAGTCTATTACCCTTTAGTTATTTAGAATATTCATAATTTTACACACTAGATTAATCAGAAATTAAAGAGAGAACTGAATTATAAAATAATCAACCATAATCCTTTGTACAAATTTAAATAAGGAAAAGTCCTTATAAAATAAAAATATTTAGGAAATATTTAAAAATAGATGAATTATTATCTAATTTAGGAGGTATTTAATAAATCTTTATTTTTTTTGTTGGAACAATCCTAACAATTTATAATAGATTTCAACGTAATTAATAATTTTAATTTTAAAGTTCTAGTTGAATTAGCAAATAAACTATATGAATTTACTTTGGTTTCATTTCAAAAGGAAAAATATTATTAAGAGAATTTAGATTTGGTGAATTAAATGATTTATAATAAATAAGAGAAAATTCCATTTTCAGAGAAACCTCGAAATTCAGATGTAGATCTAGAAATTTAGCCATTACATTAAAGTACAATAAATTAAAAATCAAAAAATGAGTTACTGAAATTCAGTGAACAAATGAGTCCTTCATCATAATAATAATAGAGAAATTCATAAAAGAAATAAACAGAAAATAACATTAAAAAAAATAAGTTTATTTATGAATAAGAAGCTATGGCATTAAAATTAAATTGTTCAAATGGTTTAGAATATTTCTAATTACAAATTTAAAATTTAATATAAAGATCATAACCAATCTTAATGACTTTTTAAATGTTAATTAATTTTCTAACTTGTTAAAAAGTATTTAATAATAAAAAACATATCTAATTGATGAATAAAGCAATGTAATTTATTTTAAATTTAATTGATTAGTGATTCAATTACTTAATAAATAGATTTATTCAATATCCTAACAAAATTGAATGACCTAGAAAAACTTAAAGAAGTCATTTTCTCTCCACAACAATTATTGATGTTCAATTTTGCTCCAAAACCATTGATATCTTTAGATAATACATCAGAAGTATTTAATAGAACTATAATTGAAGAGAGAACCAGAAATCATAATATAAGATAGTAAAGTATATTATTATTTTTAGGGATGAAGTCTCTTCAGATTCTGAATTCTAAAATAAAATACATTATAATCTATAAGCTGATGCAAAGATGTACACAAAAATATATTCAGTAATTATAATAATTATTAATAGGCTTATGATGATGTTTTGCAAGAAGCTGAAAATGATTAAGATCCATCTCTTTGTAGTAATTTAAGTAAATAAATAATTCGTAAATTGGGTGCTGAAGTATAAACTATCTTTAAATTATCTAAACTAATAGACTTTCATTAAAATTAAAACAACACTAGAAGGAGAGGGATGACTTCAGAGACTCTTAGAAGAGTATTATATTCTAAAACAAATTTATAATAGTGATTATTTACTTATTCTTAAATATTCTATAATAAAATTATGAAATAGATTGATATTAATGTTAAAAGTAGAAAATTAATGTTTATTTGGTGTATTTATTATATTGTACTAAAATATTAATGCTCATCATTTTTTTGTTGTTTTCTTAGCTCCACCTCTTTTTGAGTAGAAGACATCATCTCTTCTGAATTCAAATTCTAATTCTCTTGTTGTTAATAATTTATAGACAGCTTTGATTGCATCAAGTCTTGGTTCAACATCATTTTTATCTTATTCATCCAAAAAGCTAAATATGAATATTCAATAATACATTCTATAGAATTTAGTACCATCAACTCTAACTCTTGTTCTTCTTCCTAAAATTGTAGATGGTGCAACAAGATCATCAAGAAGACCATCATAGACAGATGTGAGTGTTCTTGAATTTGGTCTTGTTTGTGATCTATGATTTTTAACCCATTTGCTTTCAATTGTTCTTTTTGCAACAACTAATATTGTTGCCTTCAATCTCTTCTCTAATTCTGGTAATAATTTTGAGCTAAGCAATTTACACAATTGGATACCTCACTTTATTATAGATTGATAAGCATGGATGAGGGATGAATACTAAATAAACTTGCTTCTTAGCATTGATTTTTGCTGTATAATCAACAACTGATGAAACCTTAAGATTCTTGGCTTCTGTGACTGATTGCTCGATTTAGGTCAATGCAACACCAACTTATTATTCCAAATTTGTTAACTCATTATTGAACATATACTCTTACTTCAGTTTTTTTCCAGAACTTATTTGCTGCCATTCCTGATAAAAATTTGATTTTTTATTTAAATCTTTTTATTAATTATTTAGGCACATTTTTATTAGTAATACCTTATCATTTATAATACACTAAATTTGCATGAAAAATATGAATTATACAATTATTACCAGTCACTCTACAGAAACAAAAAAAGATTATCAATTTTATATCATTATATTCAATCATTACTAATAAATTTTAATTTATCTTCATTTAATTCTCTTTATTAATCAAATTCAAGCTTATATAACATTATTTTATATCTATCTTGATTTTTATTTATTTCATTTATCTTTAAACTTTTAATAACAAAATATTTATAATAAATATTAAACAGATATCTTTTTGTTAAAAGATCTTATTAATAAAACTCAAAAAATATCATTTTTTAATTCACTTAAAAAAAAGTATTATTATTTAATATCAAATATAAAACTCTATTTAGAAGACTCTAAATATGTTTAAAGTAGTTAATAGTATTTCAATAATTGTATATACTTTTAAAATTATTTCCTTATTGTTAAAATACTCGATAAAATTTATTTAGTGATCACATCATAAATATTTTAGAGGAAGTATAATTCAAAATAAATTTTATTATTATTTTTTAAATCATCCTTTAATTTGTTAATTTTTGATAATCTCTTTTAAACTTTTCTAATATTCTAAAATAGGATAAACAGAAAATATACTTACAATGAATATTTTTTAAATAAATGATTAATTTAATTATTTGAATTCAAATAAACAAATCACAATTTTAGATATGATATTATTTTAACTCAAATAGTTTATAAGTTCTATTATTGATATTAAATATAATATATAAATAGATTAATCAAACAAAAACAAAAGTTTCAAGTACTATTTTTTAAAAAGCATTTTTAAATAAGTATATATATTAATTTAAATAATATAAAATCAATATAATTTAATTTAGAATTAAATTTATATTAATTTTTATAGAATTTCATTTTAATTTAATTTAGAGAATTTTCTAGAATCAGAATTTGTGTATAAAATCGAGTTCCATTGATGCATATTTTTTAGTTTAAAATTTAGTAATGTCAACTGAGTAAAAGAAAGAAGAACAATTCCACTTCAATGCAGATATCCAACAATTAATGGGTTTAATTATCAACACATTCTATTCAAATAAAGAAATTTTCTTGAGAGAATTGATCTCCAATGCTTCAGATGCTTTAGATAAGATTAGATATAAGTCTATTACAGACCCAGACAGTGCTGGTTTGAACATTGAACCAAATTTCAAGATTAAGATTATTCCAGATAAAAATAACAATACTTTGACCATTTAAGATACAGGTATTGGTATGACAAGAGATGAAATGATTAATAACTTGGGTACCATTGCAAAGTCAGGTACCAAGGCTTTCATGGAAGCTTTAAGCTCAGGAGCTGATATTTCTATGATTGGACAATTTGGTGTTGGTTTCTACTCTGCTTACTTGGTTGCTGATAAGGTTGTTGTCATCTCAAAGGCTGTTGGTGAATAATAATATAGATGGGAATCATAAGCTGGTGGAACATTCTTTGTCTATGATGATTCTGAAAACCCAGTCTAATTGACAAGAGGTTCAACCATTATTTTACACATGAAGTAAGATAACTTGGAATTCTTGGAAGAAAAGAGAATTAAGGATTTGGTTAAGAAACATTCAGAATTCATTGGATTCCCAATTGAATTATAAATTGAAAAGACTACAGAAAAGGAAGTAAGTGATGATGAAGATGAAAACAAGGAAAAGAAGGCTGAAGAAGGTGAAGTCTAAGAAGAAAAAGATAAGGCTGAAAAGAAGAAGAAGAAGATCAAGGAAGTCAGTACAGAATTTGAATAAGTTAATAAGAACAAACCTTTATGGATGAAGAAACCAGAAGAAATCACTAAGGAAGAATATGCTAACTTCTACAAATAATTGACAAATGATTGGGAAGAACATTTGTCAGTCAAATAATTCTCAGTTGAAGGAGGTTTGGAATTCAAAGCAGTACTCTTCATTCCAAAGAGAGCACCATTTGATTTATTCGAAACAAAGAAGAAGAAGAACAATATCAAATTATATGTCAGAAGAGTATTCATTATGGATGACTGTGAAGAATTGATCCCTGAATATTTGGGATTTGTTAAGGGAGTTGTTGATTCTGAAGATTTACCCTTAAATATTTCAAGAGAATTCTTGTAACACAACAAGATCTTGAAAGTAATCAAGAAGAATATCACCAAGAAATGTATTGAAATGTTCTAAGAAATCAGTGAAAATGCTGAAGATTATAAGAAATTCTATGAACAATTTTCAAAGAATCTCAAATTAGGTATTCATGAAGATTCAGCCAATAGAACTAAATTGAGTGAATTCCTTAGATTCCATACATCAAAGAGTGGTGAAGAATAAATTTCACTTAAAGATTATGTTGGAAAAATGAAGGAAGGATAAAAGGATATCTTCTTTATTACTGGAGAATCAAAAGCTTCAGTTGCTGCATCACCATTTGTTGAAGCTTTAAAGAAGAAGGATTATGAAGTTCTTTATATGATTGATCCAATTGATGAATATGTCATCTAATAATTGAAAGAATTTGATGGAAAGAAATTAAAGAATTGCACAAAGGAAGGCTTAGATTTAGATTAAACTGAAGATGAAAAGAAGAAATTTGAAGAATAAAAATCAGCCTTTGAAGGATTATGCAAATTGATCAAGGAAATCTTGGGAGATAAGGTTGAAAAAGTCTAATTAGGATAAAGACTTGATTAATCACCATGTGTTTTGGTTACTGGTGAATATGGATGGTCTGCTAATATGGAAAGAATCATGAAAGCTTAAGCTTTGAGAGATCCATCAATGAGTAGCTATATGATGTCAAAGAAGACATTAGAAATCAATGCTAATCATCCAATTCTTACTGAATTAAAGAAGAAATCAGATAAGGATAAGAGTGACAAGACAGTCAAAGATCTCATATGGTTACTTTATGAAACTGCTCTTCTCACTTCTGGATTCAGTTTAGATGACCCAACTCATTTTGCTAATAGAATCCATAAAATGATCAAACTTGGTTTATCTATTGATGATGCTGGAATTGAAGAAGAAGATGACAAACTTCCATAATTAGAGGTATTATTAATAATTTATATTTTTCTTAGAAAAAAGAAGATGCCAACACAGAAGCAACAAAATCAAAGATGGAAGAAGTTGATTGATTAATGTTAATTGTGTTTAAAATTATTAAAATAATAAAACAATATAAAAGTTTTTAATACTTAAAAATGTTTTAAAACAATTTAATTAATGATGTATTATTGTAATATTATAATGGATTGTTAAATAAGATTACATAAAATTTAATTAAATATCTGAGTATATATGGGTTGTGGAGTATCTAGTGCTCATTAATTTATGAGATATTCATAAGAGAAAGTGACAGAGAATCAACCAGATTCTTTAGAGAATAATAAAGGATAATCTACAGTTAGGAGAAATGTAAAATATGCAAATCAGTTGCTTATGATTCCACAACAAGGAATTACAACATTGTAGGAGATGCTTCAAAATAGTGTTGCAAAATATGGAAATGAACCATGTTTAGGCAAATATGAAGGAGATAATTTCAAGTTTATGTCATACAATTAAGTAAATGAAGAAGCAATTCATTTAGGAATTGGGTAATATATTAAATGAACTTTAGAATTTCTAACTTGAATTTAGTGAAGGAGGTCCAAGAATATAAACATTACAAATTAAAATTGATAGGAGTTTTTGCAAAAAATAGAAGAGAGTGGATGATCTTAGATTGGGCTAATATCCTTTATGGTTATACAATGGTGCCTTTTTATGATACTCTTGGTCCTGAGTCAATTCCCTTTATACTTGATTAGACCAACATTGAAACCATGTTTATTAGTGCAGAAGCAACTAAATCATTGATCTAATGCAAAGAAAAGCATAAATTGAAAAATTTAGTTTTACTTGATCCTCTCTCTGAATAATAAATTTCTGATTTAAAAAATAAAGGATATCAATTGTTTAAATTCGAAGAAGTTGTAGAAAATGGAAAGAAATCGATAGTTTAACTTGCTTAAGTTTAACCATCATCTATCTATACATTATGTTATACATCTGGCACTACAGGAAATCCTAAAGGAGCAATACTTTCTCATGGTAATTTCATATCTGCAATTGCGAGTACTTAAGCAACTGATGCTGGTATTGCTTCAACTGATGTTCATTTATCATATTTGCCCTTACCTCATGTAATGGAGAGATTAATTATACTTACTATGCTCTTCACTGGTGCTTCTATAGGGTATTATCATAAATAACATTTAGATTCTATCGAGGAGATCCTAATTTATTAAAGGAAGACATTTAAAAACTTAGACCAACTATCTTTGCTTCTGTTCCTAGATTATATAATAAGTTCTATGATGGAATCAAAGCTAAGATAAATGAAGTTACAGGCTTTAAAAAATCATTTGCAGAAAGAGCTGTCAGAGTGAAATTAGAAAATCTAAGATCAGAAGCTAAATATACAAGTGGTTTATATGATAAAGCCTTTCAAGGAGTCAGAGATTTATTTGGAGGCAGATGTAGACTAATGATAACAGGCTCAGCTCCTATTCAATAGGAAGTTATTGATTTCCTCAAAATAGCTGCTTGTTGTCCAATCTTAGAAGGATATGGTTAAACAGAATCAACAGCATTATCCTTTTCTACAGGTGCATGGGATCCAAAATCTGCTCATCTTGGTGGACCTGCTGCAAATACAGAATTTAAATTAGTGGATGTTCCTGATATGAATTATACATCATTAGATGTTGTTAATGGTATAAAAACACCAAGAGGGGAAATTTGTTTAAAGGGATATGGGGTTTTCTAAGGATATTATAAAGACCCTGAAAAAACAGCTGAAGCTATAGATGCTGCTGGATGGTTGCATACCGGAGATATTGGTTTAATTACTGAAAATGGAGGAGTGAAAATTATTGATCGAAAGAAGAACATATTTAAGTTATAATAAGGTGAATATATTGCTCCAGAGAAAATTGAAGCTATTTATAATAGAGTTTAAGGTGTTTCAGAGTCATTCATTTATGGTGATTCTCTTCAAAGTCAAATTGTGGCTATTATAGTTCCTTAGAAGGAGTTTGTTGAAAAATATGCAGCTGAAAAATAAATCTAAGCAGATTTTGAAAATTTATGTAAACATCCAGAAATCATCAGTTTCTATTAAAAAAACATCAATGATTATGGAAGAGCCAACAAACTTAATTCCTTAGAAATTGTAAATATTAATAATAAATTTTAATTAGGCAAAATTAATACATTTAGAACCTCAACCATTATAAACATTTGGTTGTTTAACATCAACCTTTAAGTTATAAAGACATATTGCCAAATAAGTGTTTGCTAATCAAATTGAACAACTATATAAGGGTCAGGCTTGATATAGAATAAAATATAATTTTGAAGAAATTATTGATTTTGATAATTTATGAAAAATTTATTAAAAAAATTAGGGATATATAAGTGTTATTATATGAAGAGTTAATATTTTATTATTTTTGTTGGTACTATAATCTAAACAATAATAATTAATATTTATTTATTTTAATTAATTATAAGAAATTAATTATAAAGAAATATTAAGAAGAATATTTTATTATAAGAGAAATGTAAATCATTCTTGAACTTTTAGATATGGATGTTACTCTCCTTGATACTTTTTCAAGATTGTGTAATAAAAACGATTTTTCACTTGATTTTCCTAAAATTAAAATTATATTATACTGATCTATTATTGAGCATTTTAGAGATGATTGCCCATCTAGCTCCACCTTTTTTGAATTCCTGAAGGATTTTTTCATCTTCTTCATCAGTCCAATTATCACGATTTATGGCAGGATCTATTTAATTAACATATCTGTCTCTGACTTGTTTAGAAGTACGACCTGGCAATTCTAAGAATTTAAATATGAGATAATACTTTAACTAATCTTAATCCATTGTTTTCCAAATTCAGCAAAGGATTCTAAAAGTATTTTATCCTCATCAATAGTCCATTTCTTTTTAGTTCTCTTTTCTTAATCAATAAGTTTTCTATATTTTTAAGAACATTAAGAAATATTTCTTCCTTTAAGATGTTTGATAATGAATTTCCAATTTCCATTATATTTCTTATAATATGAAACTAAATTATTAATTTCTTCTTCTGTCCACAATTAACCTTTGCCTCTAACAATACCGCTAGCATTAGTTTAAACTTCTTCTTAAATAGTTTTCGTTTGTTCTTTTTCACTATCTGAATGCTATTATTCTTCTTTTGTTATATCAAATTTAGGAACAGGAGGGATTTAATAAGGAATATAGCAAGGAACAAAGACGTAAACTGGATTAGATTGATTATAGTACATAAAATAGATATTTAATTCCTAATTTATTTATGTTATGATAAGAGAATATAGAATAGTTGACAAAAAAATATAGACTGTAAATTACTATAAATATCATAACCTTAAGTTAAATAATTCTTAGGGTATAACTTAATTAGATTGTTAAAGAACTTACACCAAATCATTTTTAAGCCTATTATTAATAAAGCATGGTTCTAAAAAACTAATGGCCAATCCTTTTTTGCCAGCTCTGCCAGTTCTACCAATTCTATGAATATAATCTTCAATTTTATCTGGGAAATCATAATTAATCTAAAAATCATATGAATATACTTACTACAACATCAACATCAGAAACATCCAAACCTCTAGATGCTAAATTAGTTGTGATCAAACAATTAATTGTTCCTGTCTTAAAATCTTCCATAATATAATCTCTTTCAACTTGTTTTAAATTTCCATGTAAATATCTAGCCTTTAATCCATGTTAAGATAAACGATATTCTAATTTCTATGTATCAATCTTCTTTTAACAAAAAATTAATAACTTTTATCCTTTTAATCTTTCTGTCAATTCAACAAATTGTTCAAATTTATTTTCATAAACTATTATAATTTCTTACTAAATATTTTTATTTACTGACAATCCTTATTCACCAATTTATAATAAAATAGGATCTTAAATACATAATGAATTAGCCAATCTTTAAACTTCATTTGGCCAAGTGGCACTAAAAAATAAAGTTTATCTATCTTCTCTAATTCCTTATAGAACTGTTTAAATTTATTCCTCAAATCCCATATCTAACATTCTATCAGCTTCATCCAATACTACTTAAGTGATTGAATTTAAAGGCAAACCATCTTTCATAAAATCTAATAATCTTCCAGGAGTACCAATTATTACAGAAGGCAGATTAATCTTATTTCTTGATTCTTTAATCCCCATTATTTCACTAAATTATAAATTCTTATAGACTCCTCCATAAACACAACAAGTCCTTGTAAAAAGTTCATATTAAGATTAAATCTATTAAGCCAATTCTCTTGTTGGAGCAAGTACTAAAATTCTTGGTCCAAGTACTTTTGGTTATGCTTGAGAATGAATTATTCCTGGTAATGCATATGCTAATGTTTTTCCAGATCCTGTTTCAGCTATGGCAATCACATCTCTTCCTTCTAATATTAAAGGTATGATTGCTTGTTATATAGGAGTAGGTGATGTTATGTTTTTGGAAATTAGAATTGATTAATATTCTGCTGGAAGAAAATCAAAATTTGTTGCAATATTGTTAATATTTCCTACTATTTTATTTGAGTTGAAAAAATCCTAAATTTCATTAGGAGAAGCTGTTGGAATTAATTTAATTTGTTTTATGATTTCTGATACTTAATTTAATTGGAGGCGCTCACAATGTTTTGCAAATTCTTTAAAAGTAATATTAAATTTTTGTTTTGATGGTCGCATGATTCTTACTTTCGGAGAAATCGATTCAGAATGAGGTATAGTAGACATACTATAATATGTGGAGAGCCAGCCAAATGAGCGCAGATAAAGTGTTTTACGAAATGAATTATTTATCATTAATATAATTTAATTTTATTCTTCATCCAAATAATTATTTACTGCTTCTAATCACACATCCAAAAGTTACAACCATTTTATTAAAAACAACTCTTATTAGGCTTTTGTTATATTACTTTTTATTCAACCACATTCCTTGATTACCTAGGTATTATATTGCCATTCATTTTGATAATTGATTTCAGGAGCCATATAATAAACAGTTCCACATAGAGTATCTCTCTATTTATTATATCCAACCTTAGCTGACCTATCCAAAATCACATAACTTGATTACATTGTTTTTTAATAATAAATTTTGAACCTTGCAAATTAATCCAATATATTAATTTTAGATCTATATGAATTATATTATTTGAGTGTAGATAGTACAATCATTCTTGTAACTAATATTAGAAATTAATATATATATTATATAAAAAAACATAAAATATTACTGCATATTTCATTACAAATTAAAGAAAATAATCTTGAACTTAATCCAATCATAATTAGTTTTTGATACAAAGAACCTACTTTTGCATATTACATCAGCATATGAATTTGTTATCTATTCTGGTAATGTGATTGAAGCTTTATGATATTTTCATGAACTAGTCATTTATGAATCGGAATTACTATTATAATTATTAATCATATGCTTTATTTGTAAATATTAACAACACTTATATATTTTTTATGAAGAAAATTTATATAAAAAAATTTATTATTTCAATTTATAATCAACTTCATTAATTACAGTACTTATTTTTTAATTTTATTTAATTCCACATATCTTTCATTCCCTATAGTATTTATCTATAAGTAAAAAAGTACTTTAATGAACTGAATCATATCTAAATTTGATTTAGAAAACAAAAAATAATCTAAATTTGATCAACTATCAAAATTATTTTGATTTTATTACTTATATAATTTGTATGTTTATATACCTGATTATATATTTATAAAATACATTTTAATTAGTTTTTCTAGATAATATTTAAGTTTTAGTTATCATCTATTACACAAATTAATTGATTAAATAAATACAATAAATATATTATTTTCATAACAAATAAATTATTTAAAATTTTAGGATTCTAATTAATGAAAGAATGACAAAAAATTCATTAAAGCAATAAGAACATAAATTATTCTTCTATTTAATATTAATAGTTTAGAATTCATTAAATTTTATTTTTTTTTTATGTTTGAAGGAGTGATTCAAAATTCCAAAAGAATTAACATTGAAAAATTAAAATAGGTATCATCTCTAATGCTAAGAAAAATCAAATATCACTAAATATTCATTAATTTTATCATTAACTTAATTTTTTTCTGCAATTTAAAATATCAAACTAAGAATTAAATATCCTAAATTATAGTTTTTACTTATTATCTCTATTAATTTTATAGTTTTAATTTATTTATATTCAATTTTCATAGAGATTATGAAAATTAAATGTTTATTTATATTTTATCCAATTTTATAAGCTGTCTAATATTATTAAGATATTGAATATAAATGTTCCATTGTTTTTCTGGTGTTTTGAAATAATGGTTATTAATATATTAATTGTGTTTGATTGTTTACATATCATATAAAATAAATGTTTTATGATTACGTTGTAAAAATAAATAAATAAAATAACGAATAAAAAAAAAATCATTAATTTTTTTCACTTTTGATATTAATTATTATATTTTCCAATACTTTTATTTCACATACTGGTAATTTCAGGATAAAAAATGCCTTAAAATGACTTAAGTATTTAACAATTTACCATAAATTAAAAAAATAGTAAATTCCCAATTTAACATACATTTAAATTTATAAACAATTTCATTTTGATTCATTACTAATCAATAATAATAATAATTTGTAATTATTAAGATTTTTCAGTGTTAAATTGTAAATTCTATGACCTTATACCTTTTTGCTTTAATAAAATTTATTGAATGCTTAAACAGATTACAATATTTATTTATAATTTAAATTTAGAAATCTTTACTTTCATCCATAATTATTCTTATGGATCTTTAGAGGATTGTAGAAATAATAAAATATTGATAAAGCTTTGTTATTATGCTAACCAAAGCGACTGCTTTTGATTAAAAAATAAATAAATTAGAATAAATTATAAGTAATAATTAATTTTAATATAAAAAAAATAAACAACATATATAAATTCAATCATTATTTCACTATTTGTGAAAATTTATTATATCTCTTAATTATATTTGAATATCATCTCTAATTAGATGTAGATAAAAAAAAATACCCTTGATCGCCAAGCAATATAAAGCTTATTTGCAAACATAGACAATCAATTTAAAATATAGCTCTTATCCACAAACTGTTTTCCGTTACAATATATTCCAACATATGAAGAATTAACTTCAATTTTGAATACTTTCGAAAAGAGTAATTTTAGCAAAAAAGGAGCATGGACACCTTGCTAAGAAAAATTATTAAATGCTGTTGTTTTTGGAGTATGTTTATAGAATCGTATCCTTCCTCATGATTTGGTATAAAATATTCACATATTATAGATGATATAAGATTGGGAAAGAATATCTAGATTGATAATTCATCATAATTGGAAGGCATGTAGAAATAGATGGCTTTAAGAAAAATAAGCTAAAGCTAGTTGGACTTTGGAGGAAGACTAAGCCCTTATCTAATTATATAATTAGCATCCAAACAAATGGTGTGATATTGCTATTGAATTAATGAAGAAATGTTAAACACCTTATGCAAGACAAGGAAAATAATGTCGAGATAGATGGGTTAATAAATTAGACCCAAATATAAAGAAGTAAAGAGTTATTATAATATATTTAGGGATCCTTGGACTAAAGAGGAAGAGCTTATGCTATTTTAAGAAGTAAAGAAAAAAGGCAAGAGATGGGCAGAAATCTCATTATAAATATTTTAATTAAGAAGAACGGAAAACACTATTAAAAACCGATATTACAACTTGATCAAGTAGGAACAGAATAAACTCAAGTTGACTAAAATGAGTAATGATGAGAAAGAATATTTTGTGATGAATAAAATTATTAAAGAACTTTAAGAGAGAGTTTATTAAAATTAACACAATTGTCATGATGATACTAATTGGAAACAAATAATGAGTTCAAATTTTAAAATTTCTTAGTTTTCGTAACAACTTTGTAATATGGAATGTCTAATTATGATAAAAGGAAGGAAATTAGTTAAGCTGAATGGAACTTTATGAATATATTCAATTTCATAATATTATTAATCATCTTCATATAAATTTATTTAATTTGAATAAAATATACTATACCTTCTCTTTTAAATATATAAAACTAATTAAGTCTAACAGAAGCTAAATAAATTGTTTAAATTTAATTTATTTTCTTAAAACTACAAACTTAAACAAAAATAAACGATAAACTGTTCTTTCTAGAAACAATGATTATATATTTATTCTGTCATCTTAAAAATTTATTTATGAATTAACATATTTATTACTTTGTTTATATTTTCAAAAAATTCAGTTATTATTTTTACAATAATACAAATAAAATGATTCTTTTATTTTGTTAAATATAATATAGAACATATATATATATTCTAATTTTAATTTTCTTCATCTTCTATGGCATTTAAAAATTTAAACTTAAAGTATATAACAAAAAATTACAAGGAATTTTTTATATATTTAAATATTAATCATAATTTAATTTTCGATTTTATACAATAAAAATAATATGAATGATTATAAATTAGTCTTCTAATTGTATACATATAAACAATTAAAAGATTAAGATAATTTTAACTTTATTATATTAATTATCATTAATCTATTGTTAATTTATTAGATAATATATGTTATTTATGTGTTAAATTTTTAGGGTATAATTATTCCTTAGGCTCTATTCAATTTGATAATAAAGAAAAAAGTTTTAAAAATTGTTAATAATTTAGAAAGAAAAATTCAAATAAATTTTCTGTATTCTTTAAATTAAAAATAGAATAATAAGACTACATGAAATAAGAGTTTCTATCAAGGTCTTCTACAAAAACAAGATACCTATTTGTAATCGTTTTTATTTAAATAAATTGTAAACCAACATTACAAAATAATATTAAGAATTTATTGAAAACTTATATTTTAAATCAATGAAATAGTTAGATTATGATTAACTAACTCATATAATACTCAAATCCTATTTTTAGGTTAATGTTTTTTGCTAAGTTATTTATAAAATTATTAATAAATTCCATTTAATATTTCTTTTTATTAATATATTGGAATTTATAAATAAAAATTTTCAAACCTTTATTTTTGAAAATATATTCAAGTAATATTTTACTTCAAAATCGAAACACAATTATAGCTATTAAGCAAAATTTAAAAAGTATAATAAGATATGTATATTCTAAATGCCTCCTTAAATAAAAAATGTTTATGATATCTAGATACACAAAAGAAATAAAATATTTTTGTAAAGAATAAGTAAAAATGAAGTTTAATCTGTCTTAGATAATATTTAAATTTTATTTAATTTAAATAGTTATAAAGTAAGATAAAATTTGCAGTTAAAGATCATACTAAAAATTTAATTACTTTTTGTATAAATTAAGATATATAAAATTTCAAAAATGGATTTTTACAATACTTATCTTTATTATAAGAAAAACATCTTTTTTAATTTATATTTTATATTTGAATTTTGATATAAACTCAATTTAAATGATAGATATTAAAATGCAAAAATATGATATGATTTTAATAATAATTAGTAGATTTATAATAAATAGTAAGATTTTTATAACAGATAGTTTTTAATAAAATTATGATATAAAATAAATGATAATTTTATTAATGAAAAAAAAGAATAAGACAATAAGCATCAAATACGTTTTTAATTAAATTTAATTAATTAAATGTGAAAAGAAATATTTGTTTCAAACAAAATGTTATTTAAGAATTATATAAGTATACTAATAATGTACTATTATGATTGTTAATGAATCAGTCTTTCAAAGCAAACTTTCTCAATGCAAAATTGTTTAATCTTTTCCATTATCTGACTGTTTTTTAAGCTAATTTATATTAATATTATAAACCTTTTTCGCTTCTGGTTAATCTTTATCTAATTGCTCTTGTTTATTTACCTCTAAGATCAACAGGTAGTTTGCTACTTGATTTAGTACTTGATTTAACTTAATCTCGTCTTTATTGATTAATAACTGTTAAATATTTTGCAATTCGTTTTCTTACAAGCTGAAATATAGGGAATAATGAATTACTCCAATTCTGCCAAGTTTTTAAGCATTACCAGCTGAAACTTTGACTGTTCTTAATTAAATGAGTTCTGATTTAAGCTTTTCTAAATCTTTAAGAAGATCTTCTGGCTTTTAATCTCTGAGCTTTCTAACTTTGAACTTTTGTGACATATTTTAAATATAGATTTAATATTTATTAAAAATGGGGAATTGTTTCAATTAAGATGAGTCTCAAAATTCTTCATTAAAAACAATGAAAAAAGTAGAAAGTGTATTAAGTCAACCAATACATGAAAATGAAAATGGAAAAATCTGTTTGAAGGATTTTTTGAGTTAAGGTGAAATAGGCAGGGTTTTTGATATTAATAGTATAAATAGGGTCAATTTGGTAAGGTTTTGAAAGTGAAGATGAAATGTAATTAGAAAGAATATGCAATGAAAGTTATCAAAAAAGCAGACATAATAAAATATGGTTTAGTGAATCATACTATGCTTGAGAAGAATGTATTAGAATATAGCAATAATCCGTTTGTAATAAAACTAAAATATTCATTTTAAACAGAACAAAAACTTTATTTAGTGATGGAGTATATAATAGTAAATAAAAATTAGATTAGTTAATGGAGGATAATTACTAAGAGTAATGACAAGATAACCTTAAAAACATTTTACATTTGTTTAAGCATAATTTTGTGCAGCAGAAGTTGTCTTAGGTTTAGAATATATGCATGAAAAACTCAAAGTAATCTATAGAGATTTAAAACCAGAAAATATCTTAGTAACTGAATAAGGACACTTGAAATTAACAGATTTTGGATTATCAAAAAAATATGAATCACTGGACATGAAGTTCTTTACTGTATATCTTTGTATTTTTCACTAGATTAGATAGCCGGTACTCCAGAGTATCTGGCACCAGAAATTTTGAATAATTCTGGCCACAATTATGCTGTTGATTGGTGGTGTTTGGGAATATTAATATATGAAATGTTGGTTGGTAAAACACCATTTAGAGATAAGGCTAATAATTTTAGAAATATAGAATCACAAATTAAAGAGGGTCATTTAGAATTTCCAGATTTTATAAATGAATAATCTAAAGATATAATAATATAGTTCTTGAACAAAGATCCTACTAAAAGATTAGGTAATTCTATTATGAAATTTATTAGGACATAAATCAATTTAAGAAATTAAAGATCATAGTTTTTTTAAAGAAATTAATTGGGATGATGTTGCTAATTTAAGAATCAAATCACCTATTTTAGAAGGAGTTTAAAAGTTACAATAATAAATTGCAAAAGAGGTTCCAGTTGCAAAGAAAATATTTGAGACTCCTTAATCATAAGTTGGTTAAACAGCAGGCAATTTTGAAGGATTTTCTGCCAATCATGATGAATTTTGATGATAAATATAAATGTTTAATAATAATCCTTAAAAATATATAACTAGAAATGATATCAAGGAAATTAAAAAGAAATTTGATTGGATTGTTATTCATTCTGCAAATAGTAAAATTCCTGGTGTTACTTTAGAGGTATTTTTATTTTAATATCATAGTAAGCTATGTAAATAGTGGCTTAATAAATTGATTCATCACCTCATATATTTTCAAGATGGGTTAGTAGATAAGGTAGAAGAAATGTTGCAACATGGCCATAAATTTTAGAATTAATAGAGACTTACAATTAACAATAGGAAACAGCATTTGATAATCAAATATATGAATAATCAAGTTTCTAATTCATAGAAGATAAGTTTATGTAATTTATTAGTATTTTTTTTAAGGATAATGAAACCATCTTATTTCTAAATAACTAATTAATAAGAAAAATAAATATTTGTCTATTATATAGAAAACATGTCATATGTTAAATTGAAATAAGAATTTGCTATTCTAATATTTAACAATAAAACATTAGCACTTATTAATGTTCACAATTTCAAACCAATACTTGTAGTTTCTGCTTAATCAATTGAAAAAACAAAGAAAAAATAAGCAGATGAATTTATGGGTATTTTATAAAGACTTGATTAATAATAATCTAAAGACAGTTGGAAAAAATAAATAAATTTTTATACAAAATCAATAGATAATTCTTTTCATATTGAAAGATTAGATACAAATTCTTCAATGAAAGAACGATTAGATCCTATTTTACAATGCAAAAGAGATATAGAACATTTATAAAAAGTAGTTAATTTAAATCCTTGGGATCCATAATTAAGACCTTTAAATCCAGATCCTAAAATGTAATTAATTAGAAAAAGAGGTTAATCTGAACATTCTAAAAGATATTAAGTTCTTGAATAAGAGAATTATAAACTAAATTCTTCCTTATAAGTATAATTAATATGTTCTAAAGATAATAATATTATATTAGTTTTAGAAAATCTAGTGTTACAATATTATTAATTGGAATATGATTATAAAAATGGTGATTATTCTTTAAAAAAATGTCATGAATTCACTTTAAATGATAAAATTGATTAAATTGCTATAACATAAAATAAATGGATTAAATAAGAACATTGTTTAATATTGAAATCTAAATAAATGTTAGTTTATTCTATGCCTGATTTTAAATTATTAGATAAGATTTATGTAGGTTAATAAGCAGATACAATGTTATCAAATAAAATTATTATTATTTGTTAATATGATGGATTATTTAGTATAATAAAAGAGAATTTAAGAAAAAATCAATAAGAATAATATTATTCAGTGGGTCTATAAAAATAGGTTAAATTTAATGATCTTAAATAATCAGTTTCAAGTCTTGATTATTCAAGCAAATACTAATTTGTTATATTTGGAAGTATGTGTACATTAGTGAGCATTTATGATATTCGAAAAGGTTAGTTTATCCATTAATTTAGTGTTTTAAATACATCTTAATAGTTTAATTAGATGAATGATAAGATTTTAAGGGTATTTGTATTTGATTCTTAAAATCAATATATAATTATATTTACATCTGGTTATGTAACAATATGGGACATATAGAGACATAAAAAAATATAGGAATGCATGAAATAATTGCCATAAAATAAAACATAATAATAGTATTTTTAAGGATTATTTTTGGAACAAAGAGGAATGTTATTATTAGGAGGATTTAATCTTTAAAGTTGGATATCTAAAATAAACCCAATATAGATATAGGATACTATTTTAGATTCAAATTCATCTCCTATTTACTCTTGAATAATTTTATGATATATTTATTTTAAATGATGAATTATTTTTTATTGTATTAAATATATTTAGTTATTTTGAATAATTAAAATAAAGATGAACTCATCCTAAGTTCCAATTTTATTCAATATTCAATCTCTTTTGAATCCAATCTTACCATTCAAAATAAGGTTTACCTTCCTTTTAACATTCTTTAAAAAGATTATCTGTATTTACACTATAAATCTCATCAAAATTTTCTGAATTAATTTTTACACATTATACTAACTAAATTTTAAATAATTTAAATATTTTACTAGTTCAAAAAAGATTTAATATGGATCTGGGGATGATTTTGGAGTTTCAATTAATTTTGAATTAGATCTCTTTCCAAGTTATTGCAAATATTATTATACACCAACTTATTCTATAGTTTTAGATTTTCTTTATTTTGCTACTGTAATCCTATTATTAATATCTGAGAATTAAAATTTAGGAATCTAAGTTTTATTCAAATCTAATCTTGCTGTTTATGAAATAAATTATGAATTAGGAATACTTTCAATAAGATTATCTCCTTAAAAACTTTTAGTTTTATCTCTTAAATTCTCTTTTTCAACTTAATTAACTTCGAAGGTTGAGACAACAGTATAAACATCACTTTCAATTTTGTTGCCTTTTTAGGTTTAATCAGATTATTCTTATCTTTCAGATACTTCTGGAATTTGAAACTTATATAATTATTATCTATATGATAATAAAGGAAGCTATAATTTAAGATTAGGTTGTGTTTATTATTAATTAAAATGTTAAATATCGCTAAATTATGTAGCTTCTAAATTTGTAGTATAGGCACTATTTTATAAATTATTATCTTAATCCTCTTATTTTTTTTCAATACCTTTTTCATTTTAAATCAATTAAGGAGTATTAATTGATCTAAGTTATTCCTTTAATAGATCTATTTAAATTTCATAATCAATTACAATTTCGCTTTAGATTTTTAGATCTTATTCTAATGATTATATCAAAATATCCTACTATTATTTTTATAATTTTAATTATGATAGGTCAAATCTCAATTATTTATAATTTTAATTTAATTCTTCTATTTGATCTTTATAATCATTGTTCTCAATTTAATAAGCTTATAAATCTGATTTTAATTTTTGATTTATTGCTTATAATTCTTATTAATAATTTTAATTTTTCACTAATTATTATTCTTATAATTATATTATTTCTGTTATGCTTCCATTATCTAATTGACTTCTTTATATTCTTAAATTTTAATTTTCTAAATCAGTATTTTGATTCTTTAATATAGATACTTATTATTCCAAATCTGAAATCACATTTAATTATTCATCTATAATCTAACATTTTTCATGATATAAGTTCTATAAAAATAAAAATAAATTCTACTTTATACTGTTGAATTTCATCTCTTTCCTATTGTAATTAACTTATAAGTTATTTTCTTTACTTTTCTTGAAAATCATTATTTTCTAATTCATCATCCTGTTTAGCTTATAAAGTTCCAATTAAAAATAGAGAAATGTAAATCAAATTTTCAATAACACCTTAGTCTTAATTGATTTACTCCATCATAAATTTGATCTCATCTTTGAATAATGATTAATCTTACTATTTTTTTCTTCTGATTCAGAGGCATTCATCCTCTTCTCAAAGAAAGATTCACTGTATAATTCTTCAATCTTCTTGATATATTCATTAATTTATGCTAATTCGTTCATTCCTTAGATTGAATTTTTAGTTTTGAAATAAATAGATAATATGCAGATATATATATTATTTATAATTTCAACAATCATTCTGAATAAGTATTTTATTCAGTAATATACTTGTATAAACATTTTAAATCTAAGATTGCATCTTCATATTCATCATCTATTACCTATAATTTAATCATATCACAAATAGGTTAATATTTAAATAATTCCTATATATCTAAGTGTAAATCTTCTTTATTATGACATAAAATAGAAATCTATTTTGTAAATATTTCAGATATTTCAGGTAAGAATTCATCTTTTATTATTAATTTTAATAATGGAACTGAATTAATCATTATTTTATTATCATCTATTATTTCTTTTTCAAATTCTCCATCCATTTACATACATGAAATGAAATATTATCTTATAGCTTTACATAATAACATAATTCCTATCAATTTTTAATTAAATTCAAAGAATAATCTACCATCAACAAATTTAAAATATCTCAAAATCTCAGGAAATGCTATGTCTTTACTAGATATTTCTGATAAAAACAAAATGAATAATTGTTTACAAAATTCTAATTATTCTATTGTTAAATCTTCATTATTTTATTTTACTATAATCTCTGAATCAAAGAATTTTGTTTTTATACAACATAATTTTATCTTACCTCTCTCTTATGACTTAGACTATTTAATATAGGATTCCACCTTATTCATAACACTTCCAACATATTAAGGAATATCTTATTATTAATTTGGTTCTCCAAATACTTCATCCTTATATAATTCATTAAGTTTTGATTACAAAGCTTTGAATTTTCTATCATTAACAACAAAACTCAATTAATCCAATTCATCTATTCTATCTAATACTAATTAAAGTACTGAATACAAAACTGTTTCATCTCTATCTTCAATATTCTTATTAGAATGCTCAAAATTTAATTAATCAAGACCTTTAAAATCTAAATAGTCAAAATCATTCATCTTTAATTATTAAGCTATTGCTTCCATACCTTATTTGTCAACAATCAATTTCACTAACTCTACACTTGGTAATATATATATTCCTTATTCTTCTGGTCTATCTTATACATTATATCTGCTTTTTCTTAGAGATAAGTATTGAAGTACTTCAGGAATTGGTACATCAAGCTATACAGCAGAAAATAATAGTGTTTTAGCTGCTTTCTTAATTATTTTTTGATGCAATAGTTATGCTTCACTACAATTGCCATGTTAATATTTATTTATAATTGGTCCAGTTAATACATAATTATTTATTCTTTCTAAGTAGACAATTATTAATTCACATTTTTTATCTGCACATTTTGCTTTAGCTGTTACTTTATCTTTTAATTATCTTAATTTCTTTTAAAATATTATTCCTGAACATATTGCTATTATTTATTCTCTATGTTATTCTCTCTTCTCATATACAAGTTTTACCATTTCTAAAATTAATTCTAATTAATCTGTATTATAATTAGTTCTATAATATTTAATTGAATCATCAGCACTTACATTCTCACCAACTTTTTGCCATAATTAATTAGCCAAATCATCACAATCTTTTAAATATAATGAATAAATATAAGTTTTCTATAGGATCTTAAAATCTTATAGAATTTTTGGGACTACAACTTTTTTTTCAATAAGTATTGTCAAAGCTTATAATATTCTTATTCTACATTATGGCCATTTATATTAATAATCATCTCTCATCATAGTATCCTTACAAATCTATGAATTTTTGCTTTATTTAGATTATTTTTTATCTTCCTACTAAAAATCATTTACCATTTATCTAATATCTTCATCATCAAAATCTTATATCAAAGGAATAGATTTCAATTTCTCTAAAATCTCATTATTTTATGAATTAGCTCTTTTAAAATTTTATTCTTTTTTATGATTATCAATTTTTTTAATTTATAGAGATTAATTTTTTTAATTAAAATCTTCAATTTATATTTGAGGATATTATTTTTCAAGAATATCTTATTATTTAGCTAGAATTTTATCAGATTTATTTTTTATTTTATTTCTAGACATATCCTCTGTTTATTATCCAGATCCTTAATTTTCATAACTAGATTCTCCATCTGAATCTGATTAAGAATTATAGTTTTAAATTTAACACTAATTAGTTAAATAGTGATATAATTATTCTTTACTTTTTAACATGAATTTTTAAATGTGAAATTTCTATATTAATTTTAAGAAATCCTAATAATCCTTCAATTCTGAATAGTTTTGACTTTTAAAAACAGGTAATTGATTCGCAAGTTGTGTTGTGGAATTAAACATTAATATTTATCAATCAAATTCACAATGTAATATTTGGCAAAATTTTACAAGGATTTGAAACATTACTTAAGATTAAAAAATCAACTATATAAATAAAAATAATAAAATTATTATGATTTACAATTGTACTATAAATAATAGAATCTTTAAATTTAACTATTTGAAATTCTATTTATTTATTATTTAATCAAAACTAAGATCTTTAGGGTAACAGAATAAAATACTAAATAAATAAATGTATATATAATTTTTTTAGAATTTATAGTTCATTTTAAAATTGCTATAAGTTTTCTTAATGGTATTTCTTCTTTTAAAAACTCTTACTTTGGTTATCTTGAGATTTGTGGCTATTAATAATTACGTGAATCTATTCTTTCATTCTAATCTAGAAAGTTTTCTCCTAATTAAATATTATCTTAATATTAAAATATAAGAATACCTATTAAATCATTTATTTTTGTTTGCTAAAATTTATTCTTTTGATTAATTTCTTAAACATTAGACTTGATTACTTTGTTTAATTGAATATTTGATCCACTATATATTAATTTTTGGTAATTATTCAAAGATATTTTTTAAAGTTTAGAAATCTCTTTTTCTGATTCTATATTTAATAGAACATCTTCTGAAAACAATTAAGTAAATTGATCATTTCGTTCTTTTTATAGCCACTTTAGAAAATCTATTTTAGCATCGTTCATTTATCCTTGTAATATTTATGAATAAAATTATAATTATTAACATCATTTTTTTTAATCCTTAAATATTCTAATAGAATATTATAAAATATTATATATAATAAAGTCTAATCAAAAATTTAAGGATTAATAAAAATATTCACAATATTCTTTAAATTAAATTTAAAGATCCTTATAACCAGGCTATTCATAAAGTGGTCTCATTTCATCATTGGATCCTAAACCAAGGATACAACAATGTTTTGTTGGTTGATATTTTGGATGCTTATCATCAATACTTATAGCAACATCAATATAATTTTATTATGTGAAATCACAATAAATAACTTATTTTTACTATGTTATAATGATATAAAAATATACATTAAAAATTGAATCTGGATTTTCATATGTTGGAAGATTAATAAAATGATCAATAAACAATTAATGCATTAAGGTAACAAATATTTTCATAGCTTCCTTATAATTAGGGATTTTAGAATATTAAGAATACCATTCATGTATGAGAATAACTCTCTAAACAAGAATTTGAATATAAATATAATCCATTTAAATCAACTTTGATACTTCAATATTAATTTATCTAAGTAATTTAAATTAATTACCCTATTGTTACATTTGATCTTAATTCTACTCTATCAGTTACAAATTATGGATGACCTGGTAATAAATATCCACCAGGAGTTGATATTTTCTTAATAAATTATTTATGTTCATCTGTCATAGAACTCTTGGTCATAAACGGTATTTTCTTAAAAAGAATATTTATAATGGAAAATATTAATTTGGATTTAAGTTCAACTTCTTTATTATCAAAAATATTCCAATTTTTAGTAAAATACTTGTTTTTGTTACATTCAACAACAAACAAAACAAAAACTTCTTTGTAGTTCTATTTAATTTGATAAATCAATTACAAATTCATGATCGAATTTATCAATTAATTACTATGCTTCAGTATTGTAATACTCTTGTCTTCTTTGTAACCATACTCTTTTCAAATATTTTCTAAGCACTAAACCAATTCTAATATACCAAAATAGTCCAGATAATTTTCTCTTTAATTTAAGTTTCTCATCTTATGTAAAAATCTTTTAATTAATCTTTCGTTTACCCTTTCCATTCAATTTTTAATTATAACTCATTTAACTATCATTTATAGATATTCTACTATTTGTTCTCAAATGATCCTAATAATCTTAATCTTTATGATTTCTATCTTTTATTTATTTTTTATCTTTATTCCTTCTTTAATGTTATCTATCATTTTAATAATATTTTCCATCTACATTTGAATGATGTCTATGTTATCTTCTATTATCATCATGATCATCAGTATATTCACTTGAGTATGAATCTCTTCTTTTTCGATTGATATCTTTTATATTTTTATTACTTTTTTAAAGCAATTCAAGAACTATTTTTTTGTAGGTATCATCTTGATTAGATTATTATGATTATTGATATGGATACATAAAGGGAGGAGGCATAGGAAAGTATGGATTCATAAACATATACGGAGACATCATTGGTTATACTTATTATTGTTATTGTGGAGGACCTGGTAAATATTGTGGAATTATAATTGGATGTTGAACAGATTGTTTTGGACCTTATTCAATATTGTTTATTTATCTCCTCAATGTTTTTACTTCTTCTAGTAACTGTAAAGTGACTTCATCCTTTTCCTAATTAGCTTATACAATAGATTAATTGAACTATGGTTTGTAGGATTATTCTGTTTTAGACTCCTTTACTAAATTAACAAGTTCTTTTATAGTATCCTTCTATTGTTCTAATTTTCTTCTTAAATCTTATATTTGTTTAGAATCTCGAAAACTCTTATTTTCCAACTCTGGTAATACAAGGCGATTTGGTGTTTTCGACATTAAATGAAAATTTATTATAAATAGTTTTACATATTTTTTCATAAATTTGTTGTAAGTATAATATTATACAATCTAATTCTTAATTACATGGATTTGATATCAAAACTCATTTTACAACTATATGATTTCCTATAGAATCAGAAATACAAACTAGAATTTCATAAATAAAGTTATATGAATTTATCAACAAATATATGTAAAAGAATTTGAAATACAAGACATATTTTATAAGAAGGAATAATAAAACAAATTTTAGTTATATGTTAAATTAAAGTACATATAGATATGCTATTCATTTTTTATAATAGAGACTTAAAAAATGATATAAAATATAGAATTGGTCATGTAAGAATTTAAGATACTATATCATTTAAAGGATAATTTGGTAATGATTAGCATTTTAAATTTAAAACCCTGTTGTAATTTTTATTTAAGCAATTATAATTCTTTTGAAAAATAAATAGATTCTTTATAGAAAATGACCTGATATTGAGTAAGATGGATAGTATTAATATTGAGAATATGGATGAAAAGAAATAGTTAAAGATATAAAAAAAATCTATATGTGAAGGAGAATTAAAGAATGATTAAATAAATGGATTTTTGATTTAAAAGATATTATGATAGGATATGTATCATGAATAATTGGAGTTAGTTTTAAAAATGAGAATGAATTTAAAATAGATTCAAATATAAAAATATCAAATTGATAATTTAAAACAAAGAGTGATTTTAAAATGATTAGAAAAATAAGTATGTAAAAATAAATTGGTTGAATTGGAATTATTTCAAAGAGTACTTTCTGAATGATATAAGACAACAATATGAATAATTATTTTGGTGTAATAGATCTTTTAAAAAGAGTTATAGCAGTCTTTGCTATGAAATTCTTATATTTATATATTATTATTATTAATACTCTATAAAAATTCATTATCAATATATTCTACTTAATGTCTAATAATCTTGAATTATCTTAAATAGTATTTAATTTAAATTGATATACAACAACTTTCCTTTAAACCAGAAGTCCAGTTAATTAAGAATTCACACTCAATTATGCATATGATAAGTGATTAATCATTCAAAAAGCACAACTGTTTAATCATTATTAATTTATTATATTATTAACAGATGAACTTCAATTAATAGGTATACCCAACATAAATCAAATCTCAAAAATCATTAAATTCTCATCAATAAAACTCTAACAATTCTAATAAAAAATCAATACCAAATACACCTATCTTATCTAAGCATCCTACAACAAATAGGATTAATAATAAAGACGACATAAAAAATAAGGAAAAATTCTTAGATCTTAAAAATTTAAATACTCCAATAACTAAATAAATCTCCCTTGACACAGAACCCTAGTACTTTAAGGGAAAGAGGCCTTCAGCATAAACAATCTCGAATGATGTAGAAAAGGCTAAATTTCTTTAAATTTAAACAACAAGAACTGTGCGCACTAGTTAGATTGATCGAAATAATACAATGAAAATACAAGGAACAAATTAAATTTCAACGGAATAAAGGAACAAAAAATACTTTAAAAGCGAGTCCATTAGTAATGACAAGATCCTAGATTTGCTTTTATTGAATACATAAGAATTAAAAGGCTTTTTTCAGAAAGAGAAAGAACCACTACAAAGAGCAAAGCCAAGAATAAATAATCCAAAAGGTTTTCCATCTGATTTCTTTTCTATATTGTGAGTTTAATAATATCATCAAATTTTGATTAAATATACAAAAATTCTATATGTTTCTCCTTAATTTATCTAGATACAATATTAATAAGTTTCATATTCAATTTTTATTAGTATATTAATTTGATAAATATTCTAATTTTATATTATATTGAGTTAAGAATATTTCTTATACTAATAATTCCTATTCATAAGTAATACTAATTCAGTTTAAAATAAAAAGAATTGCAATGGTAAATTTCAATATTAAATAATAAATAGAAAACTTGAACTATATGTGAAACCGCTCAAAGTAAATGTAAAAATTTCATCAAATCAAATTTCACTTATTAAATTTCTATTTTAGTTATTAAAAATGGTTAATTCACCATGTACTATAGATATTTATATAAAACCCAGACTTTATAAACATAACTGCAAATCATGATTTTTTAGAACTTTATGTAGTTGGATTCAATTAAAAAAGTAAAAAAAGATGATTAATTTTCATAGATATTAAATTTTTAAAAGAAATTAGCCAATTTAGAAATCATTAGTTTATTTGATAGTTATATATCAGCAAAGAATGCACTATCTCTAAATAATACAATAATTTATAGTCTTTCAATTCAAACTAAAATATAGGCCTTGACTTTTAAGCTCACAAATAATATGCCTATATGAATTTGGCTATAATTATTTAAGAGATTAAATTATCCAATAAATATAAGGTATAGTACAGAACATTCATGAAATTATTGGTTTTTTAAGTGCCAGCAATATTCAATGATATTAATTTGATTTGAAACAAAAATATCTCCTTTACTATATTATTAGCAACCTCCTATATATAGACAAAAATTTTAAATACTTATAAACTTCCTCACAAATAGGAACAATGAAGAAGGGATAATTTTTATGTTAAATTTTATTTGTTTTAAATTATCAAAAAAAATGAATTATTGAAATATTAGATTGTCAATTCATTTTATAAATTATGAAATTGCTAACGTTTAATCATAATTTAGTAAATTTAACCAATTTATGGGGTTTTTAATATATTGAAATCTATAAATGGTTTTTTTAATGATGTGAATATTATATTAATTATATTTTTATTAATTTTCATTGGATATAAATTCATTTAAGTTTAGAATAGATATATTTTAGATTGTGTTCTGATATTATATTTAAGTATAAATTTAACTTAGATGTTTGATTGTTTATATTATACCTATTATCATTTAATTAAATAATGAATAATAGCTTCAATAATTTTAGAGAATGTTACAACCTTCCTGGCCATCGTAGTTACATCTCTTAAAGTGATACTTCTCTGTTTCGAAATAAGTAATAGAGCTTAAAGAATGATCGCAATAATCAGCATAGCTCTAATGAAGAATTATTTGCTGATATTGAAAGATCTTGCAATATGAATGTGAGTGGAGAATCACTTCCAACAAGTGAAGAAGAACATAGTCTTATCGATTAAGCTATCGACTTGTTTTCAGGTATTGGTCTTGTAAACCTTCCCAGATACAAAAGTAATATTGCCGAAGCAACAAACAGACATAAGAGATGTGCAAGACCAAATGATAAAAGACATCAATCATGTTTTTGTAGATTCATGTTATAAATCATATCTTTCTACAGAAATATTTGAACCCGAATTTCTTGAGAATAATCAATCCTTAAAAGACTAATTCTATGAGAACAATCATAGACGTAAACGTAAAACGATATCGGATGAGGATTCCCATAATTTTATTGTACGAATTGATGGTATTGAAGGAGATACAAGAACAACTGTCATGGTTAAAAATATCCCAAATAAATATACAATTCAAATGCTCAAAGAATTAATTGATTATCATCATTCAGCATCTTATGATTTCCTTTATCTACCTATAGATTTTAAGGTATAAAATAGTTTAAAATCTTTTTAGAATAAATGTAATATGGGTTATGCATTCATAAATTTTGTTGACAGTCATATGATAACATCTTTTCATAATGAGTTTCATGGTTAGAAATGGCCTCATTTTAATAGTGAAAAAGTATTTAAGTTTCTTATTCTTTTTTAGATTTGTTAATTGAGATATGCAAGAATACAGGGTAGATCTGCATTGTTACAACATTTTCAATTTTCAAGTGTGATGAATCAAAAAGATAAGAAACTTAAGCCAGTAATTGTACCTTAAAATGAACTATAACGTATACAATAGATGATTTAAGTATTACTATTAATTATATTATTAGATGTAAAAATAATGAAATGTAAAAACAATTTTGTTTAGGGAATATTGATAGCACATAGATCTCAATTTTGAGTATGCTCTTAAATCATCATATTCCCATAATTTAATTAATTATTTGTTCACTTTTTTTTAATCTTTATTATAATTTCTTCTCCACATGTATATTCTTAATACTATGATCACTAGTGTTAGGAGACTAAAAGTTTGGACTTAAACTTAATCTTGATACTTTAGACATCAAATTTGTATATGTTTCAAATAGATTTCTTGGTCTTTCTCTCAATCTTGGTAATTAAGTATATTATTATTTCATCATTTTTTCTACTAGTTCTTTTTCTTTATCAAAATCTCTCATTTATAAACATAATTTCACATTCTTTAATTTCTCTTTTAATGAACATTGATGATTATTATATTCAACAATTTAATTAATTCTATCTTTACTTATTGTATTTGAAGTTGTTTTTGATTCTCTTTATGTAATACATTTTTATAATATTTCTTTTGTATTTATATCTTTTAAAATAACTTTATTTGTATCTTATTATTATTTTGCAATCATCTTATGACATTTCTTAACCCAATCTTATCTAAATCCATCACTACTAATTCTATAATCATTAATTCTTTCTCTCATAAATCTATCTAATCCAGAACATTATTTCTTAGGTAAAAAATATATAATAGTTTCATATGATACTGAAGTAGCAGTATATTGTCTTAAACCTGGATTTTTTAAATCAAATAATCCAACAAATTGACATTCACTAAATTAATTAACTCTCACATTATCAGAACTTATTTCAACTATCCCTTAAAATATCAAATATAATCCATCAACTATATCTCCTTATTTAAAAATAGTCTAATTTATAGAAAATAATTTTCTTTGAAAATCAAAACTTAATTATATAACTACTTCTTTAGATGATTATGGAAACATTTTACTAAGCATTCCTAAAGTGAAATTCAATTTCTCTAATTTAGATTCAAAAATCCTTAAATAATTAGATTTATTCAAAGCTCCCAAATGTAAAGTATCTAATGCAATTAAAGTAGCTGCTCTTGGTTCATTTCTAAACAATGAAACTTCTCCAAAACAATCACCATCTTTCATTGTATTTACTTTTTTATATAAACAAATCATTTAACCATTAGGAAGTTTCTAATAATAACGACTTTTAAAAGGAAATAAAAGAATATCTTCCATGCCTTAGTATTCCTTTAATTGATTCTATAGATCTTACATCTGTTTTTACAATTATTTTGCATCATCTTTCTTTTTAGTATTTGCCATATCTTCTTTACATTGATTCATTTGTAACATTATTTACTTTTATTTCTAAATTTCTTCATCTCTTTAAAATATATAATTCACAAATCTTACTTTTTTGGAACATATACTAATACTGTCCCTTTTAAAATCATATAGAAATAATCTCCTCTTTCTCCACAATGAAATACAATGTTCCCCTTTTTCACTTATTTATATTCTAAGCTACTAATGGTTTCTTCAATATAATCAAAATATTCTGCTTGTTGCTCTAATGCTTTGAAATAGCTATTTTGATTATATTTATAGTTTACCCAAACTCTCTTAAAATGTCTTACATATAGATTTTACTAGCCTATTCATTCAGTTATAGATTCTTAGACATAATATCTATTGCCTTTTCAAATGATTCAGAAGGTAAGTCATATTCTCTTACTAAACTAAGATTTAGTGTACTACGACGTACAGGTAAAGGTCCAATAGAAGAATGAACTATTTCAGAATCATTATTATAATTATTCATTTTATTACTGCAATCTCGATTAACAATATTCGTTCAGTACTTATTGATAAGACTTTCTAATATTCTGATGCTTTGTTCTGTATGTCAAACTGTTCTATACATTTTCTATACTTTTCTTAAGTCTTTTATTTTCTTTTGCAATTTCATCTGAGATCTCAGTCTTTTCTTTACGTTTTATATGTAATTTTGGTAAATTATGTTTTGCACTGCTTATTTTCATTATTGCTTATTATATTTTTTAATTATTATAAGCAATGCTCTTGTTCTCCTCAATGGCTTCAAATGCTGACACTTAATCTTTTATTTTTTTAATTGTCGATACTACATATAATTAATAAGTTACATTAACGGATTACACCCAAAGAATCCTCTTCAATCTTGTTTTTTCTACTTTTAATCTATTTGAGTGAATTAACATGATTTGCAAAATATTATCGATGTATAGGATCAGGCAATATTGCCAATTTCATTATAAATATATTAATTAATCAATCAATCTCCATATTACTTTTCAAACTCTAAATGTTTTTCAAATACTTCAATTAATCCAATCTCATTTTCTTAATAATCTTCTGTCACAGGATCAGCACTTAAAATCAAATCTTATATACTTATATCGATCTTGTTTTTTCCCTTTCATTTTATTATCTATATGAGTAACAATAATTGAATTGCTCAAAGCATTAAGAAAACTTAAAGAACATAAATCACAATTTACTTCTAATCTCTTTTGAAATATTTCTCTATCTTCTCATCTGCTTTATTCACCTTAGGAAACTCTTACTTTCTGGAAGTCTTATATTTTGGACTGGTAATCATAGAATTGAAATTATATTTATGCTGTATCTAAAATTCTTAAGGAGTCAAACTAAAGTTTTTAACATCCCTTAAATGTCCTTTTGGTCTTTATCGATCATTTAAATGTCCATATACATTTTAATTATCATTTTTTTCAATAAAATCTGTAAACAATTCTATTATTATAATAATAATAAATGCTCACCATGTTTACGTCTAAAATGACTTGTCTTTTATAATGTTCGATATGCTTATTAGAAAGTATAATCTTAATTCTTCACTTTAGGGGTCTTTACAAAATTTATCTAGTTTGTAACTGTACTTTTTATATTAATTTCATTTATACTTCACTAATCTTATATTATTAAATCCTTCTTATGGCATATTACTAAATTTCTATTCTGAAATATTATAGAAATCATAATTATTCAATGTATTGCTACGTAATGATTCCCATTTGCTTTTTGGTTTCTACTGTCCCTTAAGAAATGGATTGTCATAACTTTCTTTACAAATCAATGTATTTGCATTTCTAAAAAATGATGGTGATTCCAAAGAGTTTCCAAATGCATACTAAGGTAAAATCTTTTTGCCTCTTTTCTCCTTTACTGGTTCTTACAATTAATAGGTATCAGTGAATGTACTCCTTAAATACTTTGGTAATTCCTTGCTTTCTTAATTTCCTCGATTGGACTAGACTTTTTTTTAAGCGCATTACTCTCAAAAGCAATAAAGGCTATTCTTCTTTGCCTGTAAGCATTTATATTGGACTTTTTTATTTAATATTATATTTTTATATTCTCATACAAATAACTGATCAAATTATTTCTAACTTAACTTTGTGAAATCCTTAATAAAATTAGATTTCAATAGTCTTTCTTTCCTATTTATCATATAATTTCTTACATAGCTCTTAGAATTAAATTAAATTAAAGAATTTAGTGGAAAAAGAATTAATATTAAGGTTTGGAATAATCCATTAGTATTCAGGAGTAAATCTAATAAAGATAAAATCAAAAAAATAGTTTGTGAAGTTTAGACTTAAAAATTCTAATCAAATCTATTTATGAATAACTCTTAACTATATTAAATTAGCTAAAATAATTTATTTATATAAGAGATAAAAAAATCATTGACTTTTAATAAGTAAAGAATGTAATGAGTTTTAAATTTATAAACAATAAAAACTACATCATCTTAAATGGGAATAAGGTTATCACTTAATTTGATTAAAACTTCTAATACCAATAATATAGTAAGACATCTTTTATGATCTAAACTTTGGAGTTTTTAATGAGCAAAAATAAGGTATAAAGTAATTTCATAAAGATGATCTAAAAAACAAAAATAAATTTAATTAAATAAACCAATAAAAAGTGGTTAGTTCTATAAAATTTTAATATATAGTATTAATATATTTATGAAAAAAATGATTAACATAAAATAATACTTATGTTCAACCTTCATTATATTATTTTATATTTATATAAACAACTTATATTTATGTACAATCAAGTTGTTCTTAAATTATTAACATATTTTCTATTGTTTCCCAAACATAATAGTAATAATGTCATAAAGACAAAGCATATGATATCAGCTAAGAGTACTAATAAACAGATATTATTAATATCATATGCAGCCAAACGATCTAATTCCAAATCTAAAGGTTCTTCTATTAATAAGAAATACATCAATTAAGGTGTAAAGAAAAGTATTTCTAATGATTTCATAATAAAATTTTGCACCTAAAAAAACCCGTTGCTTTTTTATTTTAAAAATATGAATTAACATTCAGGGGGAATTAAAACAATATATGTTTTAAGCATCAAAAGCCATCGATTTAAAGAATTTACTTTTTGTTAAAGTTATCTTAATTCCAATTCGTCTTATCTATTCCTAATAACCATCAAATTGCATTTCATCAATAATTGATCCCTTTCATTATTTGTCTTATTAAACCAAGCCTCATAAGTATCAAAAACAATCTTAATCCTAGGATCTCTAGTTTATTCTCCTACACATAATAATTTATAGATTATCAATATAAATATTACTCTGATTCCAATAAAAGACCCAGGAATCCACCAATAAAATTATGTCATAATCTCTTCACTATTTTCATCTTCTACTTGATTATTGTAATCATTTTATATTACATAAAATATAACTATAGCCACATACCCTATTCTTAACCCAATATTCAACCATATATAGAAATTCATTAAATATCTAATCCATCTATTCTTATTCATCAATTTAATCAATGCAGCAGAAGTATCTAAAGAACATTCTACCTAAGACTTCTTCTTTTAAGGTCTTGATCTAAATAACAAGGTTTCTATTCGATTCCTCTTTACTTGTCCAATAGGAACCACCTATCTTTTTCTAGGCACCAATTCAGATAATTAGGTTCCATTATTCAGCAAAGGATCCATACATGATTCCTGAATACTCCTCAATTATATGGTGTTCCTATTCCTTTATTATGGTCGAATATATATAGTTGGTCGACATTGACTATTTTCTATATTATCAGATAAAATACGTTATGAATCAAACTAGAACACAGAATAGAATTCATCTTGTACAAAATTATCCTTGCATGTCATATAGGAGATTCTTTCTGACTTCATATATTAAATTTATGAGGAAATTATAGTAATTATATATTTTGATATGCATGACTTAAAAACTGAGACTGATTTATATTTAATTTAATTAATCATAGTTCTATATAATGATAATATATTTTAATTTTTTGCTATTTTATTCAAACATTAACAATAAAGGTAATTTGAAATAACAAACAATCATTAAATTACAGTTTATTTATTTAATAATTGATAATCTAATTATTTATGAAGAAATTTTAGTAAATAATCGATATTATTAAAAATAAGAATATGAATCAAAGACTATTAATAAATTTATAACTCTTACAAAAACTAGAGGTTAATTTAGAATGGTACCCACAGTTTAATAATTATAATCACTAAATTCATACTTTTATAGATAGATTCATTAATATAATTAATTAAGAATTAATTATATGAACTTTACTATAGGAGTTATTTTATTGTTGCAAAAAATTGAATTTTTAAGGTTATTAATAAAAATAGGTTAATATTCAGAACCTATCTTTTTTCATTTAATCTACTTATGAAATAATAACATTTAAAATCTAGACATTATGGAATATTTAAATATGGACTGATTATTCAAAAATTGTTATGTTAAATTTATTTAATATGATAAACAATTTCAGATGATTACGAATCCCATAGAAAAATGATTTAATCAATTAAAGTGATTTTTTTTGAAGAGGATAGTGATATTAGTAAGATTAGTGTAATTAATTTAAAAGAAGCAACAAATTATTTATTCAAGACTATTCTAATAATGAACGAAGCAAATCAATCTCATTTTACAAAGCCTCTTTTTTTTTGTTCCATTTGATTTCTTTATTACGATACCGTGTAATCAATTTGGTTGTTCTTACATATATTTCCTTCAATTCTTATTCCTTAACTTCACCAATATATTCATACTTATTGTGCCAAGTCTTAGGTATTCATCATTTCAAATAACCATCTTTCTCTTTCGAATTTAGTCATTTCAACAGGTAATTTGTGTGATCGTTATGACAATTTTCTTTACAATGAATAATAATCTAAACTTGAACATGGCTTTTGTTAAGATGTGACCTTACTGTTTTTCTCTGATAAAATATTTAATAGTTTCTATTTCATATCAGTTTAGCTTTATATTTTAGTATTCGAATTTGACATTAATTAAAATAACAAGTGATATTTTAATAATTAAAATCAAAATTCTCATCAAGTATTATATTTGATGAATTGAATAATAGATTTCGCTAATAATGACTGGATAATAGAAAAGATTATTTATTTGTTTGAATAATGTAATGTAATTTTACTTTTCATAATCTTCTTCCTCTTCTACCTCCTGGTCTTCTAGTTGAATCTGTAGGAATTGGTGTAACATCTTCAATTCTACCAATTTTTAATCCCAAACGAGCTAGAGCTCTAAGAGCAGCTTAAGCTCCTGGTCCTGGTTATCTAGTATCAACACCTGATTTATTTGAATTATTAAAATACCTCCTCTAGCTCTCAATTTAATATGTAAAGCATTAATTTTAAGTGTTTTCAATTTCTCATAAACATCTTTGGCTGCTTGCATAGCTGCATATGGTGAAGATTCTTCTCTGTCTGATTTGACTTTCATTCCTCCTGTTACTCTTGCAAGTGTTTCTCTGCCTGTCAAATCTGTAATATGAATAAAGGTATCATTCCAAGTAGAGAGAATGTGAGCAACTCCAAAAACTAATTCATTTCCAGCAACATTTGGTCCTAATGTAGCAACAACTTCTTTAGGTTAATCATCTCCTTAATTCTTTTTTCCTTTCTTTGCCTTAGTTTATTATACAGCAGGTTAAACTTTATTGTCAGCCTAAATTAAATTGCTTAACATACCATTCACCTAAAAAAATTTTAAATCTTTTTTTAATATAAAAAAATAGAAATCAAACTTAAAATGTAAGAAATTTTATAGATATATATATTGTACTATGTAAATTCTTAAAATATCATTCAGCTGCTAATTTGTTTTAGGTTTTCTTGACTCTTTAAGCTTTATTCTTTTCTCTTCTATCATTTTATTCCTTTTCAATTTTATCAACTCTAACTTTTTCTTATTTAGTTTCATGAATTGCTTCAATAAGCACTTTCTTGTTTTTATATTGATTACCTTTTGATGCCAAATAGAATTCATGATATCTAAGCAAAATATTATAAAAATTAGTTACTATTATCTATCAATCTTTTTGGCAGCTCTATATTTTCTTAATAATCTTCTTAAAACTCTTTATCTACGAATCCATAATACTTTAGTTGGCATTCTAGCCTCTCTTGTACCTCTTCTCTTACCAGTACCAGTGTGTCTGCCTAAATAAATGTACTATAATTCAAATACCTCTTCTTTTGGCTTCAAGATATCTTCTTGCTCTGGCTCTTGAATGAATTGTTCTCAATCTTCTCATGATAAGTCCATCTTTAATTAATTTTCTAATTGACATTCTTGAATTTGCCAAACTGATTTCACTAGCTTCATTTGGATCCAACCATACTCTGTTAATACCTACTTTCAACTATGTGGATGCCAATCTTTTCTAGAGACGGAGATTAACCATTAAAAATTTAATATCTAAATATTTAAATTTTTATATATTTAATATGGGAACTTGTGGAGGAAAGAAAACAAACGACACTAAAACAATGAAAAAAGTAAAAAAAAATAAATATAAAGATGAGAGAATAAGACATAAATAATACTGGAAATGATGTAAAGGCCAATAATGAATAGAATATAATTACAAAAAGAAATGAATAAGATGGGGATATTCTAAAATAACAATAACAAGAGCAAGTTAAGACAGAAATCTAATATAAACCTGTTGAAGATTAGGCCTCTTAAACTATACAAGATAAAAGTTAAAAATAAACAGATTATCATAAATTAAGTGAAATTATGCCCAAACCTGAAATTTTTACTACTACTCCAATAATTTAATTATCAAAAAAGAAATTTTAAGATGATGATCCAGCCAAGCATCATTTGGAAGTATGAGATTGTTTTGAAATAGTGCATTAAAAATTAAAATGATAGAGGCTTGTCAAATATCAATATAGGATTACCTGTCAAATTTGAAAATAAATTTAAAGTTGAAATTGAAGGTTCATATTAATAATATTAATAAAATAAATGATAAAATCCAGATTTTTTTTTTCATATTAAGCAAAAGGTGTATTTAGAAGAAAAAATCAAAATATTAGAAGAGAGGATTTTGTGGTAAAAGTGGCAGATGAAGATGTACATTCAAAAAGATTGGCATCAGCATTAAACATCGATGATAATCAAAGTGAAATAAGCTATCCAACATCATAATCCAATTTTTTTTTTAGAGAATCTAACTTATAAAAATTAGATCTATCCGATTTATATCGTATCGATTTTGATAATAGTGATAAAATTTCTATTGTTCCCACATTGATTGAACCATTAGAAAATATAGTTAAAAACCCAGGAATTTATCCAATCTCTGAATTCAAAAATCACCACAATTATAATTACTTAAAACAAATCTAAAGGGATGCTTAAATGAATAAATTTGATGTTTATATTCCTCCCTCTAAAGATGTTACACTTTAATAATTTGCCAAAGCCTTGAATTTAAGATATTGGTACTAAATTCATCTATTTTAGTGTTTCAACAAGTACATTTTCTAATGTGCTCAGTTAAATTTTCTACTTACTTAGTGGCTTCCATGGTCCTGATTTTAGTGGTGTTTTCGAATAGTTCCCTGATGAACCAAGAAAGTTTATGATCTCATAAAGAAAACCAACATCTGCATTATTACATAGGGTTGATGAAAACATGTATGCTTTGGATGGAGATCCTGGTATTTTCGAGGAAGAACTCATTGAACTCTTAATGACTGGTAAAATTGTGGAAAGACAATTAACATAAGACAAAGAGGAATTTGAAAATAGATATATTAAATTAGATCCAAATATGCCACTTGTAGATGACTTTCATAGATTTATGGAATTAAATAATGAAATGTGTTTGAGATCCTAAATTGATTGTAGGAATCGATCTGATAATCCTATTGTTTTTGAAATTAAAGCCAGAGGAGCATGTCCTATAAGATATGATTATCCAAATTATAGAGATTATTTAGATTATGAAGTCAATTAATATAAAGGATTGTTTTAATCTTTTGAAAGGGAATATTATGATTTAATAAGAGGAGCATTCTTAAAATGGGCTATTTAATTAAAAATTGGTAGAATGGATGGAGCATTTGTAGCATATCATAATTTATTAGAAATACAAGGGTTTGAATATATCAAATCTTCAGAAATATATAAAAGAGTATTTGGAACTGAAGAATTTAGTGATTTAAGTTTATTAGTAGGATCAAGAATAGCTACTAAAATGTTTGATGAAATCATTGCAGATATCAATGAAGATTTTGAAACTTTAAAAATAGGACTTTATTCACAAAGTTTTACAAAAAAATTAATATTGTTTGTAGAAATTATTAAAGATAAAACAGAATTTTAAAAAGTATTTAAGTAAGAAAATCTAAAAGATGAATATGATTATTATACTAAGCATCCTTTAAAAAATAAAGTTCTTAAATATGAATTCTTGCTAAAACCTGAAATCAATGGAATTGAATATTGTTACCCTACAATTTTTAGAAAAAATGATTTGATTTCAATTAAATATAAATTAAGGAGTTTGGGATAAGCTGATTTTGGAGACTATATGAATTTTCTTCACGATTGTTATAAACACGAAGAAATTAATATAGAAATCAATTATTCTGGAGCTTGGTAGAAATCAATGTGAATAATTATAATAATCTCAAAAGAAATCATTTAAATTTTATTTATTTTTTATTTCGTATTTCTAGCTATATAAATTCTTATTAGATTGATCTTAATTTAAAAAGCTTATTAAAAAATATTGATTTCTGGTTAATCTTTTATTATTTAATAAAAAATCTATTTTATAAAAAAATAATCACCTAAAAGTAAAAAGATACACTAAAAAAATATTTTAAAATTACTTTCCTCATTTAATTAAAAGTGTAAATTAACTGGTTGAACAATGAAGTTCTAAAATTTTGATGCCATATATCTTAATAAAATCATTTTATCTTAATATAAGTTTGGCTTAAATATCATTATAGATATGTAATTTTTCCTTTTATTTTTGAAGCATATATTTTCAGAATTCAATTTAATAATTTACTTACTTATTTTGAAGTTTGAGTTTGGATTATTGAAATTAATCAAAAAATGAAACTATTAAATAAAAGTAAAGTTGGATTATATTTTGAATTATGATCATAAAGAAATATATTATTAACGAAAATGACATGTTATAAAATTATACTCAAAAATAATTACATTAAAACAATCGAATAAGATAAAAATAATAATAAACAAAGAGATGTATTTTGAATCTATTTTATTCTATTTGAGAATAACTATAAATATCATTCATTCTTTTAGGTGTTTTCAATTTTTTAAAAGCTAAATGTCTTTATTTGTAACATTTTGAATACTGGTTTAGGGGGTTATTCAATTGGAGGAGGGTATATTAATTTTTATTAATTTGATGATTAATTTAGATTTTAATGTTAATTTCCATATAAAGGTTTTCTAACAGCACTCATAGGTCTATTTACAACGGCTATGCTGCTAAAAGGTCTTTATTAGGAGGGAGTTCTAGTTTAAGGAGCAACAGTTCTGAGAGTTAATTACTGAATTGTTTAACCATCTAATTCAGTAAAGGATTTATTTGTTGAGAGTCTTTTAGGAATTTTAGCTAAAGGAGGTTTAGACTCAGTTTAAAGTTTGAGTATTTTATCAGGTTGTTTTGTAAATTCTAACTATTATTAAATAATTATTGTTTGTTCTTTCTCTTTTTGTTTTGGTGGCATAAATTATTCATAATATTATAAATTCTATCTGATATAGTTACACATATACTTCATCAGGGTAAACTCTAACATAGCCATTTAGATGTTTATTTTCAAAAATTGTAAATTAATTTATTTATTTTTCTTTTTCATCTTAACTCATTTTTGGAGGTCTTTAAAAAGTAGGAGCTCTTTTTTAATCTAAATAATTTTTCTTTGGTTTATTTCTAATATCTAATAAAATTAATGTATCTAAGATTAAATTTTTTTTAATGATTTTATCTAAAGGTGTATCAGTTGAAAATGATGGAGTATGATTAACTTCAAGTAACCATGGTTTGAGATTAGAATCCAAGAGAATATCAAAGCCAAATAATTCAAAGCATTATTCTATTCCATCTACATTATGCTATTGTGATCTATACAAATGTGCTAAATCTGGTTATACACTTTGAATTGTCTTAACAATCACTGATTTAATTTATGAAATCAACTAATCAACATCATGGCCTTATTCTTTCAAATACTAAAGTAATAACATAAAATTACATACTTTAAATACTGATGAGAGTGATCTTTTATGTCCAACATCATCTTTATTTGTGTCATTATTAAATACAAAGTCTTTACTTCTTTTATTAATAGCATAATTTGTTAAATGCATAGTAACACTACTTAAATTCTTCTTTTAAGGTTTTACATACTTTTTAGTAGAAAATCTTGCTAATCCTTCTTAATACATAAAGATTTTAAGTGGAGTTATAGATTTAAGCATAACATAAATTCTAAAATTCATTTAAACTATTTTATACCTTAAATCAAATTTCAATCCATCAATTAAATATGGATTACTGATATATTCTTATACTACATAATGTTTATCTAAAAATGGATCAAGCTTCTTTGTTAAAAATATTCCTCTTCCTTAACAATTAGCTTCTGGTTTAATAATAAAAATTCCTGTTCCTTATTTATTTCTCAATTCTTCACTTTAATAAGGTAAATGCCATGTTTTTGGATAGAAATCATAATCTTAAGGATATTGTTTACGCATTTTATTTAAATTTCTACACAATTCATTTTTTTTTCCTAACATATATGATCCAGGGAAATGATTGATTCTTTAATAAGGTAATAAACGACGATATTCTTCATCTGTTACATAAGTATCCTTCCAAAAGATATGACATTCAAATTCTGATGGAGTAGTCTTCCAATCCAGTATTTATACAACTTCATCAATTACTTTATACTTGGTCTCTTAATTGCTTTAATTAATATTTACATTCTAAATTGATTTAGATTTTTCTTTTAACAAAATTTCTTTACAATTAAGCTAGTTATTGAAGTGTAAAAATTTCACTCATATATTCAAATAATAATTATTATATAAATTTATCTATTATCCAATCAAATTAGTTATTCATTCTAATAGATGCTAAATTATTATGTAAATGATTGAAGATTGTATTGATAACTTGTAATGTTTTAATAAAGATAAAACAGAAGAATTAGATTTTATTGATAAATAATAATGAATAGTATTTCCTTAATTAGAACATTATGATATCAAAAAATAAGACACAATTTACTAAATTTATTTCTATTTCTAACTTTTAAAATGAATCATTTACATATTCTTTAATAAATGAATCAACTTTTCAATTATATTATAATCAAAACTTTCTAATTTATATAATAGTATTATACTTAAATTTTATGCAAATTGAATTCAATAATTAATTAACTCCTTGAAATTTATTCAATATTAATACTAATTGAAATTTTCTTCTATTGCAATTATTTTTTATTATAAGAACTTTAGTGATGAGAATTAATTTAAACAATAATTAAAAAGTTATGCGTACACATTCAAATCATTCATCAAATTATATGCAATTTTCACAAATATCAAAATCACATGTTCTACATGAATATGCTTATGATATAGATTTTTCACACAAATCACAAGAATGATGTGGCAAATTACTCATAAATTGCATTCTAAATAGATAATCCATAATTACTTATGATTACCACCACAATAAAATCCATCAAGAGGAGGTTTAATACATTCATTGCAAACTCCTTATTTACATTCTGTACAATAATATTAAGATAATTTTTTTGCTTTTAAACAAATAAGACAACTTTATATTTTTTTACTTTTCCATTATAACTGATGATATTTTGGGCAATAAGGAAGTATAAATTAATTCATTATTAATATAATAATGAGTAAATTATTTTGATAATAATATTGCTAAAATATAAAAACAAAACTAATCGAAATTTAAGAATATGTTAAAACTATTATCAAAAGTAAATAGAAAAGTTAATATTCTCTATCTTAAAGACAATATTAATAAATTAATCATTCATTTAATGTTTTGATGAAATAATTAGGAATATTTATATAGAATATGCGAATTGTTATATATTCTTAAATATTTCTAAAATAAGTTGAATTAAAATGATTAAACTATCTATTTAATATATTATTATAATATTGAAAGAGTATGAATACTAGGTTTATTTATATATCAAAAATAATGAATTAAGGAATTGTATATGCATTAAAATTTATATCTTTTTAATTAATATTTTTTAAAATCAAATGGCAAAAGCAGCAAAAGACACAAGACCAATTGCAGATTAAGCTACTTCAGAGGCTGCATGTACTTATGCCGCTCTCATCTTGTATGAAGATAATCAAGATGTACATGAATCTATCTAAATCAGATCGACGCTACTAAATTAGCTAAGATCGTTAAAGCAGCTAATTTAAGAATTGAACCAATTTGGACAAAGGTTTTTGAAAAAGCTTTGAAAGGAAAAAAAATTGGTGATTTATTACATGGAAACAGCGGAAATGCAGGAGGTGCACCAGCAGCACAAACTACAGCTACACCAGCTGCAGCAGAAGCAAAGAAGCCTGAGCCTGTAAAGGAGGTTAAGAAAGCTGAAGAACCAGAAGAAGATGTTGATATGGGTGGTTTATTTGATTGAAAATGAATATAAAATCGTACATTAATATTTTAATATATATAAATATATAAATAATTGTATTAGGAAACATAAAACGAGACTTAGTTAATTGTAAATAAGACTTTATAGTATAATATTAGTATTTAAACCAATAATATAAATATTAATAATTCAAAGTTATCTCATTATTATTTAGAATGATAATTAAAATTCTTAAAAGGATAATAGAAATAATGAATTTTGAATATTTTTGGATAATAATTTGATATGGATAATATAGGGATATTAGAAAGTAAAGCATAAGAAGATTAAAATGAAGGAACTATATAAGATTATTATTATTTTCAAGAGATTAATCATAAAATTAATAAATTTCATATGTATTTTTCTCTTGATTATTCTAAACTATTTCTTTAAAATATTCCCTTAAATAATTCATTTAATTTTTCAACTTCTTGATTTCTTACTGAAATCAAATCTTATCTCACCTAAATTTAATTATTATTATAATTACTCTATCAATTTCAGATTTCATTTTTATTTCACTTTCTTCTTTATCATAAAATCTTTTTAATTCTAATTTTAAATCAATATTTTCTTATTTGAGTAATTTAAATTGATGTTCAAACTCTTAATAATTTTATTTCAACTAATTATTCATTTCTTTGTATTATTATAATTTAGCAATTTCTTAATGTTAATCTTAAATAACTAATTTAAATTCATCTAATTGTTAATTGATTTCTATCCTACTTTATCTCATTTCATGCTACAATTTTTTTTTTTCATTTTTATATTCCTTGATTTCAGCTTTCAATTTTATGTTTTCAGCTTTTAAAGGCTCAGTTCCAAATAATAAGTCATCTAATTTTGATATTTCAGATTTTAATTGTTCATTTTCAATTTATTATTCTACAACATACTCTTCAAATTATCGTTACTTTTCTAATTGTAACGACTAAATTATATTTTTTATGTACATTCAAATTTTCATTCTCATCCCTTAAATGCTATACTAAATCTCTTAACTCTTAGATATCATTTATTAATTGGTCTCTTTCTTAAGTGTATTTTTTTGTTCTTTACTTATCCTTTTCTTGATGCTTAATCTATTCTGACAATGCAACTCTCGTCTTATTTAGATCTTCTCGTAATTTTTGATTTTGGATTTGGAGATCTGTAATAGTTTGATCTTTCTTTAGGAATTCTTCTTTTAAAACTTCCATCTGAATTCAATTCAATATAATTGTACCCTCTCCCTCTGCTCTTTCAATTAACTAATATAGTATTATTCTTGTTCAATTTGCTTAAGCTCATTAATTCTAAGCTAGTCATAATTGGGCAACACCTCGACGAACTTGGCAGTCTGTTAATGCATTATATTTTAATATCAAAGTTAGTCTTAGAAATAATTATCTGAAGATAATTGATTAATTTTGTTAGCAAGATCTCTAGAAAATAATAAGTAATTTAAAGATTAGATACTCATAACAAATACTTCAAAAAAGATTTTTTATCATTTTAAAAAGCAAAATATCATAGATATTAATAGAAGTAACTCTATATATTTTGTATTTTAATTGAGTTTTTCAAGCATATTTTTTTAATCAGTTTTAATTTTTATATAATTAATTTTGAATTATGTCTTATACAGTATCTTGTACTATATTTATAATCAACATCACTATTGTTTACTTTTTGATATTATTATGTGATTCATAACTTTATTTGTTAATCAATTAATGGAATTAACAAGTTTAATATAATTTTTAGCTTTATCACTAAGTTTTACAATCCCTTCTATTTTATTAGCTAAACATCACTCAAGGAATTAAATTTAGATAATGACAGATAGAACTCGTATGCATATAATTAAATAGAGCATTTTTGGGTTAAATGTTAATGCAAATGAATTTGAAATTATTGAAAAAAAAAAAGTTTACTATAGGTTAGAAGAAGATGATATTTTAATTCAAATATGGCTAACTACTGTAGGGTTGGATGAATAATTAAAGAATTTTGTTAATGATAACATGCATATACAATAAATAGATATCAACTTTGTTATTATTGGGTTGCCAGAAAACCTGGTAATTGAGCGAAAAAGGCCATGCTTTTTAATCTCTCAATGAACAGAGCTTACATTATAAATTATTATTGAAGAGTAGGCATAACTTAAATCATAGGGGTATTTGTATTGGGTTATTAAATTGGCGGATCTAATTTAGATAATAATTTAGAAACAATTATTTCATCAGAATCAAGGGATTATATCTAATATTGTTATATGAAAAATAGACTACATGATTTCTTCTGTAGGCATTAATCAAAGAATTGTAAGCATTTTTCACTTGATTTTCAGTTCTTCCTTTAATTTATTTAGAAATCACAGACCACTTTTTTCCTTACTTTTAAACTAATTGCAACAATTGAACTTATTCTGATTCAGTCCATGGACACTTGTTAAGTTCTGGGTCTATGTAATTATTCCATCTTTCCCTCAATTACTTTGCATGCCTCATAATGGAACTTATACGGTTATACTCTATAGCAACGTGAGTCCAAGAAATAAATTTTTGCGTCATCACTTTTTTTAAGATTTCATCCTCTTCAATAGTCCATGGAGATTATTTCAAATCTGTCTTTAACATTCCTATCCATTTCGAATTTAACAATTCTGGAGGTGCTCCAAGTATTTCTGATAGTGCAATCCAATCGTCATCGTTCTAATCAATTTAAACATAAATTCATACAGGTTTTAAGTCTGTTCGACCCTATTTCTCTAAATATTTTAGAGTGGTCCAAATAAAAATCATTTTGTCCTTTCGTTACCACTTATGTGAAGTATGTTTAGTAAATTCTACAAAGTAATTTGTAATGTTTTTAGGTAAACTTTTTTCTTCAATCTTTAAAATCTTTTTCACTTGCTTCAAGGCAACAGGTTTCTGCTTCAGATCTCCCAATCCATCAAGGAATTGTTAAAACATCACTTAGTAAAAGGATATTTCCTTGTAAAAATAAAAATAATTATCTTTGAAATCATCTATAACATATCAACTAAATAAGGGGTGCAGAGTAACTGAACGATAATATAATTTACTTAAATTCATAAAATAAGAAGAATACATCATCATCTTTAGAATTCTTAATCTTTTTTTTGAAAATATTATATGATTAAACAAATTATAAGTTTTCAATTTTCCTATCGACCTCAATTTTACATTAAATCGATATTCAAATATTATTGTTTTCTTTACTGAAGTTCTAATTATCATCATATATTTTAAACATTAAGTTAAAATATTATATAGAATTAATAATATATTTAATAATAAAACTCAAATTCTCAATACACATAAATTAAATTAAGTTGCATTTTAAATTTATTAGAAATCTAAATAATTCATTCAATATTTTTGATTATTAATAAAATATTCTCATAATACTCATTGTCCATAGTATTCATATTAAATTAATAATATACTACATTAATAATACATTATTAAATTATAACAATTGTTTATATTTTGTCTTATTAGAAATTAAATTTTAATAAAATCAATTTAATATGCTCAATAAATTAAAATATATTTATTTTTTCGTTACAACCTCATATATAAATTTTATATTTCATTTGCTGAAAATCCCATCAAAGTTGATAGAACTTAATTTAACTGGTACTTTAGTATTCGGCTATTGTTGAATCTACATTTGAGGTAGTACAGCCTATCTATCTACAAGTTCTAATCTTTCTCTTTCCTCTTATGTTACTTCCTATAATAATATTTAATAATTTTTACTCTTCCATCAAGATATAATATAGTTGGCAACTTTCTTAAAATCATTTATCGATATCCTGGTCTTCTACTCAATGAATTACCTACAAGTTCTAATTCTTTAAGTTATGTAAGAGCAACTAGATGTTCAATATCTGGTAAGTCATTAATTCTATTTGAATTAGCAAATAGATGCTATAATAAAATAAATAAATTAATACAAGTAATTTAAATAGTTTTTAAATATTTTAGAAATTCTTTAATCCATTTCCATCTATTTTTAAACATTTAATTGGGTTTTATGCAATAAATGATTAAGGATCAAATTATCTTACTTTATTATAATTTAAATCTAATTCTTTCAATTATTTTAAATTTTCTAAATAATCTACTCTAATAATCTCATTCTTTTCACATTTCATTATTTTTAAATCTTTTAATAAACAATATTACAATCCATTAAATTCTTTTAAACAATTTTATGATATATCTAAAATCTATAATTATTAACATCCATTTAATCCCTTTTTTTAATTTATATCAGTTGGATACAATAGAGTTTCAATTTTATTTGAAGTTAATATTAAAATTTTTAATTAAGGTAAGAATCCTAACATTTTAGTAGAAGTAAATAAATTTTGACTTAAATCTAATTCTACCAATTATGGGAATGATTAAACATTAAAAACATCTTCAAAATCTCTTAATTCACAATTCTATAAACAAAGTTCAGTAATTTTATTTGCAGGTTAACCTTAAAGTCTTGAAAATAGTATCTCTTCAGTCAAACGTCCTGTATATAAATTTTTTGCCATTTATTATTCTGAAGCCTCTATAGAAATTCCATCCAAAACCTTTAATTTTGGAATATTATAAAGTACATAAGATCTATAATTAGTGTCTCTTGCAAAAGGATTTCCAGATAAATCTAATATGATAAGTTTTTGTAAATGTTTAATATTATTAATTTCTTTTTAATTAGTTATATTATTATTTCCTAAATATATTTCCATTAAACTTTTCAAATCTGGAAATTCTTTTAAATTAAGAATAGCATTATCCTCTAAAGATAATTACATTAAATTAATTAAATTAGATATACCATCTATTTAAAATATTTTATTGCCTCCCAATTCTAATTTCTTTAAATATTACATATTATCTAATCCTTAAATTTAAATAATAGAATTTTTTTCTAAATTAAGTTCTTCAAGTAAAACTGAATCTTAAATTGATGTAATTTATGTTATTTTATTATGACCTAGATTTAAGTGTCTTAATTGTACTAATTCTTCCAAACCTTTCATACTACTTAGTTTTTAGTGAGTAATCATAACTGATTAAATATGTTATTTCCAATCATGTTAAACTTTACTAAATGTTTAAAGCATTCCAGTAGTAATATATTATTTTTAATTAGTAGTTGGTTCTCTATCTTCCTCTGTTACAGGTAAATGATCTAAGAATGCTAAATTATTTAGGATCATAACTATTTCCTTTCTTGTTTCTTTGTATTCACCTATTGGATTAAATACTACAGATAGATATTTCAAATTTTAATTGTATTTAAGAATTCCTACTTAATCAACATCTTGTATATTATTATGTGTTAAATCTAAAACTTCTAAATGATTCAAACCTTGTAGACCATTAAGATTAGATATTTCATTATGTGATAAATCAAGTCTAATTAGATTTGGTAATTCATTTAAACCTGTTATATTACTTATTTTGTTATAACTAAGGATGAGAGTATGAAATTATCCTTTTACAAATGTTATATCTTAAACAGAACAATTACTTAAATTTAAGAATTAAATTTGATTCTTCAATATTTCATTTAAATTTGGTGTACCAACCAAATTAGGATTTAATTCATAAAGTGTTGATCTACTTAAACAATATTTGAAGTAATTCACCAAAGCAGGTTTTAGAGATGCACATTCTGATCTATCTAAATCTTAAGCTTTCAATTCATAAGTTGGATATTCTTCTAAATTCTCAAATTGATAATTATTCAAATCTTCAGCTAATTGATTATATAAATCATTTATATTGTCTTTATATTTATTAATATTAGCAGGAGTAATGAAATCATCTTCCTCTGACTCTAAAACCCCTAATGCAGATCCAAAATCAGCAATTTTATTTTAAAGTGGAGATTACATAACATATTCAAATTCAGCAAAATATTCAGGTAATACAAGATTATTGTCAAGTACAAACCATAATTTATGTTTTGGATCATTTTCCATAACTCTTAAAACAGTATATTCATCTTAATATTATTTGGTATCAACAGGAGCTTTTTGATACATCTCACTCCATGGTTATTCAGGATTAAAATATGGGAATTTTGAATCAGAAACTGATTTAATCATTAAAACTTTGCAAATTAGAATTACACCAGGTGGAATCACATTATATTTTTAATAGTATAATCTATATATATAATTGAATTAATACTTTCGTTTAATAAATCTCTTATTTAATTTCTGAGCATGTTCTTATCCATTTAATAGATGCTGAATTCTTGGAGCATCAGCCCCTAAAATACTATTAACCAAAGGTGTATAAGAACTTAATCCTATTTATTGAGAATCCTTAAAATATTAAATAAAATTAATTACTTGGCAACTTCTAAATCCTTCTTCTATTACATTATATATTTCTGATGGAAAATTTGGATCAACACCATAGAATAGATATTCAAGTGATTTTTTGTGACTCTGATTTGATACATCAACTAATGATTCCATCTTTTCTTCAAATTTATTTCTAATGAATTTATTATGTATTCTAACAACTCTCTTTATTTGAATATCTTTAATACCAAATTTACCCATTTATTCTGCATGAAATCTTGAGTTTATAAGATCAACACAAGAACCATACCATTTTTCATTTGTTTTTCCTTCTTCCAATCTAATATTACCTCCAGTTTCTAATTCTGTAATTAATTTATGTATGCTTTAATTGCAGTATTCATATACTTTTTTTTTAATACTATTATAAATTTCATTTTAATTCTCATATTCTTCATATTTATTCTCTAAAAGTTATTATCTCTCTTTATCTTATTCCTAAGCTAATTTAATATTTAAATTAGATATATCCTCACATAATGAATCAGTTTTTATTTTCTTACCTTTCTTTAATAATTTACATAATGTAGAAAATGTTCTTTACATAGTTTTTATTCTCATATTATAATACATCTTCTTTTTCATAAAAGTTCCTTCAGCAAAAGATTTTTAATCATCAGAAATCATAAGAGTGTCCAATTTATATATGTTTCTTAAATGATAAAGTACATAGGTTTAATAATTACAAAGATTACATATAGGATTATCACCAAAATGAGGATCATAAAATGCCAAAACTTTAAGATTTGGTAAACGATTTAAATTTAAGGCTTCCTTAAAACTGCATATTTTATTTCCACTTATATTTAAATCATATAAGTTTTTTAATTTATCCAAAGAAGTTCTTAGATTACTTATAGAATTGGCTGCTAACCAAAGTTATTTCAAATTCATTAATTAATCTAGGTTTTAAATAGTATCGATTTTATTATCGCAAAGCCACAATATTTCTAGTTTAGTTAATGACTCTAATCCTTCCAATTTTTGAATCACATTATGAGATATATAAAGAGATTTTAAATTTTGTGTTGCTTTCAAACCAGTTAATTTAGCAATTTAATTCTCATTCAAATTTAATTCCTCCAATTTAGTTAAATCATCTAAACCCTAGTTAAATAAATTATTGAATACTTCAATAACAGTGATACCAACATTTATTAATGTTAAAGATTTCAAATTTTTGAACATCTATATTACATTCATTCTTCCAAAGTCTTCAAGAGTAAGTTCAATTCTTTCAATTTTGTCTAAATTACTCCATTCCTTATCAGAGAATCCATTCATAATTTTCTATTTCATAATTTGATTCTTACAATTGTCTCCAGTTTTCCAGAGTCCCCTTTCTTCTTTTCCTCTTATTGCATTTATAATTATTATTACTTTTGTTATGCTTAACTTGTAAAAAAAGAATGAAATATATAATAATATTAGATCAATATTCATTAACTGATACATCAGATGCTACATAATTTATTGCTTAATACGTCTAATAAACTGGAAGAACTCTAAATCATCCTCTACTCTGTGGTTACTTTGTTCTGACCATGGTGGTAACTTAATTGTTAAAGTATCAGAATTAGACAAATAATTATGATCCTTTGTAACTGGCATTGGTGGGAACTTAATACCAACAAAAGGTTTCTTGGCCAATGCTTAAAATAATTTAGAAACTTATTTACGATTGTAAACATAAACATGCTTCTTGGTATTCTCAGAACTGCTAAGAGACTCTGTCTTTGGTGCAATATTTAAAACCACATCTGTTGAAGAATTCTAAATAGGTTATGCTTCAGTATCTCCCTCTAAAGATATTGCTTTATCAACATAATTTGCTTAATCAGTCTTTGCTTCCTATAACTCTTCGACTCTTTATTATCTTTTTAATTATTACTGCATTTAATCTTAAATCTTTTCAATCTACAAAGATTCCTTTTACTGAAAACCATCTTATTAAGCTTTAATTAACTTCATTAAATACTTGAATCAATTGATTCCTCAATATAAACCATTGGAGTATCATCACTCTTAAACACTGCCAAACTAGCTTCAACTTCTTAATTTTAATCTCCTTCTAGAGTTTCAGCTGAGACATCATCTCTTCCAACATAAAAACTTTAATCCTCTTATTCGGCTTAGAAGATTGCTTTTCTAAATCATCTCATTTACCTTGTTCTTCTTCAATCAAAGATTTTGGTGAGCCTCTCAACATTTATGAAACACCAAAGCAAATTAGCACTGTGAGAATTAGTGTCTTCATGAATATATTATATATTAATAATTGAAAAACGATCAAAAATTTATAATTAATCTTATCTAATTACAAGATCAAATAGTTTCCAAACATAGAATAGCAATATACAAGTTAAGATCAACAGTTATATCATTAATATGATATATTATTTTCTTATTTAAAACATATAAGAAAATAAAAGAAAAGATTTTATTCTTTTATTCACATAGTTCTAATTTTAATAATAGTAATAATGTTAAAGTTGTTTCTATTTAAAAATCAAAGTATTTAACATAATGTTAATTGAACTCTAATAATATTAAGCATATTTTTAGTTTCTTAATTATTTTATCAAAAACGACATCACATTTTGAAAGCAACGTGTTTCTTAAGTTTTATTTTTATATTTAGTAAAATAATAATTTAAAAACGAAATTTAGTTAAAGAAATGATATTTTGAAAGATCATTCATTTTGAATCTAATAGTTTTTAAGGATGATGATTAAGATGCTTGTAATTAAATGAATAATAAAAAATGGATTTAATTAATGTGTTAAACATTAATATTAGATTGCAGTTATTTCACAGTTGGTGTATTTAGCTAAGAAAATTTATCGTTTTTTAATGCAATAAAATAATATAAATCTTTCTAGAATGAGCACTAGCTAACAAGAATTGTTTGAATATATGAGTGAAACCTTATAAACATCTGAGAAGGGATTATTAGAAATGCAAAAATCACATCCTCAAAGTAAGTTAAATTATCTATTATTTTTTAAGATTTCCAAAAGCTTGTTGAAAAGATGAAGCGAACTATGAGAAGAGAGAAAGCAAAATAAAGAAAGTAAAAAGATGAACCAGAAATTGTGTCAAGTAGTAAGAAAATAAAAAGAAAGAAAGAAGATGATGATCCATTAAGAGAAAATGATAAGAAAACTATATAGATGATACGTAATAGGATAAGTGCCTAAAACTCAAGAGATAGAAAAAAACAATAATTACATCAATTAGAATCACAAGCACAAAAAGAACTTGACTATAATGCTGAACTAAGAAAACAACTAGAAGAACTTTAAGAGAAACATCAAAAATTGACAAATAAGAGTTAAAAAATAAGAGATCAACTATCAATTCTATAGCAATTAGGTCGTGGATCCAGATTAGGTAAAATAAGTCTTGCTCTCTTGACCCTTGTGTCAGTGTTTTCAGTAATCTCTTAAAAAGAAGCACATTAAACAATAACAACTCCTCTAGTTAAAATTGAAGAGATATCTAGTCAAAGTGCTTTGAGACCTATAAATTATGAGAAATCATATTCAATTATAGATACAAATACTTTTTTCGAAGAAGAAAAATTAGGAGTTGGAATTTCAGAGGAATCAGAAAATTGCTACAATTAATTGTTGCCAATCCCCCTTTATCGGTTAAATTCATAGATAGAATACGCTTTAGAGCAGCATAGTTGAATATATTTGATTGACTTGATGTATATTTTTCTATCTTGTTCGAGTAAATAATTAAAACAAAAACAAAATAAAAATTAAATCATACTGATCTCTCCTTAGTGGGTTTGTATAACAATCCTAAAATCTTATATACATCCATTTCTTCTTTACATAGAGTTACTTCTCCTTTCCACAACTTCTTCTTATAAGCATCTTTCTAATTAGGGTAGAGTTCATAATCACTTAAAATATACCCATTTTTTGAGCCCACAATCTCATGCTTTTATTAAAACAATCAGAACCAGTGAAGTACAAAACTGCACAACCATACTGTTCTTTTGGATACAGTTTTAAATATCAATCCTTCTAAGCATAGCTTAATTAGATACTTTTTCAATATCCATATAAGTTTTACAATCATGATGAGTTCTATTTGGCATTTTCAAATGATGGTTTAACAAATTTCCCCTCTAATCGTTTGATCAAATTAAATAAGAAATCTTCAGTATTTTTACCATCACACCTTGTAATTAAAATATCCATCTCTCCAAATGCTTTTTTTTCTCTTCTATAAGATCAATATACAATTGCCTTATATAATCCTTATACTCAACATAATTCATCGATTTCTTTTTGAACAATCTAATATATTAAGGTAACTTCTTCTCTTCAAATCCTTTATTCTAAATCTTCCACTAAATACAAACAAACTTATTGATTTCTATTTAGCAAATTTCAATTCTTTTTCTAATCCCCAAGAGTTTTAATTACTTTAAAATAGAAGGTAGCAGCACTTGTTAGTCCAATACCAAAAATTCTACTTAATTAACAAATGGCAACATTTTTTTCTAATTCTCTCAATTTTCATACTTTAGCTAATTTACATGTTTACATAATCTCAATTATCTTCTTATCTCCAATTTTAGGCATGTTTTTTAAATCTTCACAATATTTGATTGGATAGGGAAGTGCTTTTACTAAGAATCCAACAGCTTTTTTATATATACTATACAACTTCCTTTTTATCTTTTTCATTTGTATATATTTTCAATAATTTTTCTAATTCTTTGATAATCTCATTACTTTAACATTTATGAGGATCATTAACTTTACAAACAAAATATCCTTTTTTAGCTTCCAAAAATTATTATTTTCTTTTTAATCCAGGATTAAATTTTTTAGTTTTTTTTAATTAAGCATTCAATATAGGTTAATCAATATTAACAAGCAATCGTCATCACTATAGAATTTTTCAGACTCATGAATTTATTGTTCATCTTTTTTTTGAGAAAAGTTAGATCTTCCAATAAATATTCATTTTTTTAACTATCATATAGATGATGGTTATGAAAATGATCTACTCATAATTCAATATTTATTTTTGTTCCTTTAATAATATCCCTTATAAATTCTTCAATTCTTTTTCATATTTCAATCTTAATTCATCATTCTTGATATTGTAAATGTGAATGTCACCATCATCTTATCCCTAGTCATATCTTTTGATAAAGGAAACTTAAAAGAAAGATCTTTATACATTATGAAAAATATCTCAAAATATTTATATAAGATAAAGTCTATAAACAACAATATTTTAAATGTACAACTTAATTATTGTTATTCATATTAATCAAAATAAATCCAACAATTCTTATCCAATTTATTTCCATTATTATTAAAAGTAATTTCCTTTATATTTATACCATTTCAAATTAGTTTTAGGATCAATCATTTCTTCAAAGAACATTGGAACATGAACTTAATTTGCTGCTGCCATAGCTTTTCTACGTGCTCTTTATTTCTCTTCTAATCTATGTTTTTCACTTGAAGCCAAATCAATCCATCCATTTTCAAATGCTAATTAATCTGGTCTCAATCTACAATCCGTACATGGTAATTCCTTAGTAATTTAATCATTTTTATTACTTTTATCATATCAATTGTTAAATGATTAAGTTACATTGCAAATTCAGTAAAATTATAATACCAATCTGAATCTTATGGCAATTGATGTCTCTTCCATACTATAATTTCTCTTTAAGAATCATAAGCTATAAGACGATCATTCCAAAATCCTTTTAATTTATATTTTTCATTTCCATTTTTATCTTTAACATATCCTCTCATTTCAGATTCTGATTTACCTGATTTTTCAATTAATTCCAATACTCCATTATCACCAGTTGTTAAATTTACAAATTTCATTTATCCCATATGATCTAAATATTATTAACCCCATAAAATATTCTAAACTTTAGTTGTACATCTATTAAATTAATAATGATCATTTGATGATTTCAAAATAACATTAAATAATCCAACAGGATTTACTTAGAAACATAAACCATTAAATTTTGTTTGAACATCTGTATGAGCCCAAAATTAAAATGTTTTTGATTCTGCATATCCTGCAGAAATAGGAGGATGATGTGATACCTATTCACTAATAAACCTACAATTATGAGTTTATATTTCATAGGTTTCTCCTAAAATAGGATTAAAAGGTTTCTTTGTTCTTCCTATATTTGCTGAATAAGGTGAAACACCAAAACCCATAATATAACACATTCTTAATGCACTATCTCCAATAATTTTGTCTGCTTCTTCTAATGAATCAGAGTATTCCATTTATTCTGCTAATCTTTATAACATAGATAAAGGCTCATTCAAAATAACTATATTTTTATAATTGAACTAATTACTTGGTACTGAAAATCTTCCTAAATCCTTTCCAATTAATTCTTTACACAAATACCAAACATTTATTTTTTCATTTGGATCCTTTTTATATGGTAATCTATCTCTTTTTATACTATTTGTAAATTTAATTTTCTAAAAAGCAGGATTATTAATTAGATTATTCTAAAAACTAATATAACAAATTCTTTAAGTACATATTTTATAGGTTAATTTTGAATATGTTAAGCAATTTCAGTTATACTCAATAATTATGGTTGACCATGTTATGGATGATGATGTTAATGATTCAATAAATCCTCTCGTATTACTGATTAAGCTGAATTTTGATGAATAAAACTCTCATACACAGTTCCATTTTCTAAATTTGATAATTTTTATTTCTCTTCTTCAACAATTTGAGCACATAAAGTGATTTTCGTTTTTAGATTTTTTCCAATGCTTTCTAATCTATCAGCCATCTCTTTAATTTAAGAGTTCTTTTCCAATTTAGGAATCAACATACTCAATGTTTCATCAACTACAATAATTTATTTATCATACATATTGCTCCAGTCTACCAAACATCAGTAAGCAATTCTTGTATCTTTTACTCAAACTTTATTTCACTTTATCGACTCAAACACTTGTCTTAAGCAGATTTCAATGCATTTATCCAATCTATCTTCTCATTAATATTATTTGCTCTCAAATGGATTTCTGTTGTTCCAGTATTGATTATTATTCTTAAAGGGTCTTCTGGTACTAAAATTAAAGCTGCAACTTTTAAATGCACCTATCCTTTTATCTATCCTCCTTGAGAATCACAATAAAGAAGAACATCTTCATTGAGAATGAAGTAACGATCTTACCACCTTGAAAAAAGGTTAGTCCATTTCTTTAAATATCCTTCCATTTTTAATTAATAAAAATTAATATAAAAGCATTTATTGATAGCTATTCACTAATTCCGTTATTCCAATAGAAGGATATAAAAAATGAAGACAATAATGTTATCTAATAATTTGTTAATCTTAATCATAATTTAGCATGTGGAGATGCTGTTCTGATTGTCTTAATCGTCTTAAAAACTTACTCATGGAACTCTGGCTCATTTAATGGATTAAGATCCTTAGCCCAATGATATAATTTCTCATATGGATTACCCTAAGAATCTCCAATAGCTGATCTTACACTATTATCATCATATCCAATAGACTAAGAAGTATAGAAAATCAAATTACTTCTACTAATCCTAATGCATTATCTTTCAAATTTGAAATAAGTTCATCTCTAGTTTCTCTGATCCATACAAATTGAGGACCACTTAAAACTCCATATTCAAACAATTATCCTTATTATTCAAGTATCTTATTAAGACCATACAATAAACATAATTAACTTAGAACAGCCTTAATATTTGGATCAGTCAAAGCATTAATTTCTTCAACAAAAGTTCTGAAAGTCCAATAATTTGATTGTGTATGAGCAATTTCTTATAAGAGAATACCTAAATGTTTGTCTGTAGCTTCCTTAAATGTTAATCCCTTATCACCCATGAGAGTTTGTAATTTTTATCCTGCATTAGCAACATTGAAAGCAACATTGTATCTTAAAGCAGCCAAAACTTTATTGAGATCTCTTGTGCACTCTTTTGAGACTAATGGTTATTTGAGTTCAGTCAAATAATTGAAAATGTCTTCCAAATAATCACAAGTTGTATTAGGAGCCTTTCCTGATTACATGGCTATATGAATAGAAATAATAAAAATACCTTTATTGAGATACATCAATAAGACTTTACCAACAGATAAAGATAAAACTGTATTATCACCTTCAGCAACAACACAAGGACTCATTTCAGTAATAAGAGGTGGGATTCCAGAATAATATGAATAACCATGTCCACCAGCACATTATCTAACCTTTTCTAAAGCAAAGAAACAATTCCATGTATAGTAGGCTTTAGAAGCACTTAAGACAACATGTACTTCCTAAAATGATTTAAAGATATACCATCATTTTAGAGAAATCATTCTTTTATTTGATTCTAGCAACATTGTCTTATGCCATAGCAAAAACTCTTTTACTTCCTAACATACATCCATACATTTCAGCAATTAAAGGAATCAATTTATGTTATTAAAGTTGATAATCAAAGATAGGAATTTCTTATCCTAAAGCATCTTTGAATTATTTTCTTTATAATGAATATCTAATAACAATAGTTAGACCAATTCCTAGACATTTCCAAACAGAATCCAAGAAATGTTATCTCATTAATTACATTGTAGCATGCCATACTTTATCATCTCCTGTTTTAGTGAATTGACCATCATCTGAGACATTTACATATTTGCTTAACATATTAACTTTTGGAATTCTAACATTATCAAATCTTAAATATCCATTATCTTTTGCATTGTATCCAAATTTAGCACCAATATCACCTACTAGAATACCTGGAAGTGTTTGATGAGTTTTTACATCTCTTATTTATACAACAAAATTCTATACTCCATATCTCTTACCATCAATATACAATTAAGCTTAAGTAACTACATGAGTAGCTGTTATTCCCATATCACTACCCCACCATTTAGTAGCTTTTAATGATGGTGTATGAATTATAAAAGATTTTGTTTATTTATCATATGTGGCTATTGTTTCAATTCTATTTATATCTGAACCATGTGCTAATTCTGTTTATGAATAACAACCAAGTATCTCCCATCTTGATGCTGGTTCATAAAATAGCTTCACTTATTCATCTGTACCCAAATTCAATATTGTGGGCATAAACATTTCATAATTCAATGATGACACTAACTATTTAACCATAATATCAATATCTTACAGCCTCTGGATAGATCAAGGTTGCAAACTCTTTGATATCACGCAAGTCAGCTACTTCCAATAACTTCTTCATTTTCTTAGCATATAGTTCATATGTTTCTGCTCTTCCAATTCCAATGTCTTTTGGATTATTACGAAGAAGAGGATCAGAACTACATATCTTCTAAAAAGCCATAAATCTCTTGAATCTTTCTTCTCCTTCCCAAATGAAGTGTGACAACTTGTTTACATCAAATGATATTTTCTTGCGTGCTATCTCAAGTGCTGACATATTAATAATTTAATTAATGTAATTAAATATTGCATAAGATTTACATAAATCTCTCATTACATCTAATGACTCCTCATAAATCAAAAATCTAATTGAATAACTCTCTCAAATGTATATCATTGCTGATCATCAAAATTAAGATATTTTTGAGTATCATTCCTATTTATTTATCTAGATATTTAGCTGAAAACAACATATTGGCTTTATTCTATGATAAAATTATTGACTCATCTAGTAAACTAGCCTCTTTTATAATATCCAAAATATCATTCATAATGTAATCAACTTAAATATTTAGTTTAAATCTTAAAAATCCATTTAACATCACTTATTTACTAAGTAATCCAGTCTTAAATGAATTCATCAATCATGAATATGTTTTTTCTGATTAAGAAATGGTAGAATATTATGTTAATTTTTTAAAAATTATTGCGATTAGAATTAATAGGGAAAACATTTATCTCTATTTTAATTAACGCTATTGTTCTTTCCCCTTACTCTGGTAAGCATAAAAGTTTATTAATTATCCAGAAATCTTAGTTTAAAATACTGTTAAAGTTATTATCCTTAGCATATCAAAATGTAATTTATATATATAATTTTAGTATGTAATTTAACTTTAGATGTCTCTTTAACTTAATCAATTTTAAAATAGGAAAATTTAATCATTTCAAAATTCAAGAACTATCTATTAAAATCTCCATTCATAATAGCATACCATAAATATATTCAAAAAATCAAATATATACTTCCAAATATCACTAAATCAGAATTCTAAAACTAATTAGAAGAATTATTTATGTTCTTTAATGATCTCCTAAATTAATGTTCTTTCTTAATTCCACTTTTTGAGTAAATGTTACTTCAAGAATTAATTTTACCAATTTTGGACTATTTATTATTAAATAAAAAAATAGATATTAAGATTGAATTTAAATTAGGATTCTACTTTTTACATCAAATCCTATACAAATTACCATTGAAAAACATCTTTATTTATTTTTCATAAGATAAGATACCAAATGAAAGTTATACAATCTTAAAATATCATTAAAATCAATCTGTAAATTGGGTGTATGAAATATAGGATTACTAAAAAGAATTTGAATAAGTATATTTAGATGAAAATTAAAACCAAATTATTGGGAATCAATCACAAAACAATCTTATTAATAATAATTACAAATATTAGATGCTTTATCTTTTAAAAGTATGTTAGTATTAATTATATTAAAGCATAGAGATAATAGTATATTATTACTCTAATTAGCCATTTGGTAGGTAATGAAGAGTCACTAAAAACCATGGCCAATTAATCAAATAATTGAAGTATTAGTTTGATCTTTTATTTAGTTATTATCATAACCATATAATTAAATAATGCATTCAAAAAAAGTAATTGATTTTATAATCTTATTTTTCTTAAATGAAGATACTAATAAACTTAAATAAATTTATCAAGAATATGAAAATAAAGTAAAATAATTAATAATTAATGCTTAAAATGATAAATCTTAGTTATCATAAGATTTAATAATAAATTGGGAAATTATTTCAAATTTTGATTGGAATACTTTTAAGAAGTCTTTGCCTACTGTTACATTTGATGATTTATAAAATTGGGTATATGAGAATCAACTAAATCAATTTAAATTAGTTTATATATGGCTACTCTTGAAATGTTTAGTGATGAATTTCAAAAAAGAGACATAAAATGCCAAGTATGTTCCAAATTAAGAGATATCTCATCTAACAGATGATATATATATATAAATTGATGATAAAAGAACTGTAAAATATTTATTATTATTTTAAGTATTTAATAATAAATTCAGAATAAGGTTATATAATTTAAACTATTGCTTGTTCTAATCCAAATCGAGGTATTGTTACTTTTACTTATCCACTTGCAGGAATATCCTGTATTTAAGAGAAAGATTATCTAAAATTAGAATGTAATAAGTTGGCAATAAATTAATTAAAGCCAGCCTAAATAAAAATACCAATTCATCTAATGAATGATATAATATTAAAAATAAATGATGCGAAATTAGAACTATAATAAAATACTTTTGAACAATTATAATAATTATGTTAATGAATTATATTTGTATATTATACATTTTATTTATTAAGAAAAACAAATATATTAAATGATAAAAATAAATAGTAATATTAAAGTGAAACAAATTTATTTATTATTTACTTAATTTCAGTAATAAAATCTATCATTTAATCAAAATAAAATTTAGAAAAAAAACATATATTTATAAATAAAACGAAAGTCACTTATAATTACATATAATAAATTAAGATAAGTATTGTAATTTTGATCATAATAATTTAGTTATTTAAATAATAGAAATAGTATCAAAATTAGTTAATACATGAATATTTTTATTAAATATATTTATTGACATTGTAGAGCTTATTATTTGATTATGGACTTAAAATTTAAGGTTGGCTTAAATTAATTATACTACATTTATATTTTCTTCTTTTTAAAGGACCTTATGACTTTTTAGTTGATTTATGAACAATATCTTATAATGGAGGATATCTTAATGCATGATAACTTGTTAAAGTAATTGGACATTAGAAATATGAAGTAAGTACATTTTAAAATGCTGTTTAAGTAGTTTAAGTGCTTATTTAAGTAGATTTACTATTTTAGCTAGGTTGAACAGAAGAAGAACATTTAATAATTTTTGAATCTAGAATAGACTTAATTCTATGACTTTAGCTTTCTACATGTCTTTTTTCAATTCTTGGTAAATTGCCAGGTATTAAACTATCTAAGTATTCTTGTTCTTCAATGTCCCATCCTAAATTTTTTTTTTTATTCATATAATGAGATTAATAATTATATCACTATTCAATAATTTCATCCATATATTTCTTGTATAGACTTCCATAAACTTGGTTCAATCCTTTCCATCCACTATCAAGAAGAATGGCAGCAGCAACACTTTCAAATATGTCACCATATAGTTTAGGTATTTCATCTATATGAGGTTTTAAACCCATTTTAATAGTTTATTCTCCCATAAATTTATTACCCAATAATAATTATTTCCAATTTGATAATACTCCTGGATTTAAGATCCAATTTGAATTTTTTAATTGTTTTTCCCTTGCCATTCTAAAAATATATGCTATAACAAGTAATTCAATAGCAGCATCCCCTAAAAACTCTAATCTATCATATTATAATGGATTAATAGCAATTTCATATAATTGAGGATTATTAAATTGATAATCTTTGATATCGATCTGTTCAATTGAATCTGGTATTGGCTGAAAATCATAGAGAATATCTTAATAAAAGGATATAGGAAAGTTTGTTCTTCTCAAAATAGTAATATATTCATATAGACTTTGAGTAACTTCAAAAACTCCACCAATAATTGCTTCATAAATATCTGCTTTTTGACTAATTTATAATTGTTTATTTTCACTAGATATAATATCATTGACTAATGGATTCCTAATTTATTTGAAATGCAAATCCTAATTGATTATATATTATTCTAGACCTAATTATTCAAATAATTAAGCCAAAAAGGTATTCATTATTAAACGACTACGTAAAGATGTCATTTCTCCTTCATCTAATAATTCATATTATTTAAAGATATCTACAGTTACTACATATTTCAAAACAGAATCACCCAATAATTCTAAATTTTCATAGTTTCTTTTGAAATTGGATGATGAAGTAACTATAGATTCTTCAACCACTTAATAATTTAATATGCTTTCAACAGAATCTTGATGACTCCAAATTTTAAATTAGCATATTAATGAATGATAGAGTATGCAAATAATATCATATGTTTTATAATTTAAAGGATATTCTTATAATTATTGAATTGGTATTAATTAAGGTTACTTTAAAGGTTGAATAGGTTTGAGTGATGTACAATATTCTGCTGGATTATATGAATTACATTATTCACATTCATTAGTGCTAAATGCCATATTTGGTACATTCCTATGAAATTAATTTATATGTAAAGTATATGCACTAAAAGCTATATATTCATGAAAATTCTGATAATTCTATCTATATGATTGTACATTTCCAGGTATTAGTTTATCTAAATGTAATAATTAATGAACATTTAATTCTTCTATTTCATTTAGAGTTACTCCATAATATTATAATGCTTCATCTATATTCTGAAATGCTTTTTATTAAATCAATTTCTAGAAATATGATATTGCCTTATCATTACTATTAATTATATCATAAACAGAAAATGATACAAATGGATTCCTTTTATTAACATAAATTCTATTAAAATCTGTAAATTCATTTTGAACTGAATTTGATAGTTTAAATTAATTAAATTCATTCATGTTTTCTCCATATAATAATATATTATTTCTGTTCTCATTCCTAATATCAAAATATGATTCAAAAGGTCTATATTTTTATTATATATAAGATAAACTATTTGCTTTATAACAATCTCCTAAAAGAAAACAATTGTATAAATAAATTTAATAAAATTCATCTTTAGAAAATTAGCAAAGTTGACTATCAATAAAATTGATTTTCCAATTAAACATATATTAAAATTTATTGCATTTTAAATATCCTGGAGTAATTATATTTAAGTCATATTAATTATTATCTTTTATGACTTATATTTTATTTTAATAAGCAAGTATATGATCATTAATTTTTCTATATGAACTACCTTAATAATAAATAATATGTACTCAATTGATTGGGAATCTTTCCTATTAGTTGATGATTAAATTAACTTTAAATTTACTTCATTTAATAATAAAAATAATAAAAATAAATATGATAAAATAATAAGACATATAGGAATGGAATTAAAATATTTTAGAAAATTAATTGGATGGAATGGATGGAATAGGCATAAACACTATTAAATCATTAAATATATAGTGATGTACCTTAGTGCAAACATTATGTTTTTGTATTTTTTTAATTGATAATTCAAAGCTACCAAGGAGTTCTATCCAAATTTGCTATAGCTTTATTACAGAATTTAAAATCAGTGTCATCTCTATATCCAACACAGAAATAACTAAGATTAAGTTTTAATATGTTACGTTCCTGTAGCTTAATTAAATTTTGGTCTTCCACCAAAACAATGTGGACATCTTGGTATTGATCCTAATACTATTCCATCAGCAATCTTATTCAACAATTCATCTTTGTTTCCTGTCATGCTCTATAAATTCTTTCTAAGATTATCCTTAATTTGTTAATTTGTTTTTGCTGACCATTCTTTAATTGCCTTTTAATAAGCTTAATATTAATCTAAAGTGTATGCTGCATATTTAGCTGGTACTTTAGGTGTAGCATCAGCCTTAGGAGTAACTGGCTTTAACACTTTCTTTTTATCATCTTTCTATTCTTTAACATTCTATTTTTTTGAAACTTATTTTTTGGCGGGAACAACCTTAGCTTTTTTAGTTACAACTTTTTTAACAGGTGCTGTCTTAGTTACTGTTTATTTTTATGTTTTTTTAGGAACAACTTTCTTTTTTGCAGGTACAACCTTTTTGGGTAGAACTTTCTTTACTACCTTTTTAGGCACTTTCTTCTAAATCACTTTTGAAACCTTTTTTGTAGTTTATTTCTTAACTGTCTATGTCTTTTTTGTGGCAGTACTTTATCTAGCTAATATAAAATAACTTTAGTTAAGTACCCATATATATCAATTGATAATTTGTAATAATAATTTAAGATATATATCATATTAATTAAACATTAAATATATATTCAACAGAAAGTGCACAGATTATTATTATTTGGCAAATTTAATAAATATTAAATATAATCATTTATTAACATTAGAAATAATTAATATTGAAGTAGCTTTAAGACATTTACTTTTATGTAATTTCTTATTTTGAAGTATTTTAAGTTTATTACATTAACTTGTGAAACAGAATTACTCATAGAATTTTTAATATAAATAGATACTCCTAAATAAATACATCACTGTTTTTAAATCTAACTTTATATTTAGAATTATTGAAAATATTTTTAGAGAAATTTACTCACAAATTTTGTATCTTTTGTCATCATGTAAATTTAATGAAAGTGACTAACTGATTATTAAATTTAATACTTTTAATTGATATTATTTGCATTTAGTTCCCTAAAAGAAATTAATAATTTTTCTACTTCGTTTATTAAATAAATAATATAATTAAAATATAAACAAAAGTCTTTAGTATATATTTAACTAGTTCTTAGAAATTGGTAATGAATTTAAATGTATAAATATATACATGGCTTTTTTAATATAAATTAATATTCTTTCAAAATAAAAAATACTTAAATATTTTTGAATTTTTAAGTAATCCTTATGCTTATGTATAATTTAAATTTATTTAAAAGAGAGAGAGAGTTTATTATTTTATTACTTTATTTTAAATATTTCTTGTGTCTCTAAAAACTTTAAAAAGCAATTTAACCAAAGTTTATAATAGAAAATCAGAAGAGTAGTTGTTTAGAATTTAATAAATCTTTCATATTCAAGTAAAGTAGTTTATTTTAATTTAAGATTTAACAAAAATAATTCTAATTCTAAGATAACATAGTTTTATTCATTAATGATTATTAAATAATTAAATATTGTATTATAAAATATTAATCAATATATATAACAAGTTTATTATTTATTATATTAATGCAAAAGTTAATACTAATTACATCATTAGTGGTTTCAATTTTTGGAGAGAACACCAACTACGCCTAAACTAATTGGAATACTGTTTAAGGAACTTTGAGTATGAATTCAACCCTTGAGAACTATGAATAAACCTTATGGTTAGTTTATATTTCAATAGGTGTTCCAGCTCAAAATTTTACAGTCTAAATTGATACAGGCTCTAATATTTTATGGGTTCCTTACACTGATTGTTCAAGATGTGATATTTCAACTAGATATAATCCTAATGGATAAAAATATTTTTAACCAAATGGTAGTACTTATTATTAAGCCTACGGAAGTGGAGAATGTAGTGGATATGTTGCAACAGATATTGTAAATATACAGGATACAGTAATAAATACAACATTTGCTATGATGTTTGCAACTATGGAACAAGGTTTTGCATTCCCTACAGTTATGGATGGTATAATGGGTATTTCTAACAATCAATCATTTACAAATATATTTTAAACTTCTTTTAATGCAGGTTAGATACCAACCGAATTGTATGGCTTAGTATTGAATTAATCTCCTTTAGAATCTTATTTGATTTTTGGAGACATAGATCCTAATTTAATGAGTTAAGTTTAATGGGTTATTCCTAATGATATTTATAGATGGAAATTGTTTATTAATAGTTTTACTATTAATGGAAAAGATTATTCATCATTAATGGGATCTGTCTAATCTGCAATTTTAGATTCAGGAACTACTGATTTATTAGTAACTGAATCTCTTTATGGAGTTATCCTTTAAGATTATTTAATACCTGCAGGTTGTTTTATGAGTGGTGGTATTTATTGTCCTTGTTAATCAACTGCTGATTCTTTGGCTTACCTCCCAAATATCACAGTTTCATTTAATGTTGTTAATGTGACAATTCCCTTTTTCAACTTATTATAAGGGTACTATGTAGCAGGTTAATTTAATAAATTAATATATTAGCTAGTGGAGATGTCTGTCAAGTCATGATGTCTTATTTGAGTGGTCCTCCTTTCATGGTCTTTGGTGATCCTGCATTATTATCCATTATTCCTATATTTAATAAGACAGCAAATTAAATTGGTATAATTGGAGGTGTTCCAAATGGAATTCCAAATGGAGATTATCCTGGAAATGATGAAATAGATGAAGCTGAAGGATGAAATAACATCTATATATATATATATATAATAATAATAAAATCATCATTTAAGTTTTGGTCTATGTGAGATACTACCTCTTTAAGTAATTTATGAAGATAAAGTAAAGAGTGATAATTATGATAACTAGGATTTAAGATGTGTAGATGTGCTTGAAATTCTTTTCTGCAATTGTTAAGGTGGTCTTTATGACAACTCTCTATTGGTTGGACTACTATGTTATAATTGTATTATTTTTTAAATCTAATTATAATTATATATGATTAACATAATTCCTATCCATTAAAGATCTTTCTGATAATAGAGTTCTCAAAGTAGGGTTATTATCTTGATTCCTCAATGATGGAGCTTTCTTTAACAGAGTCTAAAAACTCTTTCTTAAAAGAGCCAAAGTAGCAGCTGTTGGAGTTGTTCCAGTTAAAGATTTAGGTTATTTTGGTGTTTTCATACTTAATTGATTATCAATATCTTATAAATTTAATTGAAGTTGTTTCTTTGGTGAATTTTGAGTACTATGATGGCCAGTACTAAATAATTGATTGTTGATTCTTGGAGAACTAGCAGATTTCAGAGATTATTTAACCGAATTACATTTTTTAATTTAATTTGGATTCACATTTTATTGTTTTTCATTTAATACTAATTTTTATTTCTTTTCCATTATCAAATCACTTGTTGCTCTATTTTTGATATTCTATTATTTTGATTCTATCAAGAATTAATCCTAATATATAGGATTAATATAATTAAAGAACTCAAACAAGTCATCCTAAGGTTTTAAATCACCTGTTTCATTTTTTTGATTAAACTCAGTTACATCTACCTTTAAGAATTCTCCATGAATATGAGTTTCATAAATATCTATTTCAATAGGCATTTATAATTATTTATTTTTTATAGTATCCCAATTCACATTGCTTAACCATTAATATTTCTTTAAAACTTTGAAATCCTTTATACGTTTACTAACATCTTTTTCCAATAAATCTATTAATAATTAAGTAACTTCTTCAGTAAGATCATCTGGTAATTCTAATTCATCATTAATTATCTTCTAAAAGATTTCATCAGTATTTTAAGAATAATGTGGTGGTAATCCCAAAAGTAATTCATGTAATAAACAGCCTAAAGTGTAAAAGTCAGCAGGATATGAATATCCTTATCGACTAAAATAGTAAATAATCTTACTTTACAATTTCTGGAGGCATATACTCTGGAGAACCACAAAAACTATGTGTTACATCTTCATTCATCAAATCTAATTTAGATAGACCAAAATCTGTTAATTAAATATGACCTTTAATATCTATCAAAATATTCTCAGGCTATTATTATCTATTTAAATAATACCTTTAAATCTCTATAAAGTACTTTATGTTTATGTAATTCTTCTAATGTACAAATTACTTCACAAAAGTACTTCTTAGCTTCTTCCTCTGTAAATCTATAATTTTATAGATGAAAGAACATCTCTCCTCCTGGACTGTATTCCATTAAGAAACATAAGTGTTCTCTAGTTGCAAATGTTGCATATAATGGTACAATAAATGGACTTTAATTTAATACATTCGATAATATTTTCTTTTCTCTTAATACCTATTCTAAACGTCTACAATCTGTAATATAATGCTTTTTTATCATTTTCAGTGCATAAAGTCTTGCATTTGCTTTATGTCTTATCAAATATACTTCAGACGTTCCTCCTTTCCCTATACATTTTTCAAATACAAAATCTTTCAAACTTAACTATCCTGTTTATTATTTATAAATTCCCATCAACCACTCATTCTACTTCAATTTATTTAATGGAAATAAACCTAATCATTATTATTTTATACTTCTATCTTCAGGTCTTGATAGAATATAATCTAAAGTTAATGCTCCAGATACAGTCTTTAGTCCAATCAGTTAATTTGGATTTGGAGTCAAAGGATGTTCTTTTATCTATTTCTATAATTAATTATTACTCTTTTAAAAAGATCACTCAAATTTGCATCATTTGGCATCTCTATAAGAATTAATTTATCTTATAATTTTAGATTAATTGCTCTTGTCATTTTTATCAATTTAATTTTATTATATTTAATCATTTTGATAACCATTTCCTATGTTGTTAAGGAAAGTGATGTTATTTCCAAATTTAAACTTTCTCTTTCAAATGTTTCTCATTCAATCTTTCAATGAATCTCGTTTCAGATAAATCCTTATTCATGAAAATATCCTTTACATCATTCTCCATTTTTTCATGATCCATTATTTATAAAGCCTCTATATGCATAATTTAATTGTCTTTAAATTTGCAATAATTCATTTTTACCTATTCCTTCATTTTTTATTCCTCTTATTATTTTTTTTCATATCTTCTCTTCAATTACAATAACTTACCCTCAGCATTCACTATTGACATTAATTTATTCTCCCTATCAGTATCTTCAATTATGGAACTAAATTATGATTATTCAGTAGGAAAATGATGAAACTGTTTCTATTTCTCTTTAGCCTCTAATCTCTTCAACTCGTTCAGTAACTATCTTTTCCTTTTACTCATCAAATCTAATTATTATTTATATTTAAATACTCTTATCATCAAGAATTTTCTCGACTTACTTATCTAAACATATATTCAAATAATCCTTCTACTTCTTGATTAATAGATCCTCTCTTAAGTGATTTTCTAAACTCTATCTATTTTTTGGTCCAAACAAAGAAAGATTGGCAACCTTAGATAGATTTAAAAGAGCTTAATCAGAAAGACTTTTTTAATAGAGTGGATTCTATGTTTTATCAATCTCCATAAAAAGAGCAGAACTACCAAAGTTATTCTTTATTTCTGGGAATTAAGTTTTTAGAATAGTTCTATTAGATTTAATAGTTTTAGTCATATCTCTTTTCATTTCTGTTCTCATAGTATCTCCTAATTCTGTAATCAATAGTCTATTCATTTTATATATAATATATAATTTATCAATCAGTATTAATTTATTTATTGCAACAATTTTATTAAATTCTTATTCTGACTTAAGAGTTATTTTTATTTGTTAATTCCTTTCTTGATATCTTAAAACCAGAAAAATTTATATTAAATCTACTTAAACTTCTTTCTTAACTTTATTCTAAACAACTAGCCAATCTTTATCTCATTTTTGAATCAGCTTGATTCTGTCTCTAAAATCTTCTCTACAATTATTCTAATTTTCCTTCAGCATTCATAATAGATGGAACTTAAAGAATAGTTTAAACTTTCTCATTGTCTTTAAAAGCCAAAGTATAATTCGATTTACTTCTATCACTTTATTTTATTAACAAAAGTTTTTTAAGCAACTAACTTTTTCTCTTTGTAAATTAATCTCAATCTTTTAGAAATATTATAAATACCTTAATTATCAACAATTTTATGTACTAATTTGTCTAAATTCTTATTTAAGTAGGAACTCTTTTTTGGTAGATTGAGATCCTACTATATGCAATTCTTCAATTATTCAGTTTAACCTTAAAGAGAAAGCTTTGCCATATTATATAATTTTGTTTAAGCTATAGAGACAAGTTCTTATGGATATAAGAGTGGATTTATTGTATTTTATCTTTTTAATTCAACAGTAGACTCACTAGTATTGGTTTTAAAACGAAGATATCTTTTACTTGAAGTAAAATTAAAGTCATTTGAAGTACAATCTTCTTTTAAATCTTTACGAATAGAATCTCCAATTTCTGTAATAATAATTCGATTCATTATTAAAAATAAAAATTAAATAAATAAGTTGGATTCCATATATTACTATTTCGAATTGATTTCTAATTAGTTTATAAATAATTTCATCATAAACAAATACAAAAATGGAGGTTGATAAATAAACTTAATATTTAATTTATATAGTTGTAAAAAATATTATATATATATATATATGTCATTTATCATAAATCAATGTCTTCCTGGCATTTATTCTTTCTTTGGTTCTAATTTAATCATATCATCTATTCTCAATATTGTTATGGCAGCCTCTGTTGCAAATCTATAAATTATATTATTATTATTATTACTTTATTGCTTTTACTTTACTCACTGTTGGTTCAAGAATTCCATGTCTTAAATTATGTCTTACTTCTCCTTTCACTAAGTCTAAACCACTGTATTTAAATCCTTTTTCATCTACTTAAGTTGATTAAGATTTGCTATGTAAAACTCTTAATTTGCTGATCAAATCTATAGAATCTTTGGCAGCATTTGTAGCTAAAATTTTTGGAATACAAGTTAATGCTTCAGCAAATTCAGCAACAGCAATTTATTCAATTGTGTCTAGAGTTCTAGAAAAATCATCTAAATAAATGCTTAAAGCCATTTCAACAGCTCCACCACCAGCTACAACTGAACCAGATTCTAAAGTTCTTTTAACAACACACAATGAATCATGCATAGATCTCTCTATTTCATCAGTCATCATTTCATTTGCACCTCTAAGAATAATACTAGCTGATTATTCCTTTTTCATTCCTTTGAAAAATATATAATCATTGTCTCCAATTGCTTCTTCATAAACTTCCTATTATTATAATATTACTATACTTCAGCTTCTCCTAAACTGGAAACTTCAAAAGACTCTCCAGATTCTTCATTAGCAAAAGTAGTTATTATCTTTGCCCCTGTTGCTCTAGCAATTCTCCTTAGATGTTCTTTTGGAACTCTTCTTAATCCAATAGCTCCTGCTTCTACTAAATATTTATTAGCTAAATCATCCATTCCTTTTGAAGTTAAGATCACATTAGCTCCTGATGATAATAATAAATGAATTCTTTCTTTCAAAACATCCATTTCCTTCTTTCTAATTTTCTCTAAATTCTAAGGATCATCAACCAAGATTTAAACTCCCATCTACATTTTAAATTTATTTAAATTGATATCTAAACAAGCAATTTTGGCATTCTTTACTTTGGTTACCATTTGCTATGAAGCTCTTTGTAATTAAATAACATATCCTTTTACTAATTCAGATTAATTAGATGATTATCCATGACTTTTAACAATATTAATAGATTGAATTGGATACTTAGGTTTACCAGATATTAAGCCTTAAGTTTTGATTAGTCGGACCGCATCGACAGCTAATTTAGCAAAGATGTGACTCTCGGAACCAATAACTTTGCTATTCATCGAAGTCTTGGCAGCATTGAATAAAATCTCAGTGTCATCCTCTGTGATTTTGTGCACTAGATGAGATTGAATATATTTGACTGCTTACCTAGCAGCTAATTTGTAACCGGATATTATGGTCGTTGGATGCACTTTTATTTTAATTAATTCATTGGCTCGTTTAAGTAACTCAGCAGCTAAGATAACAACTGATGTAGTCCCATCGCCAACTTCTTTATCTTACAATTGACTCAACTCAACAATGACCTTTGCAGCTGGATGTTCAACTTCCAATTGTTTAAGAATAGTTGCTCCATCATTTGTGATTACAACATCTCCAATTTCATCCACTAACATCTTATCTAATCCTTATGGTCCTAGACTAGTTTTGACAACATTAGCAATGGCCATGACAGCAGTTACATTACTTGTACGAACATCTTAACCTTGATCTCTTTCACCACGAATACCCAAAGCAGACATTTTAATTAATTAATTATATAATTATTTAAATAAATTCAGAATGCCTAATCAATCATTTAATTTATTTCTTTTATAGTGAATTTTCGACCTCCATTTCATTATTCATTTTAATTATTTCCAATTTTCAAATTATCAATAATATCCTTTCATATTAGATGTTGAAGATCTTTAATATTTCTTTCAATTTCCACTTTAGTGTTCAAGTTATTCCTAAGGTTAAGACCAGATTAATAACCATTTTTAGATAAATTACATCATTCTATAATTTGATGATTCGAGAAGTATCATCATGTTTTTGGTTAAGCCAATATCAATATACTCTTAGGATTCTACTATTGTACTTCCAAAAATTTATGAAATCTAATAATTATTTTTCAATGAGCATATTTAAAAATGCTTATTTGATAATTATAGATATATTTATTGTTCCATCTATGTAAGATATCTATAATTTTATTATATTTTGAACAATTCTCTTTAAATAAGTTTTTATGCTTAATCCTGTTTCATTTAATTCTGAATAATATCTAATTCTTATCTTATATACTATTATATGTTAGTTTGTTCATTGATTATTCTTGATACTCCTATTATTTGATTTAAAATTTGGATTTTCAAAATTTTAACTTTAAAAAGTAATCTATCCATTTTTTCCATCTTCTTCATTTATCATATATCTGTTAGTCAAGCAATTACAGTATATCAGTTAATTTACATTAATGCTTTTGAAAATACCTCTAGACAATACAAAATAGATGACATTTATTTTGAGAAAAAAACAAAACTTTAAATTACTCTATATTAATCATTTTGTAAACCTGTTAAAGATATGCAACTTCTATAACATTTTAATAAAATCTAAATGTTGAATAGGCATAAGTAAATTAATTTATTTTTGTTCCAACTCTTCTAATAACAATCTCAAATTATTTTATTTTTAACAACAAAACATCATATTTATTGTGTAGTGGATGAAATGATAATGAGGATTCAACATATTATCTATATATTTAGTTGTTATATAGGGATTAAACCTTTAATTATCTAGAAATATGTCACTTATAATTAAAATTCTGTAAATTTTTATTCTAATCCATAAGTAAGAACCATGATTCCTTTTTATTGAAATAAATTCATTTCTTGATATTGGATATGTCATATCTCATTTATATAATTTGAATTCTTACATTATAAGATGAACTAGGTTTAATCAGAACTAATCAATTAAAAATGAATATTCTATTCATATTTAAGATTTGATTATAAGATTGCTTGTCATTTTTATTCATTTGAGTTTATTCATAGTAGGAGTTCAATTCAATTTATCTCATTTCTGAATTTTCTAATAACTTTTTTTTTATTTGGCTTATTCTAATTTACACTTTAGAGATATGTAACATTTAGCTCTAAAGATTGAATAATTGTAATAATCTAACATTTTTAACTATTGATATAGTTTAGTATGTTAAATATGAATGATGAAATTATTGAATATCTAATAATGATTGATTTTATAATATTAATTAATTAATCATCTTCTCTTTGCATATTATTTGTTAGGCATGAAATCAGTCAAATCATTCTTTGCATAATTATTATACTAACGCTTTGGATGATAGACATTCTCTTTGTTTTCATTGTTAAATGGAGATGATTATTCTTAAACTTTATTTTTCTTATTATTGTTGTTACATTATAAAAATACTTACCCAAATTATTCATTTAATGGTTCTTTTAAATCATTCTTGCTGTTTTTCTTAATATATTATCTACATATATTTTAATCTTCATTTGATAACTATGGTAATATCTGTAATAATTTATTACATGGAATTTGAGTAGTATTTTATAATAAAGTCATTAATTAAGAATTTTATATAGATAATAAAGTCTCCAAATTGGAAAGATTAAAATCCATTCTTAAGGCTATTATTACAATATTTGTAACTATTGAATAAACTTATTCATCCAATTAATATTATAATAAGGAATTGATAGTTTATTCTAAAGATTAATGTTAAATTCTATTCTCATTCATTAATTGATGTAATCTATTCAATAATGGAATTGCCTATAGTAGTTTCTTATCTTAACTATGTAATCTAATTGTTATCAATAATAATTAAATAGATTAAGGAATTTAATGACAGAATTAATCAAATATTTAAACTCCAATATGATACTATTATTAATTTAGACAAGATTCCAAAATTAATTGTAACAAAGATTCATCAGGAATAATTTAAAATTTTGCCATTATTTATACTGTCTCATTAAGTCTTTTCATATTGCCTCTTCTACAATGTCCTTTTAATAAAGTACTAAAAGTAATGAGATCTGGTTTAATTGTAGATTCAACTAATTCTTAAAATAATTTATCTGCTTAATTGAGTAATCCATTTTTTACCATTCCATCCAATAATGAATTATATGTAATAAGATTTGGATAAGTCTTTGGTGATTATTTCATAAGATTAAAATATTTGATTGCTTCATCAGTTTAATTTAATTTACAAAATCCTTTGATAATTGTTGTATAAAGAACAGTATTGATTGGAAGGTTTTATGATTTCATTTAATCAATGAATTATAATGCTTGATCTAATCTATCATTTCTTACACATGCATCAACTAAACATCCATAAGTGACATCATTTATTGGTATCTTTAATAATTTCATTTCTTCAAACATTCTAAATGATCCATTCAAATCATTCATTTTTCCATATGCTTTAATTATGATTCCATAAGTAACAGATGATGGATCAATTTATTTATTTTTCATTTCTCTAAATAATTCCATACCTTTCTATATTTCATTAAATTTAACACAAGCATCAATTAATGAATTATAAAGAATCTCATCTGGTTTAAATTAACCAGTCTCTTAAATTTATTCTAATAGACTTATAGCTCTTAATAATTCATCTCTATTAGAATGATTAGTTTTAATTCCATTTACTAAAATACTATAAGTAAAGTTATCTGGGAAAATACCATATTATTTTCTCATTTCTTCAAAATATCTCCAAGCAATATTCATTTTATTACATTTTACACAAGAATCTAATAATGAATTAAAACTGATTCTATTTGGTTTTATACCAATTTATTTCATTTCTTCAAATAAATTCATAGCATCATTTAATCTCTTCTTTCTTCCACATCCTTTTATTAATGTATTATAAGTAATCTCATCTAATTAAATAGTTTATGATTATTTCATTTCATTTAATAATTAAAAACCTCTATTTAAGTCTCCTGCATTAATACATGCATCTAGAAGACAATTATAAATAATTTGATCTGGCTAATTATATTATTTATATTCTTCAAATAATTAAAATGCTAATTTTAAATCCATATTATCTGAATTTTTTAATCCATTAATAAGTGTAGTATATGTAAAATTATCTGGTTTTGTCTAAGTTAATTTAAGATTTTCAAAAGTCTTCCATGCTTTTTCTTTTTGATTATTTTTAAAGTATTAATCAATCATTGTATTAATAGTAACAATTGTTGGTTGAATTTTACATTAATCTCCCATAAATATTAATAGATATTCAGCCATTTCAACTTAAGACTTTCTAAAAGCATAATCAATTAATTTATTAAAAAATATATCAGATGGATGTAAATTAATTACACCTTCATATAAAACTTCATTGAAAATTTGATACCATTAATTATTTGAACTATTTAATTCTATTAATTATCTTATAAGCATATCACAGATTTTCTAAGCTGTCTTTTCAAATTCATCCTTCAATGACTCTTCAATTTATCTATTTAATTTCAATTTTAATAGTTCCCAACATTCTCCAACCAATCCCCAATATAATAATTAATGTGTATGACAATATACAATAAGAGGATAATATTATATTTAATTGTATTATTAAAGTTCCTCCTTGAAAATCATTGTTTCAAATAATTGTTATATTTCATGTAAAGCATAAAAACCTTCTTATTAACCTATTCTAGATGATACACTAAATATCAACTTTATAATTTATCTATTAAGTAAATAATTTTTGCTAGTCAATATTGCTGTTAATCCAACAATTCTTTATTTTAAATATTCTCTCTCTTGTTTTACAATTAATTCTATAATATGAGTAATATAATTAGATTTAACCCAATCAAGATCCTCAAATTCATCTAAATATGATAAAATATCAGGAACATTATTTGAAGTCAAATATTACTCTAATCTTGTTTAACATATAATAGCTTAATTAGTTGAAAGTGATGATATTTTTGCTGGTCCTACTTAGAAACAAGAGATCTCTATATCATCATTTGTTGAATGACTTATTTCTCCAGTACTAATCAAAATTTAAAGAAAATAATTACATCCCACTCCAAGGTGTTTTTTGACCTGAACTTCTTGAAAACTTTTTTTATTGAGAAACTTAATTTCTAACAATATTTGGATCAATGTTCTCTTAATTTTGAATAGTATCAGACTTGTTCATTTACTTAAAAATATATTTAAATTAATTGAATTTTAATTCATTTAACTGTTAGTTTTAAATAATTATATGCTCATAAAATGTTTCATATCAAATTCTAATTTCCAAATATATTCTTTGGATCTATCTATTATTTAATTTTTTTTAATATTTCTACTCCAGTATCTCCAATTTATCTTTACATAAATTATTTCCTTAGCTTACCAACACCTAAAATAAATTAATTTAAATTATTTACCATGATGATGAGAAATTGAACCTCCATTCTTCATTATCTCCTCTCTTGCAGCATCCTCAATCTCAGAATAACATTTAACTGGATCTGCAATTCCTTTATAACCAAAACCAAAATAAACATAAATAGTAGCTCCTGTATCATAAACTTAAGAAATTCTAAATGAAACAAATGGTTCCTTTTCAACTCCTCTTTTTGAACACTCTTCTACTATTCTTCTTTAAATCTATTAATCAAATCATTTTTTTACATTTTCACAAACAGCAGGAACATTTTTCCATCCTACTGCTGTCTCAAAAGATTCTGCAATAAATTAAAATTACATAGCAAAATCTCTTAAATATGCAATCATATATGTTAAGAAATATCCTCTTTCTCCATTTTCAGCTCCTGCTCTAAATCCCTTATAAAATTTAGCCAACTCAAAAACTTTCTTTTCTTAAAATTCAACTTCTTATTTAGTTCCTTCAAAAACTACTGTTACTAAACACATTTAATCTGGATCATATTGCATAAATTATGTGATGAAATACTTTTTCACCTTATCCATAAATTCTTCTCTTTTACTATGAGGCATTGTTTTCAAAGCCATTCCAAATTAAAATTAATTATTATCAACTAATCTAACTGAAGCTGGCCAAACTTTACTTCTTGATAATTTATACATAAATTCAGTACCCAAAGCAAAGTTATGGAAAAGAATTGATTCATATTTACAAACCTTTATATAAAATTATTATATTACTTCAGGTTGAGCTTTTATTTTAATAACTGCTTCAGTGATAATACCTATAGTACCCTCAGATCCCAAAACAATTTAATTCAAATCTGGACCACTACTTACTCTTGGATAATCTAAACTTTATGATAAAGTTCCAGTGGGAGTAACAACTTTAACAGATAAAATGATATCTTCTATATTTCCATAACGATTCTTTTTCATTCCTGATGCTCTTGTACTAATCCAACCTCCAAGAGTTGAAAATTCTACAGAATCAGGTTCATGTCCACATACTACTCCATATCTTGATAATTCCTTCTCTAAATCCTTTCCTGTAACTCCAGTTTCAACCAAAGCTGTCATATTCTTTCTGTCTACCCATCTTACATGATTCATTCTTGATGTATCAACAGAAACAATCATTCTTCTTTCTTCTTTTGGACATTATAATGCCCATGTAACATTAGTTCCTCCTCCATATACTGTCAACATTACATTGTATTCTACAGCTAATTTGACTAATAATTCTGCTTAAGCATGAGAATTTATAAACACTACACAATCTACTATTCTAGCTAATTTACCATGTCTTAATTCATAAATCTATATATAATATATTATATACCTCTTACATTGTATGTCCATGAGAATGTAATATTCTTTATGCATTATCAAAGGAGATCTCATTAAATTACCCTTAAATGGCATTCATAAATTATTCATTAATTATAGGTGGATCTGCAGGAATTTCATTTTATGCTTCACAATTAAGACTTAAATCAATTCCAACTTTAGCTTCTGCCCATTCCTTAAATTTCATCATCCTCTAATTTGAAAATCTNTTATAAAATTTAGCCAACTCAAAAACTTTCTTTTCTTAAAATTCAACTTCTTATTTAGTTCCTTCAAAAACTACTGTTACTAAACACATTTAATCTGGATCATATTGCATAAATTATGTGATGAAATACTTTTTCACCTTATCCATAAATTCTTCTCTTTTACTATGAGGCATTGTTTTCAAAGCCATTCCAAATTAAAATTAATTATTATCAACTAATCTAACTGAAGCTGGCCAAACTTTACTTCTTGATAATTTATACATAAATTCAGTACCCAAAGCAAAGTTATGGAAAAGAATTGATTCATATTTACAAACCTTTATATAAAATTATTATATTACTTCAGGTTGAGCTTTTATTTTAATAACTGCTTCAGTGATAATACCTATAGTACCCTCAGATCCCAAAACAATTTAATTCAAATCTGGACCACTACTTACTCTTGGATAATCTAAACTTTATGATAAAGTTCCAGTGGGAGTAACAACTTTAACAGATAAAATGATATCTTCTATATTTCCATAACGATTCTTTTTCATTCCTGATGCTCTTGTACTAATCCAACCTCCAAGAGTTGAAAATTCTACAGAATCAGGTTCATGTCCACATACTACTCCATATCTTGATAATTCCTTCTCTAAATCCTTTCCTGTAACTCCAGTTTCAACCAAAGCTGTCATATTCTTTCTGTCTACCCATCTTACATGATTCATTCTTGATGTATCAACAGAAACAATCATTCTTCTTTCTTCTTTTGGACATTATAATGCCCATGTAACATTAGTTCCTCCTCCATATACTGTCAACATTACATTGTATTCTACAGCTAATTTGACTAATAATTCTGCTTAAGCATGAGAATTTATAAACACTACACAATCTACTATTCTAGCTAATTTACCATGTCTTAATTCATAAATCTATATATAATATATTATATACCTCTTACATTGTATGTCCATGAGAATGTAATATTCTTTATGCATTATCAAAGGAGATCTCATTAAATTACCCTTAAATGGCATTCATAAATTATTCATTAATTATAGGTGGATCTGCAGGAATTTCATTTTATGCTTCACAATTAAGACTTAAATCAATTCCAACTTTAGCTTCTGCCCATTCCTTAAATTTCATCATCCTCTAATTTGAAAATCTGTATTTATTTCCAGTCAATCTGACACCTCCATCTTATTCTAAGATAAATTTTGTATCCTTATATCCCCATCCATTATTTTTAAACCATTCCAATTTATTTTATGGTCTCTATACACATATAATCGTCATTTTTTACTTATTCGTAATACTATCCTTTGAGTCCAGCTGGTTCCACAATTTGACTCTATAATTACTAAATACGAATCATAAATTAAAATAAAACTTATTCAAATTATTTAATATATGTTTAAAGTAAATTCAAACAATCTCATTAAATTTAATATTGGCACAAAGCTAAGTAAATATCTCAATTGATTTTGAACATGCCCAATTGTAAAACTCTAAATCATGTTGTATTTTATATTCTTAAATATATCAATAAAGTTTTACTATATTTTCAAGAAAAAATGATTTATTTATTTATATAGTATTATCATAAAAGCTATGATGTAATTTTATATAATATAAAATGTATAAATAATAGGAATGGAAAGGTAGTTTAGAAGTTTATTATTATTTGAGAGATTGATTGTAATATTTAGTATTAATTTTATAATAAATTTTAAAATATGCATTAGTAATAAATTGTATTGTCCTATTTTGGATAATTGAGATTGTAAATCAGCGATGTATTAAATATCAATAATGAAAAATATTTCAGAAAACAAGCATCAGAATCAGAGTTGGTTTTAATTTCAAGATTGACAGGAAAAATAAATAAAAGAAATACAGAATAATAAAGGACAATAGTAATCTCTAGTGAAAACATCTATAATATTGATAAGAAATCAATTAAAAGAAAGATTTCAATTCATAAAATATTTGGAGTAACAGTTTCTAGGTCAAGTTATGAATTTGTTTTACATGTTCCTTAAGAAAGTGATTATCGTTTCAAATCATAAGAAAATAGAGATATCATTCTCTATTATCTATCAATTGTCCTTAAATTAAATAATAAAGATGGCTTAAGGCTTTATATGGTAGATAATGAAGAGCTAGATCAATTTTGTTTACATGATGCAACAGCTGATTGTAAAAAATAAATTGCTTTACACCCAAAAACCAAATTATTATTGTTATATCCTGAAAATTATCAATTGTCATATATAAATTTGATGTTTACATAAAATAAAAATGTCAAAAATAAAAACATAAGCATTTTATATGTTAATGATCCTCTAAATTTAAGAATAAGATTAGAAGATTATTAAAAACTTGCTATTATTGCTTAAGGTTCTTTTAGTAAAGTATTGTTAATAAACCAAAAAATTGACAAGCAATAACAATTCTTAGTTCTCAAAACTATTAATTCTTATGATACTGATGTTAATATATTACAATTTCATTTAGAAAATTATATTTAATCTGTATATTTAGAAAAATTAGAATTGTGTTTAAGATAATAGGATTAAATACATTTTTTTTTCAAATTTGTGAAAGGTGGAGATTTATTCACTCATCTTTAAGAAATAAATTATTTTTCAGAATTAGAAGCTAAATATATTATTGCATAAATAGCTTTAGGATTATCATATCTACATGAAAGTGGAACTATATATGGAGATTTAAAACCTGAAAATATATTAATGGATGAAAATGGTTATATTTAATTAACAGATTTTGGATTTGGTAGACTTAGAGTTTACTAAGAATTTAAAAAAGTATAATCTATTAATTTTACAGTTGAATATGCTGCTCCAGAATACCTCTTGTAAGGAGATTTAACAAGAATGTCTGATTGGTATAGTTTAGGAATTTTACTCTATGAATTGTTGATTGGAATTTCTCCATTTTATCATCCTAATCATGAAATAGCAATTAGGATGATTTGTAAAGGAGAATTATTTTTTCCAAAAACTTATGCAATATCTTATGAATGTAAAGATTTTATAACAAAATTGCTATAAAGAGACAGTTAAAGTCGTATAGGATTTGAGAATGACTTTAAAGACATCTAATCACATAAGTGGTTCTATGGACTAAATTGGTAAGAACTTTCTGAAAAGAAAAAATTGTTACCATATATACCAAAAATTAACGATGAAGATATTGTACCATAGTAATATTTTAGATTAGAGAAATTAAATGATGAAGAAAAAAGTTGGTGATAAAGATAAAATATTCTTATTTAAATTCACGAAAAAATTAATTGATTGAACTTTGCAGCTCTACCTATTATGATTTTTAGTCTCCATAAACTAATTACTTAGTTATTTATTAGGGCTTAATTTAATACTCTATTAATAAAATCAAATTTCCATCACTTTATCATATTTTTTATTTATATTTTTTATCAATTTATTATCTTTTCAATATCCTTTTCTTATTTCTTATAAATTTATTATTCATTATTTTGTTATTTCATTTATTTATAAATTTAATATAAATAATATAAAGTGATAAGATAGATGAATATAAATATATATATGATTTAAGATTAGAAATTTAAATAATAATTGTACAATCAATAACCAAAAATTTAAGTCAATAATATTTTCAATTTATTTATTTTAACTTGATATTAGGTAAATAAGTTGATTAATTTTATCTAGGAGAAGTATGTTTAGAAAGTAATGGAGGTTATATTATTTTTTATTATTGTTAATTGATTGATTTTTATTGAGTTTAGTTTAATTTCTTTGTAACATATTAATTTAAAACTGTATTCAATCCAGTTATTAAATATAGTTTTTATTGAGATTTTGATAATTTCTTATGCATATATTATTCATCTGATGTTAATTTTTGTACCAAAGATTTTCTTGGTTTAAAATGATAAAATTCTTCATCTGAATCTTAAGGAGAATTTACTGCTGTAGCATTTTAGCTAAAGACATAATCAAAATTAGTTGCTGATTTAAATTTAGGACTGATATGAAATTACTTTGATGCAATTTCTAAAACATTAAGAAATGTCATCCTTGGATTATCTATTCTTGTTTTAAATGCTTTTTTCATTCTTTGTCGTTATCTATATCTGATATTTTAAACTATTTTATATCTAATAATAAAAAGCAAACAATAAACAAGTTTCTTAAATGTTTTGATATATTTAGAATTTCTGTAACGATCCATTATTTATTACTATCTTAACTATTCTTATTTTGAATGTTAAGTCTCTGTAAAGGTATAAATTTTGAATATTCTCTATTTAAAAACTGACTCTTTTCCACATTCTGAACAGCAACAACTTGAATTACCTAATTTTGTAGAACTAATGTCAAGTTTATTTTTTCTAATTATTCTTGAGCTTTTCTATGGAGATCGAAATAATTAATAAGTTTTAACATTTTTTATTGAAAATTTCTTTCTTCTTTCTTATGCTTATTCATAGTAAAACTATACTTTAGTTTGTCTAATATTTTTTTATTTAAAGTTCATTATAAGTAATATATAATAAATTTTATTTTTTTTAAGTAAACATAAAATTCTAATTTTATTTATCTTATAGACAAATAAACTTAAGTAAATTAATATTATATACATTATTTATAAAACATCATAAAGCTACATTTGAGTTTTTGATTAGGAAAATGAAATTATTATGAATTAATTAGAAATTTATTTTATTACTAATTAATAAATAAATAATTCTAAGTTAATTTTCATAAGTTAATAAGAATTTAAGAATTAAATATTCATTTTCATTATTATTTTTCTTTATTTAAACTATTAACTTTGAATTTATTATTAGAAAAGATTTAATATAAATTATTAATTCTAAATTAGATAAATAATTATAAAATATCCATTTCAAAATAAAGTAATTAATTATCATATATGCATCAAATATTATAAATAATTATATACAATTATTTGATAATTGAATAAAACCAATTAAAATTAATAAAAGTTAATTAATTTAGCAAATTTACAATTCAAATATAATCAATATTATGAATTTTATAATTTAAAACGATGATATTCACATTTAGAATGGATAATTAATAATACTAAATTTATGATTTAACAGAATTGATCTCATCATTTATCATAGTGTTTATGATTATTTCCAATAGTTTATTCTGGCTATATAACTCTTTATAATTTTGGAAATCCATTTCTTGGATTAGGACCATTATCTTTGTTTGGAAACTAATCTAAAGAGATGTCTATTATCAACATCTAATATATTACCATTAGGATCCTCTCCTCTATTAATTCTGTCTTATTGTTTATAATTTAGTAACTGTCTCTTATAAGCCTATAATATCTTTTATCCTTTATCTTTTAATTCTTTTTAATCACCAGTTATTGCATCTAAATTTATATTGATTTATACTTAATATTTGTTTTCTTCTAAATAAACTAACATTTAACTTAAATGGAATATGTTTATCCATTCCCTTTTCTAATTGACCATTACTCATTTCTAAAATATTTGTTATATGATTTACTTTTAAAAAAATCATAAATTGGATTTTTTTCTCCTTAATCTACATTTCCACCTTTCTAAACTCCTCTCATTATTGTTAGAAACTCTTTAAATTCAATTTCGTTTGTTCCATCTTCATCAACTTCACTCATAATTTTTTCTACTTCTTCCCTTGAATTAACTAAGCCTAGAGCAATAAGTGGGTCTTCCAATTCTTCTATACCAATAGCACCTGATCCATCTCCATCTAATGATGAAAAATATTTTCTCAACTCTGCTATTTCAGAGTCCTTAAAATCAATCCTATCTTAATAACCTCTTTTAATTAGCCATGCTCTCTCTTAAAATCCAGATTAAAACTATAATTATAAATAATCAGTACAATATATTTAGATGCTTTATTAAAATTAAAGGCTTCTTATATTTTAGTTAGTTTTTCTTGCATCTTGACTGACTTACCATTATCTAAAGGTTTACGACTAGAAAGAGACTTAGATTATTATTATTATTTTTTCATATAAAAATTGATAATATTAATAAATATTAATATAAAGAAATAACTTATATTTTATTTTTAGAAATTACAAAAATGAATATAATTTAAAACATAAAACAATAAAATTTCTAATGATAACAATAATTTACTATCCAGAATGAATTATAGTATTATACTTATTCAAAATTTATTGATAGGATGAATTTTTCTCAGAAAGAAATATATACTACTATTAAAGAGTTAAGATGATTTAATCTTAGCTTATAAAAATAATAATTCTCCTTGACTTTATGTAATATTGTGAAATCAATTATTATAAAAGTATTGATGTTTTACATAAGTTTTATAAAACTAAAATTATTAGATCATAAAATTATAAACAAATTTACAGTTGTTATAATAATTCATTGGGTTCTTTTTTAAGAATTTTAGAATTGATTAATTAGATTTAAAAGTAACATATATTTTCTTTGAAAATGATCATTTATAAATTTGTTGATTTATTAGATCTTTAAAATTATTATTAATATAATTAAAAAATATGGTAGTTTTATATTTGAATGAATGAAAGAAATATCTTATGCTATGATCTTTCTTATTTTGCTGTTTTATTTTATTATATTTTGAATGAAACTTTAAACGGATTGTCAATATCATTAGTTAGTTTGAAACTGGATATGTAAATTTAATAACCTAAAGATATGGTTACATAAAATAAAGCCAAAATAAAATTTGCTTAAATTAAAAGATGTAGATAAAAAAATAAAAATTTATATTTATTTTAATCAATAATTTGAAGCAATATCAATTATTTTTAGATTTTACTTTTTATAGACTTGAAAATTATGAAAGCTATTTAATTAAATCAAAGCTTTTATTTTACAATAATGAATAAGGTGATTTGTTAAATTAATATCTTAGTTCAAAACTTCTACATGAATGTTGTTAATTGAAATTTTATTAAGATTTTTGTTTTTCCATAGCATTATAATCCATAAACTTAGAAAGTTGTGTTCCAACTTGACGATTAGAGTAAAACTACTTAATTTCTGGAGACTATCCCCTTGAGTAACTTTATTTATAACCTATATCTGTTAAAAGCCTATTTTAACTTAAAGAATATTATAATTTTGATTTATTTGTAGTCTAAAATGATTTACGATGAGATTGCTGTAGTATTGAATATTATTATTTTATAAATTCTGGATTGAGTTAAGTTTTTCTTGATTTTTTCTTTAGATTAGAGAGATATATTTTTTTTAAAAGGTCTTTGAAGCTGTCCTTCTATTAATTATGTTCTTTAGGCGAAAATTGTTTTGCTATAGGAGATTCTGAGCTTATTCTCTAGTTATTTTCATCTGTTCTTGGAAATTGATATTTTTGATTAACTTAACTTTTTTTGAATCTCTTCTCAATTTAAGCAACTGAACTATTTTTGGAGGCCTCAAGCATAGCTTCTTCATCAGAAGATTTCTAATAGTTTTCAATCATAGCTAGTAATATTCTACTTTTTGAAGATTATCTAACATTAATTTGCATTAAATTTATAATTTATTTTTGTTTTTACCTAAAAATTTACCATTTTGACTCAAAATATCAAGACAACTAATTTAATTTAAATTATTTGGTATTATTTTTGTTAAAATTCTTGAAGTTATCAATTATATCTAGATTAATTGCAACATTGATCTTTATTTTATACTTAAATTATATCACATATGTTTTCTACTTGATATATTAAAATATTGATAATAATAAAATCGATATTAATCAATTGCAAAATTTTGTTTATTTTAGATTATAATCTAAAGTATATGGATCAACTCAAGGTTTGGAATCAAATATTTTACTTAAAAAACTAAATTAAAGAATCTTAATACAAATTATAAAATCAATATATTGACTTTTTAAATTTGCTAAAGTCTAACTAATGTTTTTATTGTTATTTAGAAACTAACAATTTAATTTTTTGTAAAGAATCCTTAAAATTTAACGGCGTAATAGTAATTGTCGATTTAATTGATTTTGAAAGTTAAGGTGTTTTTGTTTAACATTTTGGTGTAATAATTGATCCTTAATATGGTTTTAAGGATGGAGTCTTAATTTTGTAATTGATTGGTTTATTCTCTTTTAATTTTTTATTGTTCTCTTTTTGTTCAGTTATTAATCTTTAAATACTCCTTAAATTAATTGATGATTTTTGTTATTATTGATGTCTGCTATAAAATTAAAGACTTAAAAATTATTATAGATCTTTGTCATTTGCTTTATCTTACTTTTTTTAATCAAGATCTTTAATTACTAAGACACTTTCATAATCTAAACCATAATCTAGCTATTCATCTTCTAATGTGTAAAGACGACTCATAATTCGTTATAATTAATATAAACTTGGCACAATAATAATAAATTATTATATTATTTTTTTTCAGATGCTCAATATTATACTTAAGAATCTACATTATATTATTCTTAGTTTTAATTTTCTTATTAATTTGAATTCTTTCTACTGTTATTTACTTCTTATTCATTTGATCTTAAAATTTAAATATTTATAATACTTTTAGACTTATTAAAGTTCAAATTATTTACAATTATCTTCCACATATTTATCATATCTAGTAAAATTATATTCATTATCATCATCATTTTCTTATTATTCATCTTAAATTCTTTCATTCCTATTGAAAGTTTATTAATCACTTTGGGATTATCTAAAATTATTATTATGAAACTATTATTAAATGAAATTGGGTCTTTAATTATTTTATCTTTAATTTTCAAATGGTAACTAATCCATTTTTTTATCTTAAAGAGAACCTTAATTTTAATTATTCTATCTATCAAACCTATATATATATCTATATTATACACTTAAGGTTAATTTTGAGATCTTTCATTGTAAAAAGTATTTGGAGCTTATTTTTATTCAAATTATTATTAATTAGAATATTCTAATCTTGTTTGATGAACTTGAATATTTGGACTCTATATTTAATTATTATAAAATCTATTTATAGTAGGTTATTGTGTATTTGGATTGATTCTTTATTCTTAATCATTTTCTATTATATTAAATCTTCTATTCTATTCTTAATTAGAATGATATTAATTTTGATTGTAATCATTATTTTTATAATTATCCTAATTTTAATCTTCATTAAATTTAAAGTTATTAAAATTAGGTTCAATAATAGATTCAGCTTATTGAAATTAATCTATCCTTATTTATTATTTATCATTTTAAGATTCACTAACATCCACAAAATTTCTTCTATTATTTGCTCTGTAATGATCATTATTTTAATTATTAAACTTTTAATTATCTTAATAATTAGTTTATTATTGCCATGAAAATTGATTTCCTTTTCTACCATCTTAATTACTTCTTTCATTTGTTCTACTTTAATAATTAAAATTTTTATCTCTATAATTATCTATAGGAGATGTTTTCATGAATTATTAATCATTTTATCTTTATGTAAATCCTTACCTATTATTATTATCACCCCAATATTTTTGATTAGGATTTTGATTTCTATAGAATTCTGTTTAATTTTCTTCTCTTTAATTATTAAAACCTTATCTTTAACCATAAGGTTATTAATAATCATTTTAATTTCTATAATTTTATTGTTATCTATAATCTCTCTAATTATTATTATTATCTCTTTATTAATCAAATTAATAATCTTTTTAATGATTTTATTATCTTTGATAAGTATCTACTTAGATTCTTTAATCTTTATTTGTTTAATCATCCCTATAGTTGAATTACATTCTGTTTTCTTAAAATTAATCTCTATTATTTGAAAATTGTTAATCTTTATCAGGATATAAAAACTTTGGTTATCTATTTTGATCAAATTAATCCATTTTATTCTCTTAATACCTTCTATTATTTTCGTATTAATTATTTTATTATCCATAATTTTGTTGTTGATAATCTTATCCTTGATTACCAAATCTAGGTTATTAATTTCTTTAGTTTCCTTATCTACCATTAACTTTATCATAATCTAAATAATCTTCTCTACTTTATCTTTGAAAATCACTTTATTCTACTTATTAAAATGATCTATAATTTTAATCCTAATATCTTCTCTAATTATTATGCCCCTAAACTTAATATATTAATAAATTACCTAATTTCTAAATTATTATTAATAAAAGTTTTCTTCCTATTAAAATTACCTATTATTGTATTATCCATGAGTACGCCTTTAGTGATCTTATCCTTAATTTTACTTTTATCTATTTCTATTTCTATTTAAATTATATTCAGTATATATTACACATTTTCATATTGATATGGCTACATATATAATTTTGACCTTTCCTCTTATGTTAAATATGGTATATTAAATTTAGGATTATTCTTATGAGTCATAATTTAACCACCATATTTAATTGTACCCTTAAAAGTATTAGGATCTCTATATTATTCTAAATTAAATTATAATAAAATTACTTATTCCATTTGCTATTTCTTACATAAGTTAGAAATTAAATTTAATTGAATGTATATTATTCAATTTTAATAATTCTCTTGCCATTTATGGTGAATCTTTTTCAAAAGAAAAAAAACTAAATGCTCTTCCTCTTCTACCAGCTCTTCCAGTTCGACCAATTCTATGAATATAATCATCAATAAATTTTGGAAAATCATAGTTGATTACAACTGTAATATCAGAAACATCTAATCCTCTTTAGGCTAAATCAGTGGCACAAAGTAATTTAGTATCACCCTTTTTATAATATGACATAATTTCATCTCTTTGCCTTTATGTTTTATCTCCATGAAGTGCAACTGCATAATATCCTTCATTAGTCATATCAACCGATAATTATTCACAACTCATTCTAGTTTCTGCAAATATCAATACTTTATCAGTAATTTTCAATTAATCTAATATATCAAGTAATGTTTATAATTTTTCATTATTATACAAACAAATTATCTCTTAATCTATATTTTTATTAATGGTTAGATTAGATCTACCCACTTAAATATATATTGGATTCTCTGCACAAAAATCAAATGATAAATTTCTTACAGCTTTAGGCCAAGTTGCAGAAAAGAAAACAGTCTGTCTATCAAATCTAGTTTGTTATACTATATATCTAACATCATCTTCAAATCCCATGTCTAATAATCGATCAGCTTCATCTATAACAAGATAAGTCACTTTTGATAAATCTACAATTCCACTATCTAAAAAGTCTTTCAATCTTCCAGGACAAGCTACTAAAATAGTTGGATTTTATTTTATTTATTATGCTTATTCATCTCTATTTAAACCTCCATAAGCATTTGCAACCTCTCCAGGTCTCATAAACTATTTTACTTATTGAGTGATTTGCATAACTAATTCTCTAGTAGGTGCTAAAATTAACATTTCAGGTCCATTAATTTAATTTCTAAAATTATTTGGATAACTTTGACCAGATAATTATATAAGACCTGGTAATAAATACCCAAATGTCTTGCCTGATCCAGTTTCTGCTACTCCAATAACATCATATCCACTTAAAATTAATGGGAATACTATATATTTTTATATTTAATTATTACCTACAGATTAAATAGGAGTAGGATCACTAAATTTAAGCTAATCGATTACATTTTTAAATTTTGGGGGAAGTTTTAAACAATCCCAAGATAAAAAAGGATCAGCAGGAAGTTTTCCATCTGGTGTTTTGAATGATATTTAATGAATTTTTAAAAATTCTTCAATTTGATGTGTTTATGATATTATTGGCTGAATAAAAAACTTATTAATTACATCTATAAATTTTTTTCTTATCGGAGGTAATCTATTATTTTGCATTCCAACTACATTTCCTTTTCTTTATTTCCATCTTTACTTTACTACATCTTCAATATCCAAATTATCAGGATCAAATTCATCATAATTGAGATCTTCATTTTAGTGAAATTAATACATTTATATTAATAATAAATAAAAATGTATTAATTTTCTTATTACATAATATTATTAATGCTTCTCTTAATCTAATTAAAGATTAGAATATATTTGTTAAATTCTAACTTAATTTTAGGCATTATATTTTATAATAGATAATCAATAAATCTAAATCTTTATTTTTCATTAACATATTCTTATACATCAGATTTTATAAAAGTTGAATAAGATCCTCAATTGAATTAACATAAATTTTGAGAATAAACTATTCTTATTAACTTGATTTGTAATTATAAAATTATATTTTTTATACAAAATTTTCTTAACATCTTTTTATTTATAAATTAAATTTAGTATCTTTCTTTTTACAATAATAATTTATGAATTCTTGACTCAAATACAAATTTATCAGATATTCATTTAAAGTTAAATTTAAATTTATGAGACAATAATTTTTATTATTTATTTCAACTATTTGAAATCACAATTTTTATTATTAATAATCAAATTATCAGAAAATTTAATAGCTTATAATATTATAATATTAAAAATATTTTTAAAAAGCTATAATTGATTTCTAAATATAATGAATAGAAATAAAGTTATAAATCTTAATGAAAAGGGCCATCTAGCTATAATTATTAGAAATTGAAGTTTCTTTTTATAAATTTATATTAAATATATAATATTTAAAAATTATTGTATGAGTAATCCTGAACTATCAGAAGAGATTAGACCACCAAAATTATTATTGGTTTGGAGTAAATGTTCTGAGTTTAGTGAGATTGATTTAGAGAACAAACAATCTCCAAAATTACTAAAATTAAGAAAATTGTAAAATGTATTTAATACTAAATAAGAAATTCTGCTATTGATAACAATGATTAATTACATATGGTGATCAATAAATTTATAGATATAGATGAAAAGAAAGAAGAAAGTCCTAAAAATGATATTGCAAAATGGTAACCATGTAGTTGTACTAAAACTAATTGTCTTAAAATGTATTGTTCATGCTTTCATAATGGTTAAACTTGTGTAGAATCATGTAAATGTGAAGATTGTCAAAATACTAATAATAATATCGATTAAAGAGATGAGGCAGTTGAATATATAAAGAAAAAGGCACATAGAAATAAAAAAGTGCCTTAGGAGAAATTATTTGAAACAAAGGATATATGGGGATGTAATTGTAAAAAGACCAGATGCTAAAAACGATATTGTGAATGCTATATCAGATAGAAACATTGTACTGTAGAATGTAATTGTAATCATTGTGAAAATGGAAAAGATGAAGATTTGTATAATGAAATAAGAAGACAAAATGAATAGCCTAAATAATCAAGAAGATTTAGATCTGAACGTTTGTAAAATAATTGAACTTTGATTTTTAGTTTATAACTTAAATATAATTAAAAATTTTCTCAATTTTATTCCTAATCATTAAATAAATAGAATATCAATCTATAATTTTAAACATATTTCATGTAATCAATTATAATACATAAATTTTTATCATAAAATTAATAATTTGTATATTCTCAGTAATAAAATTAAACATAATAATTATTTAAATCTATCTAAACAATTCTTATAAAGAAGATGACATAATTTTTTATAATATTATCTTAAATATCAAAAAAAAAATAAATATATTATTTTAATACTTATAATAAATATAATTTATTTAGAGAATCATAGATGGAAACCTCTTAAGCCTAAAAAGACTTAGAAATTTTATAGTAAAAATCTATTAGTCTATCACATAACTTAGAGTAGCTCTGGTTAGAATTTAATTAATAACAAGAGATGCTTAAATTAATTACATCAAAAAATCAATATACCATTTCAAAACAATCTAAGAAGTTTAAAAAGGTTATTAGATTTGTAATCCCATACTTAGAATTGAAATAAGTGTTTTAAATGAGATTGTTAAGTAAGGAGTATAGAAAAATTATATCTAATGAAAAAAAAACAATTAGCTAAATGATTAATCATCAAATAGAAAAGAATAAAGAAAAAATATACGAATTTAATATTATTGATAAAACATCTAGAGAGTTATATATGTATATAGTAAAATTAAATTATTATGGTCAAAAAGTTAAAGAAACAGTACTTCCCAAAGAATTTTAAGGGATTTTAAAATAAATAAGTGATCCATCATAAATTTATGCAATTCAAGTTGCATCTAAATTTTAATATCCATAAAAAAAAATAGCATATTAAAATACAATATAAAAAGAAATTTTAGATAATTATTGTAAAATTGCTTATCATCCAACATGGTATGGTAATACTAATCTTGTGGCAGAATTCGAAAAATATCGTAAAGAAATATTAAGATAAAAGCATTTAAAATAATTGCAATAACTAAAACCAATTGTTGATAATTTATGATATAAAAAATATTCTTTATTTCTTTAATTCATTATAATCATATAATTTATATAATTGGATAAAATATTGAAATATTCACAATAATATAAGAAATTAAAGAAAACATTATATACTTTAATCCAATCATTAAAATTACTCATATTGAATTTTATTAAGACTCCACTCTTAAAAGCATTATTTTATATTGGTTTTTAAACATAAATATTTAATATTTCTATTTTTTGCTTCTCTGTAATTACATAAAAGTTATTTGGATTCAAAGGAATAATATAAATTTTTAAACTTTTAAAACAATTAAAATTTTGTTATTTTTGGTAGAAATTATAATCTGGATATATCCTTTTTGGCAAGTCCCCACTTTAAACCATTAATTGAATTAATCTTTTCAGTTCCACAAGAATCCACATATAAATAACTAAATGATTATAGACTTTGTTAATTTATATCTTTATTAATCCTTTTATTTAATTCATCATTTTTAGGATGATAAGGACTATGAGTAAATAGATTTTTTCTTGTATAAATTAGTTTTGGTTTTTAGATTCTAAATGATTTGCTGATTAATTTATTATTTATTTTTAAAATATCATTCTTATTTTTACCTGATCTTTTTCTCACATCAAATACTTATTTCAAACTAAAATGCTCTCTAAATTCAATGATTAAATTATCAATATAAATTGGATTAATGTATTAATTCAATAATGCACCTTGAATTCCTACTATATTCCAAATCATAAGTTTATCTGAACAACAAAAACTTGGATTCTTTTATTAAATTGGTGTTTTAGAATTGGCTGGAGTACTTCTTAATCTTTAGGAATCACAATTTGGAATATTTTCTGTTTCTTTAAAAAACTCTGAAAAAGGTCTTGCTGCACTCATTCCATATATTTTTGATTCTGGAAATAATTATGCCTATCCACAAGGTGGTTAAGTTACATAAAAGCAAACTTTATAATCATTCTTTAATGAATATTTAGTTTCTTTTTTTTCAAAATATTTATCAATTTCATTAGGTTTAGAGAATACTTCATATAACCATAATTAAAACCCTCTTTTAGCAATAACTTCTGCATGACAAGAATGTAAACAATGATTTTATTCATTCATATGATTTAATCCTACTGCTTTTGATCCTGTTCCTAAAGAACATAAAATTACATTTTATTCTTTTTAAACTAATGAGATTGAAGCTAAAACAGCATTTTAATTAACTTTTTCGTTTTATATTAGTTCTTGATATTTTTCATGTGTTATTTATTTTATATCACTCAAGTAATTATTCATGAAATAAAATTTAAAATAATTTATAAGTATAATATAAATAAATTACTATGAGATACAAATTTAAATAAATCTTAAATATCATGAATTAATAAATATTTAAAGAAGACAATTGAGTTCTTTTTTTTTTCAAATTCAATAAGTTATTATATAGATTTACTTATAAATTTTATATATTTTTCATGCTTTTATTAAAATTAAAAATCATTTTAAGATAAATCTTAACACAATAAACAATACCTATTATTAAAATATTATATTTGAATATCATTGATATAAAAAGATGATTATCTTATTAAAATTTATAGATATTAAAAAATATTAACTATTTTATATTTTATCACTTAATTCAAAAAAGTCTAATGAAAACTATTAATTAATGGATTATTATATATTAAATCTTAATTAATTAGCAATTTTTACCATTATTTATGAGTTGATAAGCTACAATAAGATGATAAAATTATAAATTTTTTTTATTTTTTGCTCAAATAAGAGATTTGAAATTTGAAAAATAGTTGATTATTGGATGTGAAGAATTGATTTATAATAATTTTAATTTAATATGAATAATAGATTACTATATTTCGGATTCTGTGATGCGACGATTAGTTTAATTGCTGGAATAGTCAGTTTTATTTAGACTAGCTGTTGTTTTAACTTTAGTATAATATTCATAGCAGAGCTTATTTTGATGATTGCATTTATTATTTTGTAATATAAAAGGTTTTTAAATGACCTAATAAGAGAAACATTTTTAGGCGTTTCATACCTTTTATGCTAAATATTATAGATTGAATACTTAGGATCTCTTTAATCTTCTGTATAAACTATATTAATAAATAGGAATATATTTTGTTTCTATGTCTCAGATTATTTATTTTAACAACATAAATAGAAAGAATTACTTTTCGAATCATTCTATTTTCAGTAACTTATTTTTACCTTGTAATCAGATTATAATTTTATTTGAATATGTTTCCATACTTAGGATTAGCTTATGTTCCTCTTATATTTATTATTGATTAATCTCAAGAGAATCTTTCTTCTTCAATTATTGATTTTTTTTAAACAACATTAACAAATCCACTTCTAATATTAGATGCTTAAACAAGAGAGCCCCTATTTCATACCAATCAAATGGAATCATAATTTAATTATACTTCTACAAATCAAGATTATTTTATACAGTGTCTTTAATAATTTTAAGACTCTTCACAAAAAACTCTTAGGAGCATTTTTGATGAATAAAAATTATCATTTGAATAAAAAAGTCAAGTATAATATCTAAAATTGAAAGAAATATCAAATGAAGATTATTATTATGTAGAAACACAATAAAATAAAAAATTAACTACATTATTGTAAGATGAAATCAATTAAGAAAAGCATGAATTGATAAATTTTGATAGTCCAAAATCATAAATAGAAAATTTAAAATGTCCAGTTTCCAATTAATTTAATGATGATAATCAAAAATATGGAAAGAGCAAATTTAGATTTAAGGATAGTTAATATAAATTATTTGGAATTAATGAATTAAAATAAAAGAGAATAAATATAATAGTTTAGTATTGCATATGGAAGAATAAAGAAGCATTTATGATTTCATTAAAAGATTTAGAGAACTAAAAATTATTACAAATATTAACTGAAGAACTTGAAGAAAGTAAAAAATAGAATGAAAATAAAGATTAAATATTGGCAACAGTATTTCATGATTTTAAAACTCCCATTAATGGAATCTGTACTATTGTAGAAGCTATGGAAGAGAAATACAATCTTAATGCAGCTTCTAAATATTATTTGAGAATAATTAGAAAAAATGTATATTTAATGTTATACATGATATATGATATTTTAGATTTTGCTAGGATCTAAAAAAATTAATTAAGATTAAGTGTTAGTAATTTTTACTTAAATGAAGTTATAGATGAGGTTATTGAATTAATTGCTATTTAAGCAGAACAAAAAGGAGTTGTTATATAAACACATTATGACATACCATCATATTAAATTTATAGTGATCCTAATCGTATCAAATAAATTCTTATGAATTTTATTTCTAATTCATTAAAATTTACTGAACAAGGATCAATTAAAATATCAGTTGAATCTTTACAAACTGACAAAGCTAATCATATAGTAAGGGCAGTTTCATCTAAAAATGTACTTAATTAATAATAAAATTAATAAACAATTGGATAATTGCGTAAATAATTATCTGGAAAATCTTTTTAGTCTTAATCTGGATAAAATAGAATGGTTTATACTATATCTATTTAAGATACAGGTTGTGGTATCTCAGATTTAATTAAACCTAAATTATTTAATATGTATGCAACATTTCCAAGTAAGGATGTTCAAAATAAAAGTGGAACTGGTATTGGATTAATGGTTTGTAAAAAACTTATTAAATTACTGGGTCCATCTGAGAAAATTGAACTATGGAGTGAATAAAACAAAGGAACTAAAATGTCATTTCAAATTTATTCTAGATTACCTGATGATCCAAAAAGATCTCCTAATTATATTAGTGTCTTTAAATAGGAGAGTAGCTCTAAAAATTTTAATGTTGATAGTTCATCATTAATTGATGAATAGGAATAGATGTAATAAAAATTTGTAAGATCATCAGTTTTACGTGTTTATACAAGACCTGTAGATAAAAATGATACAGAAGCAGGTTTTGATTTTAATCCAGAATATGAGGATGAAGGATAATAGAAATTACAAAACATAAATATATTATAAAATTTAAGATCACCAACTCCAAGCAGAATAAAAATTAAAGAATAGAATTTAGATGATTCATAAGAAATCATAGATCCTAGATCAAGATTATAAAGGATTTTATAAAATAAAATATTTACAATATTAATTGTTGATGATCAACCATTTAACGTTTTGGCTTTGAAATTGTTATTATAAGATATTTCATCAAATGTTTCATTTTTAGAAGCTTATAATGGTTAATAAGCTGTTAATAAAGTAATTATATATATTCTATATGTATAGTTATAAACATTTTAGAAAAGCAAGAATATTAAATATGTTTTAATGGATCTTTTTATGCCAATTTTGAATGGCTGGAAAGCAGCAACTAAGATAAGAGAGATGGTAATATTATTATTTAAAAAAAGATTGCTTAATAACTCATAGAAGATGTAAAAATAATTGCGATATCAGGATTTGATGATGAAAGTGAATAGGAAAGGTGTGAAAATGTTGGATTTGATGCCTTTATTACTAAACCTGTTAAATTAGAGATGATAGCAGAAGTATTTGCATAATTAGAGTCTAATTGAATTTGTACTTTGATAATACTATTTTATAAATTTTATCTTAATACTTTTTTCTATCTATTCTCAAATCATTATAAGATTAGATGAATTAATAACAAATATAATTTGATTTAATCAAAAGAAGAAGACAACATAATAAAGTATATAATAGACTTTATTAAAAGTTTATAATATAATCTTTAGTCATTTTATATTTTATCTAAAAATGATTATGCCTTCATAATTCGCTGTTTCTGATCGTTAACTTTTTGATTTTAAGAAACCTCAAAATAACTCAGATTCAGAAGAAGAATAGCAATAATAATAACTACTCTTACAAAATGGTAACAAAGAAACAAAAAGATAGAAAAAGTTTTTGGATATTGAAGCCATAAAATAAGAGTTAAATAATAGACCATAAATAGATTATGAAAATACTCCTAAAGTAGGTAGAAAGCCATCTAGATTAATGGCTAAAAGTCTGCCTAATTTTATATTTCCAACTTCTCCAGTATTGATAGAATAATTGCAAATGGTTAGAGCCATAAGATTGATGAAAGAGTAAGTTCCACCTGAAGTTATGAATAAGGTTTTCTCTGAATTAAGGTAATTTTATTATAGATTTATAGATATTTATATGTTCCTGCTAACACTGCAGTTTATAGATAAGGAGACCAAAATAAAAAATATTACATCATCTTGGATGGTAAATGTGTAGTAATGAAACCAAGAGAGAAAATGGTTGGTTCTAAAAAATTAGAGCAGGAATTAGAAGGCAAAGCTTAAATATAATTGATGAGAAGAAATGATCCTGATCCCTATGGTTTGAAGAGTACATTTCCAGATTATATCATTCTTAAAGTCTTAATAAATGGAGAGTAATACTATTATTAAATTTAAGTGCTTTTGGGGAGGCAGCAATCAAATTAGATATAGCAAGATCTTCTACTGTATTTGCAATTGAAAACTCTCATCTATTATTTTTAAGTGAATAAGCCTATATTACACTTCTTGATCCATTCTTAAGTAAGTCTTTGGATGATAAAATATAATATTTTACATAAACTCCAATTTTTAAAGAAGTTGAATTTGAATTAAATGAAATTATGGGAATTCTTTTGGAGTGTCATTTAATTACTTATAAAGCATCTGAAATTCTATATGAAGAAAATGAAAGATCTAATCATCTATATTTCATAATTAATGGTTAAGTAGAATTGTCTAAATAATTGAATTCTAAACATTTAGTTCTTTCTTCTTATGGTGAAAATTAACATTTTGGAGATGTTGAAGTCTTCCATAAAATACCAAGATTTACAAGAGCAAGAGTAATATCACCTAGACTTATAGTATATAAAATTAGACAATCTAAATTCTTTGATAACTTAGGCAATATATAAATTTATGAAAATTTTAAAAGCACAACAAAAGTAATACTTAAACATTGGACTCTTATATATCAAACTGCTAAATCTTAAGTAGTGTAAAAAGATGAAATCTATCAAGCAGCTTAAGATCAATTAACTAATAGAAGAAATGATGCTTCAAAAAAAATTGTTAATAAAAAAATTATTGAAGTTTAAGGTGATAAACTAAGTTAAGTAAAAGTTTTCTAAAATCTTGCTGATAGTAATTTTTAAGATGTTAATTCTATTGGAAATTCTCCCAATAAAACTATTTTATAAAGGGTCTATAGTAATGCTCTACAACAATATTAAGCAAGATTGCTTAAAAAACCTTAACAAACTTAATGTAATGATGATCATTGCATAAGAAGTCAAAAAGAAAAGTAAGTATCTTTTTCTTAATGAAAGAACATTCTCCACCGAAAGAGCTAGTCCAGCTAGAAAAAATAGCTAGTTGAATCTTAAATTACCTACAATGATGTCCAATACATCTTCAAATTCTAAAGTAGATTTGAATTAGGTTTTTGAATCTATTAGTAAATTACCAAGAATTCCAAGAGATAATCTAGTCCTCTCTTTGATGTACTAATAAGCATATAAGTCAGAAAATCCAGAAAAAAAGGCTAAATAAATTTAATAAGTTATTTAAGCTTCATTTCGGAATGTCAGAAGAGATTTTGAATCTAAGGAGAAAGTTGTTTCTAATTGGAAATATAAATCTGCTGATTCAATTATTAAGAATTTAAAATTAAGTGATGCAAGTGAAGAAAAGAGACTTAAAGAAGACTATATGAATTTTGTCTAATCTAAAAGACTATCTTGAAATATTATAATTTATTTAAATTATATCAAAAAAACAAAACATTTTTATGTTAAAAAATAAAAGTTATTCATGATTAAATTTATTCTTTCTCATGAAAAAAAGACTTAGATCTCTATGTATGTATTTAAGTTAAACACTATATAAGATATCAAAAATACATTTGAAGATTATTTATAGTTCTGAACTTGACTTTGTAGATTAGAAATTTAAGCCTTTAAATTATCAACTAATTTAGTTATTCTTTCATAAATTTTATCAGGATCAAATTTTTCATTGACATTTTCGGTTAAATATTTTCTTTATAATTAGTTTGCACTGACAATTATTTTTCTTAAATATGATTACAATTTTTCACTAGAAGAAATTGTTATCATTTTTTCTATATTTTATAACATTTCTAAAGGTTCAACCAAATTGGCCCTTGGACCTCCATCCATCTTATCAGGCAATAGAGCCTTAGATTTTGTAGTCCAATCACTATAGATTTGTAAAATTTTTTTGAATAAGTTCAAATACATATCTTTGTATTATTCATAGTCTTAATCAGGTATATCTTGTTTATTAGTAGTGGAATGAAAATTCATATCATATTGATGTTTATTTATTTATTAATTAGCTTCTAAATCTTTTTACAAATGTAAAATTTATTTTTCAAGTTATATAATATCTAATTCTAGATCTGAAACTCTTTTAGTAAGAAGTAAATTTTAATTTTCAAAGTAATCATATTTATCAATGAATTTTTCAGCTTAAAAATTTTCAAATCTTTTAGTCATAATATTAAATTATGGTATGAATTTTTCAACATCAACAGTACTTCTCTTAAGTTCATCCAATTATTGTTTTGAATTTTTGATTTCTTTAAGCAATTGAATATTTTTAAAATTTAAACTTTCATTTGAACTTTACAATTCAAAGATTTTTCCTTTAGCCATTTCTAATTAATCTGTAAGTTCTTAACTAAATATAGAGCATATGATACTTTTCTCTTGTAAATTTATCAATATAAATAAGCATTTATTGTGTCACTTATTCTAATTGAGATTTAGATTCACTTAAAACTTTCTCTTTAGCTAGATTATTAATCATTGTATAAAGAGAATTCTCTGCTTTTTATTTAATTTCTAATATTGCTCTTCTTCTTGGATTCATTTTAGCCATTTCTGAAGTACTTTTGACTAAGTTCTCAACTGTTTTCTTAGGTTAGAAACTTTGAGTCTTAATTTATAGTTTTTTTTTTAAGCTTCTTGAAGTCTGCTTATGAGTATTTAACGCTGACTTAATTTAAAAATATAATTTTACTGAAACTTAAAGTTTAAATTCTTCATCAATAGGTCCTGGTTTAGTATAAATATAATTGCCAAAAGCATCAAAAACAATCCTATGAAAGTTCTTTTTAAATTGTTCATATTCATCTTAATTAATTTAAACTTCTTTTTCAAAATAATCCTCTGGTGGATCAATTTCTGCTTATTCTTTTGTAACCCTTAAATTGCTTGATATATTTTCAGATCTTGGTTCTACATGAAATTTCCTATCTTATAATTTCATCAGACTTTTTGGAGTAAGACTTGTAGTGGCATTATATTTGTTGATCTATATTTATTGATCTTGTTCATCATTTGGAATAGATATTCTAAGATATGTAATTTGATTACTATATTTAAGGTATTCTAGGACTTGTCACTGCTGTTTAAGGTCTTGTACGAGCAGAGCTTAAGAATGAATTTTTAGGACTTGTATGAACAGACATAATAATAATAATTATAAATAATATAGAGAAATATAAATTACTTAAACAGAAGTATATTATAATATAAATAAGGAACACAGTAGTTTAATATGGGAGTTAAGTGATACTATTATGTTGTATTAATTTTTATGAATTTATATACTTTTTTTTTTAAATAATGAAGTGATAAAGTTATTTATAAATTAATTTATCATTATCAATTGATAAAGATGAAAGGATTAAATTTGAGAATCAAATGGTGAATGTATTTGTAAACTTTTGGAATACCAGGAAAATCTCATAGTCTAACACCAGGTCATAAGAATTTTATATCTGATCAAGAAGCTGATGAATTAAGAAAAAAACACTTCTTATTCATAGATATGACAAGTGATAATTATTTAATGTCAAATGATGTAGCATCTGATTGGCCATATGGAAGAGGAATCTGGTTAAGTTAAGATGAAACTAAAATGGTTTGGGTAGTTGAAGAAGATTAATTAAGAATTATTTCAATAGTTTAAGGTAATGATTTAGGTAAAGTTGATTAATCTCTTCATGAATTATTAACAGGAATTGAAAAAAGTGGTTTAAAATTTGCTAAACATCCAGTCTATGGTATAATTACAACATGTCCAACAAATATGGGAATTGGAAAAAGATAATCCATATTAGGTAAGTTCCCAAATATTAGTAAAAAAGGAACAGATGAAACTAATTTAAAAGAAAAAGCAAAATCTATTAGATTAAAAGCAAGAGGAACAGGTGGAGAACACTCATCTATGGATTAAGAAGGAACAGCTGATATTTGACTATCAGCCAGATTCGGAGTTACAGAGGCTCTTGTAACAAAGAGATTATTTGAAGGATTAATTGTTCTCTATTAATTGGAAAAAACAACAGTTCCAGATAAGGGTAGAAATTATTGTTTGCATAACCTTTTGAATATTTAAAAAACAAGTATCAAATATTTAGTTCAATATTCTATTTATAAGAAATGTTATCAATGTAAAAGATAAATAATTATTATATTATTAAATAAATATAATTGTTAATTTTTAACAATATTTCATCTCAATTTACTTACTTTCCATTAGAAAATAGAATTGTCTTCACCTCCAATACTAAATAGATAATGATCTTCCATAGACCATGCAATGTTGGTAATATGTGATGAATGTCCTCTTCCTAATATATATTATGATCCTTTCTTTACACATGGATATCTATTATAATATAAATAGAGTATACCTAAATATTTTAATTTAAGAATTATCATCACCAGTTGCTATTAAATAATAATTATCAGGTGGTTTATCTTTTTCATTGTAAGTTTTATTTGATCTTACAGCAGCATTGATATCACTACCATCTTAAATATCTGGCCATATTCCTTAAACAGGCCATCCATATGGTGTAGTCCAAGTCAGCCATTTTTCATCTCTTAATTAATTTGCTCCATTTGGTAATTATTTACCAGTTTAAAGTTCCCAAAACAATAATTCATATCTAAATAAAATAATTTTTAATTATATACCCTCCACAATTGCTATGAAGATGATTTCCATCTATTGAAAAATCAATATGAGTAATATAACTTGAATGTTTCTTTAATGGTTTGTAACGTTATTTCATATCTGGAAAACTATATATATATATGGAATTATCATGTGATCCAATTGCTATCCAAGATTGATCATGACTAAATTTGATATCACTAATCCATTCTTTGGCTAATCTATTCACATATTTTTATTTAAATTCTTTATCATAAATCTTAATATTATATAATAATATATTACTCTAAATGTTCCATCTTTAAATCCAACACATATAGAAATACCATCCAAAGAAACAGCTATACATCTACCTTTTGTATTATCAGGTAATTCACCAACTTCATCTTGTTTAATTTCTACTCCATTAGAATCTAGATTGGTTTTGATGCAATTTAACATCTTTTTTTAACTTATTGACCAAGATCTTAAAGTTCCATCATCTCCACAAGTATAATATTAATCAGAATCTTATGGATTAATAGCTAAACCCCAAATTTCATTCAAAGATCGCTTATTTGGGGAACAATGAGATTTCATTAAAGTTTTAGAAACAGCAAATTTAGAATTTATATTGATTTTGGCATCTTTAGTAACTAATTCAACTATATCTCCAGCATTAGTTGATACAAGTAAAGTCTTTTAATCATAACCTAATTAAATGGATTTGACTTCTAAACCCAATGAATTTCTCATACATTCTGATAGTTTAAAAGATAATATTTATTTATAAGTCTTGGAATCTATTATGACAATCTTAGAATCAGCTCCTCCAATAAGAATACTAATAATTATTATAAATATATAATTACAAATCTTTGGAAACATCAATTGCTTCTAATGATCTATTAGCCTCTAAATATTAGAAATAAGAAGTAAATTTGCCACCAGAATAAATTTATAAAGATCCATCTATACCACCTAACAAATAATCATCATTATTGACAGCTGCACATAAATATTTATATGAGAGAGGTTTTTAAGGATAAGCTTTACTAAAAGTCAAACCTCCATGTCCTAATTTCCAGAATTTTAGATGATTTAATCCACATGTAACAAATTCATAATCATTTTTCCATTTAATATTTGTAACAATATCCTTACCAATTTGATCTCTAACCAACAAAGTTCCTCCAGTTTAAGATTTAGTTACTATGTCAAAAATACATAATTAATGACAATCATCCATTCCTATAGCAGCTAATTTATCTCCTGATTCATTAAATGCTAATTGCAAGATTCCTTTTGTAAAATAACCTTTCAATGAGCAGATAATAGCTTAAGTATTGCTTTCCCAAATATAGATAAGTGGATTAGCTCCTAATTATCCAGTGGCAACCTTTAAATGATCATTTGACACATCCAAACAGACTACATCTTCTGTATGATGATTGAAAAACCTTTGTGAATTTGAATTTGTATTTGCATTAGAATTTGGATCTAACACAACTGCTAATGCAGCTGCATTATAAACAATCTATCCTCTCTTTAAGTATTTCACATTATTTCTACAATCTTTACTGCGATATCCATGAACATATTCTAAGGTTAATTCCACTAAAGGCTATTTATTTTAGTTTAATGGATCTTTATAATAATTAGAAGGTTCCTTGACAGCTCCCATCCATGGTCTAATAATAGTGAATTCATCTCCTTTCTCATTCTATTCATTATAATTCTATTAATCTTCATTCTTTTCTATTTGATTATCTCTTCTTCTCACCTTACCATATTTATCAGATCCTAGTCTTCTTGTTTTTTCTTATGGAACTGCTAGAGCAGCCAAATCATCAATATCTTCATCTAATTTTCCATAAGCATTTTCATCTTATAACATTAACTATTATTAAGATTTAGACCAATCTGTTTTCCAAATAAATATTCCCCTATCCATACCACTAGTTGAAATCAATTTACTATCATCAAATGAGAATCTCATTCTTGTAATAGCATTTGCATGTCCAGGATATTCTTTATGAATTTAATTGAATTAACAAACAGCAGGATATTAATACAGATTTATTATACCATTATATTCTCCTGTTGCCAATATCTACTTTTAATTATCTACACACACTGCAGTCACTGAATATTCATCCTTTTTATAGATACCTTATACATTGAAACCAAATAAACATGTCCATGTATACCAATCCAATTCTTTAACTTAAGGTCCTGGAACATCCTTCAAAGATTAGACATTTGCAAATTTCAATTCATAAGTTGATGAATTTACTACTAAGTGAATAGAATCCATAGCCCAATCTAATTTAATTAAACTACTATTTAATGAGATATTTATTGAACTTTATTTACTAAATTTGCCTCCTTCTATTTCCCATACTTCTACTTATGATTATGTACCATGAGCACCAAATGCAATTTTAGTACTATCAGGTGAAAATTTAATATCCTCAATCCAAAATGTTTTTCCTTATGCACTTTATTTCAAAGAACCTGCTTTAGAATTCTTTTTATCCAAAATATTCATATTTGTGGGTTCAACTAAATAAATACATCCACGTATATCTCCTACTACTATATATTTACCATCAGCACTCCAATCCACAGCCCTTATATCATTTTCAAATGGTGATGAACACTTAACCAAAGTATATTGATTGATATCCCATTAACGAAGTACACTGTCTCCTCCACAAGTAATAATGGTTTATGAATTTCGACTTGCTGCAATTCCCCATACTTCTCCACCATAATGACAATCAAGTAATAATTTCAAATTCTATACATTTTTAAGTGGAGCATGATACATTTGAGCTTATTTTGTTGCTATTATAATATAGTCATTCTTAATATCCATTGATATAATACCAATTTATTTAGGCTAATGAAGAGTTTCAGTAATATCAATAACTGTTGCAATATTATTTAAATTATTTCCATTCATTTCCCATAATTTAATTTACCCATCTAAACCACTACTATATAATTAAGTTTTTCCAACAGCAACTAATGAACTTACTTTTGATTTATGAGCTTAATAATTTTTAATGTTTTTATTTTCCTTCCAAAGAAAGATGTTTCCATTATCAGATCCTGTAATTTCATATGAATCTTTAAATGCAACACAACAACATAACATAGGTTCAAATTGATTACTATTTAAGATACCTGGATAACATTTTATATTTCTGCCATTCATTTTATAGAATGTAACACTTCTTTATCCACAAGACATAAATTCATTTGCTGATTTACTGCAAATTCCATAAATATTAGATTTCAACGTCTTTACAGTAATAATCAATTATCCTATTTGCCAATCATGAATTGCTATTGAATATTCTGAAGAAAATGATAATAAAAAGACACCATCATATGAAAACTCTAAACAATAAATCATTTTAGTATGAAAATCATTCAACATTGACAAAACCTTCTTTGATTCAGCTTCCCAAACACATATTGCTGTTAATTATTTCTCATTTAAAGCAAAAGCTTTAGTTCCAGTTGCAACAATTCTTCCTCTTGGATGTATAGCAATACAAGTAATTTCATCCTAATGATATCTGAAATAAGTCTAATTACAATATTATTATCCAATAGGAATATTTGGATCCATAACAATACCAACAGCTCCACAAGAAAATGCTATTTTACCATTGTCTAATAATTTAACTCCATTAAAATAATCTTAACCCAATTAATCTGTTTTCATACCCAAAATATAATCAAGTGTTAAATTACCTTATGGCAATACATTATATTTCTTTTCATCAAATTTAAAATTAGTTGGTTAAGTAGCTTTAACAAATGCTTAATATTATTTCTATCCTTCTTATTTATTCTCCTCTTCATTTAAATTGAGTCTATAATAATCCTTAGATATTTAAACATCTTAAATAGATTCACATGCTTAATCTTACTCTATCTAAGCATCTTTATCATGTGAGACTTTCCATTACATAATTGATTTATCTGCTCCACCTAAAGATATGATATATTCATCATCTGCTGAAAATCTAATATTTGTCACATGAGCAGCATGTCCCACATATCTCTAAAATCCTTAACCTGGTTATGCAGCAGGATATCTGAATATCTTGATACCAGAATAATCATCTGCTGTAACTAAAATATCTCCTTTATTAGATCTATCTACAGCATTGATATCACATCCAGCTGATAAAAGAGGCCATACTCCTAAAACATGCCATCCATAAATGGCTGTATATGTTGCCCATTTTTCATCTTTAAATTTAGATGCTCCATCAGGTTATACTTTTTGATTATTTTCTCCTCCCAATTCATAATAAAGTACTTATTAACTCCAATCATTAATTTATAATACTCTGCATGTAGATGAAAAATCAATACTAATAACTCTAGCAGGTGAACCACGTAATACATTTGTCTTTTTAAAATGATTCTTTATTGAATATATAATGACATCACAACTTGGTGCATCATGACCAACTGCTAATTATTCAGTATCAGGTGAAAATTTGAGACATGAAACTTCAGCATCTCTATCTTTAAAATTAAAAGTAGGCATTAATGTTTTAGGATCAATAATAAGTACAGTTCCATTAGTACTACCTACAGCCAAATATTTATAATCCTTGCTAATATGAATAGCACTACTAGGATAATCTAATTTCATGCAATTAGACATCTTCTTATCTTTAATCAACCAACAAGCTAAAATATTATCTTCACCAATAGTGTAAAAAGTAGGAAATTTTGGATGTATAGCTAAACCTCTTAAAATTCCAACTGAATGTCCTCTCATTAATACTTTACTTTTTTATCCTTGAACTTCTACCATGTCTGATCCTCTTGTTCCAAATACTAAATGAACAGATTTCTCTTAATCATTTGGTCCTATTGTAACACTTTATACTTTGAAATTAAATATTTTTAAATTTAAATTGAGAACATTTATCTTTTCTTTAGCTTTCATATTTATATCCCAAACTATGATTGTTCCATCTTTACTACCTGATACTACACCTCCTTCCTAACTTTTTTTAGTATGAATTGCTAGAACAGCACTCTTATGAGCATCTACTGCTGTAGTAGCTCTATTGCTCTTCCAAATCAATAACTATCCTCTATAAGTACCTGTTATCACATTATTATCACATAATGCTATACATAATACAGATGAAAATGGTGATGTTTTTGTATCCCATATTCCTAGATTCAATCTTATTTGATTTTAATCATAACTGCAAAAGTATACTTCATTCTTACATGCCAAAATCAAATACTTATCAACTTTATCAAATTTAATATCAAATACAAATGATCTAGGACCCTTACCTGTGGCTAATAAAGCCTATGATATATCACCTTTTAATCTTGCATCTATTCCTTTATCTACATCATAAACAACCAATGTATGTTCATCATCCATACTTACAGCAGCTAATTTCTTGCCATCATTTGAAAATGCTAAACATTATACTCCTTAACGTAAAATTCCTTTAAAAGCAGCTCTAGAGGGTTCCATTTAATCTTTAACTTCCCAAATATATATTGGAGGAATGGATCCAGCCTAACCTGTTGCAATATACTTATCATAAACATCTATGCATGTAATATCATCAGTATGTTCAAAAAAGAACCTTTATTAATTTGTTTATGGATTATAAACCACTCCAACTGCAGCAGTAAAATAAACTAATTCTTAATCCACAAATTTAATATTGTTTCTAGTATCAAAACTTCTAAATCCATATATATAATCTAATTCCATAAATGTACTTGGTGGATTTATATCACCTTTACCTGGTTTCCAAGAAGATGGTTAACCATTCTTTACTTAATTTTTCCAAACCTCTTTGTTTGTCATCTTGTTAGTCTTATAATTATTTTCTAATTATAATTGATTATTGTCCTCCTCAAGATTAGTTTCTATTCCAATTTTCCTCAATTCTCTTTTTTAATCATATGCCAATAATCTTCTCTATGTTTCACTCTCCAAATCAGAATCTGGATAAGGAACATCACCTTATTAGGCTCCTCCAAAATCAGATCTCAAATCTTCAACTGAGCATAATCCATATGATAGTAGCATCTTAAGTACATCTTAATCTTTAGATAGAAGACTGCAAAATAATTAATTAATATTAACATACCTATGAAATTCAGACAAAGATATTGAAGCATCTTTATTTGTATCATATTTCCTTAACAATTCATCTGAGATTCTCTCTGCTTCTTAGATTGTACATTCTCCTTTCTATGACATGGCTCCTAAAGCTGTTAAAGTAGTCTTTATCAAAATGACTAATTCATTTCGAGTTATTGTTTTGTTATGATCAAAATCATATAAGGAAAATATTATATTTGCTTTTTCCTTAGATATAATAATTCTAGAAATACCTTTAAGGTAGCTTAACTCAAAAGACTTAAAGCACATACAAATTCATGACTGTCAATTCTACCATCATTGCTGATGTCAAAAAATTAAAACACTTTATCTACTTCAGTCTCCTTCAATTTCATCAACTATATAAACCCATTTCTATCAATAGTGAGATCCTCATCTGCCATCAATTCAAATTTCTCTCTAAAATACAATTTGTATAACTCAATTACTTTATCAATTTAACTTAACCTGGTGACATATTCATGAATCTTTTCATTTATTCCAGGTCTCCTGGACTTCCATTAGAAATCTCATTACCCATCAGTTATTATTTATAATTTATATATATTTATCAATGTAACTTCTACTAATAAATATTAGGACTTAATATATTACATCCAAGTATTAAATTGAATGTAAATAATAACATCTGACTAATTAAATTATATTTACCAATCTAATTTCATTATTAATATTTACATGAAGCAAGAATACTTTGAAAATAGATAACAAGCACTCTGTCTTAAATATCAACCTACAAGTACAAATAATTATCGCAATCAATTATTTTGGCAACCATAAGCAGATAATCTTAATAGTACCTTAATGTTGGCTTAAAGAATATTCAGAGAATATAAGTAAAGTATTTATTGGATCTATTGAACCCGTAGCTAAGTTTTAAGTTCGAAAAGTTTCTGCCATTCAACAATAATAATAAGAAAAAGAACCAGAATAAAAAAAGCAAAAAACAACCATTATGGACACTAAAAGATTTCATATGTATAGTCACCCAAAAAATACTAAAGTTAAACAACTAAACTCTACAGCAAACAATTCATTTTATTCAAAGAAAAGCACAGAAAAATATTAATAATCTCCCATTAAACCTAAGACTGCCAATACAATTTCTAGACCTAAACGAATATTACCTAAATAAATATCAATTTCACCAATAGAAAGTGTCGGTCCATTAGTTTCTGCATAAAGTTGGTGCATCATTAATGGAAAGAATGGCCAATTGATGAGTGGCTACAATCAATATAAAAGTAGACAAATGGCTTCAATCACTAAAATCATGACATGTTGGTTAGCACTGAAACTCACATAGCAATTTTAATTGGACCTTGATAATACATACTTCACAGTGCCAGAAAAAGTAGTTCATAGCTTAAATATAGGCAGAAAGGATTGGAGGTACAACAGCTCAACTCTAAAGTGGTGATAAACTCAGTATTAGAGATCTACTCTATGGGTTAATGTTACCATCTGGTAATGATGCAGCAATATCCATACAACACAATTTCGAACTTTATAAAGGTTGTGACTTCATTTAACAAATGAATCAAAATGCTTAAGATATTGGAATGGAATTGACATCCTATTCTAATCCACATGGTATTATTTATATAATATAAAGGATTGTATCATGAAGCTAATTACTCTTCTGCATATGATATTGGTATCTTAACTTATAATGCCTTGTAAAATCTACAATTCGCAAGCATAGTCAAGACCAAAATATATTTTAGTGAAATCGAAGATAAATTTGGAGAGTCTAAAGAAATCTTTTGGGAAAACACTAATAAAATGTTATACCAAGGATTTAGGGGAGTTAAGACTGGTATAACAAAAGAGGCAGGTCCATGTGTTGTAGAGTATTTTGAGGATAACTAAAATTCATACATAATAGTACTGTTAAATTGTAGATCAGTAGATCAAAGATGGCAAGATACAATGAAATTATTAGATTGGATAAGATAATGAAAACTATTTTTGGATGATTTTGGATAATTCTATATTGTCTATATATTTAATCTTAGTCAACTTTATTATCCTTTGAATCCAGAAGGAGCTACATCTGTATCATGTATAATCTCTCTGTGACATGTCCACACAGATAATATTGCTTCAGGAGTACCAATACCTGCCCCTCTTGGATCTCCACATGGTCCGAACCAATGATTTTATGGAGCACCAGTAGTTCTTGCTCTTATACCACTAAAATGATTATATCTCAAATTACCTATAAGTCACTCCATTAGTTGTATTGGATTAAACATATCTTAAGAAATTAACATCATTACTAACTATACCTGCAGTCAAATGATTTTCAAGATTATTGATGATATCTAAAACTTAATTGATTTAATCAGAAGAATATGTTGTAACAATCTAAAATGGTCCAAACAATTCTGTAGTTACACTCTTATTCTTCTAGATTTAATCTAATGGAACATACAAAGCTGTAGGTTCAAATGCTCCATAAATTGATGGTATAGAATGATTTTTCAATTCTTATCCACCAAATAATATTTTTGATTAAGGTATTTTCAAAATATTTTCAATATGCTATTTAATTTAAGTATTATTCCATGTAATAATGGGACCATTACTTAAATCCTTTAAATTTCTAGTACTAGCTAATTATTTAATTTTATCAAGAAATCCTGCTTTAACCCAATTTTCATGAACAAAGAGAATACTTTAAGCTGAACATTTTTATCCTGTACTTCCATATGCATCTTAATCTGATTACCATGCAACATAGTTTTGAGTATCTATATCTGGTATATCTGGACCAAGTATTTTCCAATCAAATCCAGCATCTTCAATTCTAATCTTTCCATTTAATACTTTTGTTAAATGCTCTGCAACCTTTGATGATCCTGTAAATTAAGTATTACGGAAATTTCCCTATCTTAATATAAATTCAGTCGCTTCACCATTACCAAATAACATATCTACATCTGTAGCAGGTAAACCACAATGAAGTGCTAATCTTAACATTTATTCCATAACAACATTTACTCTACTGTCACCTTTAAAGAAAACTTTGTTTCCTGTAATCAATGCACCAAATATCTATAAACTTGGTATTTCTAATGGAAAATTGAAGGGAGCCACAACAGCACAAGATCCATAAGGCCATCTATATCCTGTTGATTATTATCCAGGACGATCTCCAGCTACATTAAATGATCTTGTTAAAAAACGAGGTTGATCACCACTAAAATTTTAAAAAAATCTCTCTGTCACAACTACTTCCCCTGATGCTTATGCAAAATGTTTAGGTACAACTCTTTATATTAATTTGACTAAGAAATCATGAACTTCTTTTTTTTTAAGTTCTGCTGCTATTTTATGACATACTTCTCCATAGAGTTAATATCTTTATGGATTTTTTAATGGATTATGTAATCCACTAATTGGACATTCTTTGGCAGATTCAATATATTTCAATAATTCTTATTTGTCCTAGACATCAGGTACAGTAATAAATGGTTCACCATTCATTGGATCTACAATGGTTTGATATTTATGGGAATCAATCCATTTTCCACGCAAAAAGTTTTATGCCTTATGTGGATTACGAGCAGATCTATTATTAAATTATTTATAACACTCTCTTACAATTAATTTGGGTCAAGACTAAAATATGATGGAATTGTAGAAAATGATGCAATATTCCTAAATTTTTGCATATTATTTATGATTTATTTTTGTCATTAAAATGGATAAAACCTGACCATTATTCTGATTACATACAATTTATAATAATATTATGATGTATCTCTCTTATATGAGAATACATTCTAATTAAAATCAAAATGAATTCAAAGAATTGATAGTTTAGTCTTTAGATAAATAATATTGAAATTTATATTCTTATTTTATAAGATTTAATATAAAAATTATTATCATGCTTGATTATTAATCATCATAAATAATAATATATTAATTATATGCATAGAAACTTATTGTTTTAAAATATATTATCCATACTTATAAACAAGAATTTTAAATTATTTATCAAAATTATTTCATATTAATAATAATCATAAAGAAAAAGAAATGAGTTGAAAAGTAATATCATCAAAGATTACAATATTTTGACATTAATTATATAAATTATACATAATAATTTCAATTCTTAATATGCTATTCTTCAAGGAGATTGATACTATTTGGAATATCACGACCTTCCAAAGAAACCATTATTTATTCCTTCTCATTTTGGAATTACATATTATTCATTGTCATTTCATTTTTCAAATTTAAAATTTCAGTAAATTTTGGCATATTTAAATTTATCCAAGATTAATTGTTTGTATTTTCATTATTCTAATCATAATGTTATCTTTCATTATCTATTTTATATAAATTATTATGCTTACATACTTTAAAATAACAAAGAGGGTTACTAAACAACTAGCATGTCTTAAATAGATCCTCTTAAATTTAAAGTTCTCTTTATTAATTATTGAATCTAATAATAAGATAAATCTTTTTGAAATTATTTGATTTATTTATTATTATTCTATTATTAATAAGTTAATATATTATCAGGTTAAATATTTTAATCCTTATTTGCAAACTAAGAATCATTATTTTGAGTTAAGCTAATTTCTGAATTATTAGATAATATTTGTTATGATTCTGATTCATTAGATTATTAATTATAGTCTTCAAAATTTAAAATTTGATTGTCTTAATCTTATAAATTTTGATTTAATTCTTAAATTTCCTTTTTATGAGATTCAAAATTAGTGATAGCATTCTCTTATTGATTTTCTAAATGAGTGTTATTCTCTTTCAAATTTTAATTATTTTATTTTAAAGGATCTTCTAAAGATTGATCAAAGTTAGAAGATTCAACCTATTCATTATTTGCTGTTATTAAAACATCTTTACTTAAATTGATTTGAGTTGTCAGATCATTTGATTTTAAATTTAAATCAATAGATATTTCTTAAAGTTAAGCTGGAATTGATTGATCATAATTCTATACACCATTACTCTCTTTTTCACTATTGATAATGTAATCATTTTATTCAAATGTTTCCTAATATTATGTACTTTAGTTCCAATTTTATTCTACTTATTAATTATTTTCTAATTCTTATACTTCTGCTTTTTCTTCAATGACTGAATTATTCTGAGATTATTCAAATTATTCAATATTTCCTTCATCATAGTTTACTTCTGAAGATATAATTAATTCTTATCCTTCATAGGGTCTAAATTAGGTTTATTCATTTGTTTCAGATTAAATATTTATATTTTTACTCTAATTTGAATAATCAGATTCTATTTATTATAGTTCTTGCTCTTGAATTTCAAGTTATCCATTAATCTATTTAATTTATTATAATTCATTTTATTCTTAATCATATATTATTTTTTCCTATTCTTTTAATTATTTTAATTTATTTTCATCATCTAATTAATTATTTTTTAATTATTTTAAATATTCTTATTCCTATTCTAATTTCAATTTCAGATCCTCCTACTTTTAATTATAGTTTTCATTTTCTTCAATATCCTTTAAATAATCATCAGTTTCAACATTATTTTCAATAATATAACCCACTTTTAATGAATCTTATGTATTATCATCCTACACTTCTTTCATTTTATAAGGTGTAGGTATCTCTGATTAATCATTAATATTGCTCTCTTATTTTTATAATTCATTAGAATCATTTAATGAGTTTTTCATTATTTAATCTTGATTAAAAGTTTCTTCTATATTTTACTTATTAATTAGATCTTCATTTTTATTTAATGCCAATTCATTTTTATCCTAATCGGATTTCTAAATTTCATTTGATTTTTATAATTATAAATCATCCTAACCAATATCATCTTTTGAATTCATTGATTTAAGAAGAGATTATTCATAATTACTTTAGTCTTCTTATTTATTTTGACTTTTATTAGAATCTTCACTTAAGTCAAAATCTAAAGGTGAATCATTAATATAACCTGCTTCATCATCAAACTCAACTTGTTCATTCTATATAATTTATTATAAATTGTTATCATCCTATCGATTATTATTAGAATTGTCTTTATTTGTAATTATTTATGAATTTGTATTTGATTATGATTAATTTTATGATTCTTCTTATGGTTATATTTTTAATTCTTAGGAATTTGTAATATTTATCACTTAATAATCTTCACTTATTAATGTTTATGATTAACCTACATTTTAGGATTGTCCTTATTAAATTTATAGATTTTGATTATTTTATGTATTTATTAAATCCTCAGTTTCTAAATTAGTTTAAGTGATTAAATTTGAATTGCTTTGTGAAGGAATTTATTTTTTAATTTATTATATGGTTGATAGAGATTTTTGATTACTTTATTAAATATGAACTTCATTTCGGATATCGTATTATATGTTTGATAGATTTAAAGTATTAAATCTATAATTAGATTGAAATATACCCTGCGTTATTATATAATAACATACATAAGATGATGAGTTATTTGGCAATACTCATTAGGCGTTTTATGTAAATATATAATTATAATTTACAACAATAAATATAATTAATATCAATCTATGGCTATTCCATCCTTTTCATTTATTTCCTATTGAATTTTACTAAAATGTATAAATACTGATTCCAAAGAACTTAAAAATAAAAAAATCAAATACTTTTCCTCAATTTAAAAATCTTCAATATGGCCTTCTTATTGTAAACTTTAAAAGAAATTGAATGATCTGTAAAAACTAAATCCTTCTTTTGGAAGAGAGTACATAAAATAACCCTCCCTTTTTTCCTCTATTTATTTAGCATAAGAAAATTAATTTTAAATTAAAATGGTCACTTAAGGATAAATATATTTAACTGAGATTTGATAACCACTTCCATATTTTCTAAAATTAAATTAAATAAATACTATCTTAAATCTTAAGGAGAACCTAAACATTTAAATTAACCAGCTATTAATATTCCAATTCTATCACTCAGACTTTCTGCTTCTTCAATAGTATGAGTTGTCATAATTGCTGAACAAGCTCTTAATTATATATTCCTCTTTAATGTATTAAAGAGAAATCTTCTAGATATTGGGTCTACTCCAGAACTAGGTTCATCAAAAAAAGTAATATCACTTCCTCCAATTAAAGCATCAGCAACACATAATTTTCTTTTGTTGCCACCACTTAATTAACCAGCTTTTGTATTTAAAAATAAATCTAATTGCATAGTTTTTATGAAATATGAAACTGCAGCAGACAATTCTTTTCCTTATAATCCTTTGATTCTTCCAAATAATTAAAGATGTTCTACTAGAGTTAGATTTTCCCATATACAATCAAATTATGGACACACTCCCACATGTTACATAATACTCATTATTTATTATTTTGGTTCATAATCATTTAACAATGCTTGACCTGCTGTTGGAGTATTAATTCCAGAAAAGATATTAATTAAGGTTGATTTACCAGCACCATTTGGTCCTATAATACCCAAGATTTCACCTTTCTTGACACTAAATGTAAGTTACTGTAAAGTAGGTTTGCCTTTAGTATATTATTTTTCTAAGAATTTAGATTTAATAGGATCATTATTATCAGCTTGAAGTACCCTATATCTTTCATTTTGAACTTCCTCTTCTATATTTTCATTGACTGATTATTAAATTTGATTATGATTTATAAATGATTTCTTATTTTCTAAAAAGAACAAGATTCCAGTAAATACAACTATCTATCCCAATATAATTAATAAATATGATTCAGTTGTTGTTAATAAATAAGGAGCTTCAAAAAAGGATTCTACTTCTAGATAATTATTAGCAGTAAATAAATAAGCTGAAAAGAAAGCATAGAATGGTGATATGATCTTATATTATAAATTAAAATAATTACCGAAAATAATATTTCAAAAACATATAGAACATTCTTAAGAAATACAGGTTATTCCAATTCTTTGTAAAAGAAAAAAGTAAAAGCAACTAAGATATTAGGTAAACAAAAGAGTATAAAAAAACAAAAGATTGTAAATAATTTTAATGCACTTTCTAATTTATTAAATACAAATCCCATAATATAAGCAAATAAGATTTAACTTGGTCCAAATACTAAAAAACATGAAAGTGATCTTGTAATATTATCAAAAACAATATTCAAATCTAATAAAGCTGAAACTATTAAAAATAACACTAAATTTAAGAAGAATATTATAAGATCAAAAAAGAATGTTCCTAACCAATATGTTAAATTTCTTAATCCCATTCCTTGTAATGACTATTTCAAAAAATATTCTTTTTCTAATACAGGTTAAGTTATATATATTGTTGCATTGAAACAGAATGCAATTACACAACAAGATGCTAAAAGATTAATTTTAAAATGGTTTAAAACATATTCAGGTAATATTTTGAATATTTCATCTTAAAATTCAACATAAGCAACAACAACAAGTCCATTTATAAAAGCAATCATAGGTATAATAATTGAAAAATAATTTGTTGTAGTTCTAACTACAGTATAATATCTCCTTAAGAAAATTGCTAAGATTTAATTCAAAAATGAATATTATGGATCATTAGATAAGCATTTAGGTATTGATTTAATATCTTCATTTTGAGTATCTTTATCCTTAATTTCAACTGGATATGATAAGAACTCTTAATTATCTCTTTCATTATCATCATCAGAAGCAGGGATACCTAAACTTTACTTAGCAATTTATATCTCACTTTATCTTCTAAAAGTGAGTTGAGCTTATTCTTCTTCCATACCTATTTTCACAAAAGCATCTTCAAGTGTTTTCATTGATAAACCAATTTAAACAGACATTTATTCTAATTCCTAAAATAATTATCCAAGTGTATTTTTAGATGTAAAAGGAATATTAAAAACATATTAATTTTCATTAGAATGTTCTGTTTCTAAAAAGCATTCTGGTACATATTTATTTACTTTCTCATAAATTTAATTTCTTAATTAAACATCACTAAATGTTATTTTTAAATTATAACCTTCCCCAAATTTCTTTTTAATAAAATTCGATGTACCCACAGCCAACAATTAACCTTTTGACATTATTCCTATCCTATTAGCTAATATTTCAGCCTCATCAAGATGATGAGTAGTTAATATTATTGTTCTTTGATCCTATCTTATTCTTTCTAAAATAGACCAAATTTATCTTCTTGAATATGCATCCATTCCAGAAGTAGGCTCATCCAAAAATATTATTTTTGAATTTCCCACTAAACTCATACCTAAAGATAACTTCCTTTTTGACCCACCTGATAGTACTTTTACCTAAAGATGTCTCTCTCCAATCAAATCTGTTTTTTTCAATATTTCAAATATCTCATATTTATCAACTTTCCCCTTTATAGAACTAATATATTTTAGGTTTTCTTCAACAGTTAAATCCTCATATAAACAATCTTTCTATGTACAAAGACCTAATGATTATCTTATTTTTGGTAATTAAGTATCCAAATTCATTCCATACATACTAACCAAACCTGATGTTTTTGAAATCATTCCAGTCAAAACACTTATAGCAGTTGTCTTTCCTGCACCATTATGTCCTAATAAACAAAATATTTCTGATTCATATAACGAAAGTGATATATTGTCTACAGCCTTTAGAGTTCCAAATTTTTTTTATAAATTTTTAATTATTATACTTGGAGGAACAGAATACTTTATTTCTTCATGATATATAGCAGAACTCACATCATTATCTTCTGATTTTAATTAGGCAAATAAATCATTTTCTTTTATTTATACTTTATTCCTTTTCAAAAAAAATAAAGGTTCCTTTGCTACTCCATATTCATTTGGAATTACTTATTCAAAATATAAAAATAATAGAAAATAAATAATAGCTTAAACAGCCATTTGTGCTCCCTCATATTTTGTTGAATATATATCCATAATCTATTCTGATGGAAACAAATTTGCTGATAAAATATCACCTGGTATTCCAGGTTTCATAGATGCAATATAAGTAAAAGCTACACTACATTAAGGACTAAAAATGCTTAGGAAAAAATAGAATGAAAATGAATTTGCTGCACTTTCAACAAAAGTGAAATATATAAAAAACACACAAGCAATTTAAAAAAAACTTTATATTTCTCCTGCAATTTTAACCTCATTAAATAAACTTGAAAATAAGTAGATTTGATTCATAGACTATAAATAATATTTATTCCAATACTGCAATAGAGAATAGAAAATATGGCCATGTCAATGAGATAAAACTCTCATTAAATTAATCATCCCATTTTATTCCAAATATAGGAAACATCAAAAATAATGACAACTCAAAAATGATAACTGCCTAATGATAATTGAATTTTATACTATTATAACTCTAATATATCCTGTTAAAACCCACCCTATCAGATAAGACTTCTCATTCATACCCATGATCTAATCCTAAAATATATAATTATACCTTTTGGAGTTCTTTGTATCGTTTACTTTTTTCTTCCACTAACTTAATCAACATTGATCTCTATGTAGAGGCTGTTGCTAAACTATAAAGTAATGGCATTAATTATTTCATTTCAGAAAGGTATTCTTGGATAAAATTGACTACTTTTACCTCTGAAAGTAAGCATTAGGGAAACTATGATTGGAAGCAAGGCTTCTATGAATATTTCTCTATTTCTGTAACTAATAAGTAGATTTTTCTTGATAAGACTTATTATCTATTGTTAGGAATTCATAAAGATAAAAAAATGTTCTTAATTATTTTATATTAAAATTAAATACTAATTTTCTTATTTAATAGCAAGATTTTAAATAACTAACAAAAAATATTATTAAACAATTATATCTTTTAATGGCAAATTTAAAAATTATTTAATATAAAATGGTCTGTTTAAAGTGAATATATATAATTAACACAAAATATCTGTTAAATTTTAATCAAAATTTTTTCTTAGATTTAAAAACTAGAACATTTGTTTCAGAAACATCATCATCAATAATTTAATTTTGTGTTTAATTTAAAATATTAAACTTTTCTTCTTTTTTTGCATAGGAGATAATTTAATATTTATTTTTTCCGATTAATTTATTTTCAAAATGATTAACTTAAAGTAATGTATCGCCAATAAATGGTTTAATATCTACTTCACTATCTTATAAATAAGTGATCTCTGATCTAGGAAATATATCACTTTCTTCATTTGATATGAAATATTCTTATTTAATTTTTTTATATGATCTCTTTGTAGAAACAGATATCAATTTATTAAAAAATAAATCTCTTTCAGATCTTTTTTTATTTAAATTTAGATTATGTTTTTGAGATTCTGAAAGTATTCTTTCTGTACTTCTTAAAACATATTTTATAACTCCATGTTTTTATACAGTTGTTTTAAACATTGGTTAAGGAGCTATACGAGGTCTATTAACAAAGAAGTTTGTTTGGATTGGATAACTATTATTAGCTGTCCCCTCATATTCTTCATTGAATTTGCGTTTGTCTTTTGATGGTGATTTTGTAATGGATGAATGAGTTTCTTGTATCTTGTAATTAGGTTTCTCTCTTAATATTCTTGAATTCTTTCGATGATATTCATTATAAGAGCTATAGTTCATAATTAATGTATATTTTGTTTATTTCTTTTTTATGTAATTTATCAATCACATTCAGAATCATCATCTGCTAAAAAGTCTTCCATTGAATCCTCCTCATCCACAAAATCATCTTCTTCATCTTCAATATCATCCTAAACATCTAATTATTCAACATCATCACTCAATTTTTCATTTTCTTAACTTTCCTTCTTTTTCTTAGGTTAGGCAACTTTTTTTATTTTTTATTTAATAGGTTTAGGTTCTTTAGGAGGTTTAGGTTCTTTTGGAGGTTTAGGTTCTTTTGGTGCTCTAGGAGCTTTTGGTTCTTTTGGTGGTTTTGGTTCTTTAGGTGGTTTTGGTTCCTTAGGAGGCTTAGGTTCTTTAGGAGCTTTTTTAGGTTTAGTCTCAGGTTCTACTTGAATAGGATTAGGATTATTAGGATCAGCATTTGCTTCTTATTCTGCCTTTTTTGCAGCTTATTCAGCTTATTTTTCTGCTTTTAATCTTTATCTTTCAGCTTTATCTATTTCTTGTTATTATTATTCTATTATTCTATCATTCATGAATTTAAAGTCTTTCCAAAGTGATTAAAAATTTTCATCAAATTATTGTACAAGTTTCTTACTTTTAATTAAAAGTAAGTTTTCTTTGTTAGTTGTAACTGCAGACTTAGTCCAGTTAAAGGAACCTGTAGCTATATAATCGGTATCAATCACTAAATATTTATTATGCATCAAACTAACAGTTGAATTATCGAGTTTGATTTCAGCCTGAGAAAAAATAACGCTATTTAATTACCTATCCTTTTCCTTCTTCTAATATTTGATCTAAAATAGCTTTTTATGAAGGTATCTTGGTCTAAGCATCATCAGTGATCACTTATATCTTTAATTCAGGATTCTCTTTCATCATCTACAACATTTTACCAACAATATTTTTATTGGTGAATGTGTAAACACAGATACGAATATATCGTTTAGCTTAAGAGAGAAATTGAATAAGCTTTTATTCATTCTCTTTGGATGGAAAGAATAAAGGTTCTATAGTTACTTAATCTAATTTTTCTTCTTCCATATATAATATTTAAAATTATTCAAAGTGTGTTAATTAATTATAGTAATTTTTATTTCCATTATTGTTTTTCTTCTTCATTCACTTTAGCCAATGATATTTCGAAACACTCAAATTATAATTTGATATGTTATTCACTTTCGAATTGGCTAGTGTCAAGATCATCATTGTTGAATATTTACTCATTTGGATTTTAATTGGTATTTTAATCTTCCAAAGAATGAAAATGATCACTTATGGAATGTGTGGATGGTTACTTAATTTAATTTTGTTTTTCTGTTTAATTCAATTTATTTCTATGAATCTAAATTTAGAAATTAAAGTAATAAAATACTTCAATTGCATATTAATCATGAAGAGTTAAAAATTATTTAAAATTTTCCTCAAATTCTTATAATATTTTCATTAGGTCTTGTTAATATATAGCTTATTCATTTTATTTAAAAGATAATTGAATCTTTTTCAAAGTTTCAATAAGTGTCAATCCACGATTATGAAACTATAAAATAATGAAGCAAAACTACACTATCACATTAACAACGAGGACTTTAAGTGGATGATAAAAAACCACCAACAGAAGACACATTTGTTTATTTATTACCAAATGAATCTCGGTCTTATAATATTTTACATATTTTACTAGAATTGCTGTCTTTTATTTTTTTATGTGAATCAATTCTTTAGCTTTTTTAACGATCTTCTACATTAGCTTATATTACTTAAAGTTGAAAATCCTTTTAAGAAAGTTAAAGTTCTAAAATATAGATGCACAAATAGTAATACTTAATGTATTTTGATCTCTTTCAGATTATCGTAAAGTTTCTAATGTTTATTCTAATAATTGTTTATATTATTTGATCTCTATCTCTAAAGACTTATTACTTTATAACAGTTTCTAAATTTTAGAAAACGAATTACCTAATTATCAGATTAGAGGTTAGGAATTATTTAATAGTTAAACACTTATTTAGGTGAACTTTCAAAAGATTGACCTGAATGAATAATTTCAACATCATCATCATCTGACATTTTTGTACTAATTTAAAATATTATATGTATATATACTCTCCAATAAAATTTATAAATATATATATATATATAATCATTAGTTGTTTTAGCTACATTCATTATTATCATAAAATCGAGGCTAAATGATGTTTGATTTTGAATGAAAAAATATATAAAAGATTTTTTTTGTTTTATTTATCAATTCAATCTCCCCATATGAACAACTAAAATGATGATTATCTGCCTTCGTTGCTAAAGGAATTTCAAGAAACCGAAAATGCAGAGGGACAGTTATCTGAATAGCAGAAAGTTAAGTAAGGATTTATATGTTATAACAAGACTGGGGAACTTAGGCTTGATGACTCCAATGAGTAATACATTAACAACAGACTTCGAATAAATGACATTGGACACATCACCTAAAGAAAGTGTAATCAATCAAAATAACTGTCTCAATATTGACACTATTGATGAATAAGAAGAGAATATATTCAGATTATAAGTACCTGGGACACTTAATGCATAGAAACATTAAAGTTTTAAAGTACCCAAAGAATCAAAACGTAAATCTCCAAAACATAAAACATGTTAACCGCAACTGACTGAACCTATTAATCAAGGAGTTGAAGAGAATTAGGATGCTATCTTGGAAATGTAATCTCCTAGCTCAAATGATACTCCTTCACTTAATGCTCAAACTTTATAATTAATCAAAGAACTCTGGAATTCAGAAAAGAATGAGACTGAGTATTTTCAGGATATTATTGATGGTCACTCTATCCCTTAAGGATTGTCTTATGAATATAGTTACCTCAATTAACCAATTTACTCTCCACTTCTTGAATCTTAAAGTCCTTAAGTACAATTTGAACCAGATATTGAAATGGATCTTTATGTAACCTCTTTAGTTGTAATAAATATGGCATATATATATATATAGGATTAACTTTGGGGAAATCAGATTGTAAGTCGAAAATTATAAAAAATGTTAGAACAAGGAACTTAGGAATAGAAAGAATTGATTGCTTAGAAACTAGAACGTATAAGTCCATAAATTGAGAAAGATGTATTTGGTAATTATGTTGTTTAAAAGCTCTTTGAATGCAGTATAATTTATATTAAAGTTTTAGCTAATCAAAAGATATAATTAAGAATGTTTAATAAATTAAAATCTCATTTTTATGACTTATCTAAGAATAATTTTGGATGTAGAGTAATGTAAAAATTAATTGAATACACCTACAATCGTGAAGATTTATAATTGGTTGTTCTATAATAATTATAATCTAATATGAGATCATTAATCTATGATTTGAATGGAAATTATGTCATTTTTAAAATGTTAGAAACTTATGACAAATTAAAAATGGAATTTCTAATTCCCATTGTAGAAGAATCTGTAAATTTATTCATTTAAATTATTTAGTTTAATTACATGGGCTAATAAATTTATGGTTGTAAAATTATTCATAAAATTATATAATAATATACTCCACAACAAATAAGTAGAATAATTAGATTATCTGTGTAGAATTATAGTATACTAAGTTAAACTGAATATGGAAATTATGTCTTATAACATATTTTATAATATTGGAAACCAAGCTAAGAAAAAGGATATTTAGTTCAATTAGTTATATAGTAATTTTACTAGCTTAGCATTAACAAATACGCAAGGTATCTTATTATATTATTTTAAGTAATACTGTTGAACGAGCTTTGGAAGTCTTAGGAAAATAAGAATTGATAGCAGTGATGAAATGGCTTCTATGCCGAAGTCCAAATTAATAGTAAAATAATAATTGAATTATATTTAGTTCAAGCAATTTCGTTGTCTTAGCTAATCATCAATATGCAAATTATGTTATAAAGAAATTTCTAGTTTTATGTGACCATAGTGTACAAAAATATATATCAGATCATTTATATTAAAATTAATAAGAATTAACAGCCATCAAATCGACTGTGCATGGTATAAAATGAAATAGATTATAATTAGGCCAAAGAATTTATAGCCTATTAGAAAAATAAATCCAACACTGAGCTTTATTACAAATATCTAATTTCGATGAATAAATATAAAGAATATATCATGATAAAAATTAACTATATTTTCTTATATCCTCTTCGCTAATTACAACACAATCTAAAGGTTAAAGTAACTTATCATATTCTTCAATTTAATCCTCTATTTTACAACTAGCTGTATATTTATACTAAGAATTAAAAACAATAAGACCATTCCTATATTATTCTCTTGGTAATATAGATAATGTTTCTAATATTGACTCTCTAAACATTCCAAAATTAATATTATTATCATCATTTTCAATGGCTGAAATATCTTTATTTACTTAAGTTATTTTATAGATATCAAAAAATATTTGGAAATTCGAATTTTCTTTCATCTTCTATTTAGATTATGTGAATTTATAACAATCAGATTCTATTTACTCCATAATTTATTTAGTACAATTTACAATTTTATTATCTAGAGTACCCATTTTATATTTAATTTCTGTATTCTTAGTATATTAATATATCAACTTATTACTAAAATTAAATAAATTATTACATAGCATAAAATTCATTTTTATTTATAGCTTTATAAATGTTTACTTGTTCTTAAGTAATTGTAAATACAAGATCTTCTTCAAAATCAAATTTGCAATCAGAATATTCAATAAATTTTTCCATTTCTTATCTATTTAAAATAATTCTTTAATACTTCCTTCCTAACATAAAGCAGTTCCTGAAGAATTTATTTTTATCTTCATTTGCTTTTAACTTCCTTTCTTTGTAATCTTATAAATTTTGAATTCTTTGTCATATATAGTAAATTAATAATTCTCAATCTAATTGAAATGTGAATCATAAATATTTTAACTTAATTAGCTAAGCATATAATCAAGGTAAAATGAAAATTTGTAAACCTTTGTTAAAAATAAAATCTTATATGGTTGCTCATTTCTACGTAATTTACGTTTTATGCTAATACCCCCTAAAGATGGTTCATTTTTTTTGTGTGTTAATAGATAAATTTAGTATTATAGCTTCCCTAAGTTAATTCCTAATATTTACCATTCAAATTCAGTTCTTTAATCAATTCTTCAATAATTTAACCAATAGTAGTTCCTCTGTTATACCGTACTTTAGCATATTGTTTCATATCTGTTTTATAGTACACTTTAACTGAATCATTCTCTTATTGTTATTGTGACAACTTCCGAAAAGAATTTGTAAATAAACTCATTTAATTATAAATTCATTTTCTCATATAAGGGTGATTGCAAGCTTAATGAATATCAAATCTATCCTACTCCTTATGATTTAAGCATCCCTCAATGAATTCCTTGCATTCCTATGATAAATTTGGTTTATCTGGAAATGTTACTTTTTCAGAAGTCTCAATTATCTACTATTACAATTATATTTACTCTTTGTTTCAATATTGTTTCTTAACTTTCACCATTCCCAAATGGCTTCAATCCATATAGCATTTCAAAAAAGATAACTCCAATTGACCAAATATCAACTTTATTTGAAATTAATTATGGATTATTGCCTTAAAGAAAACATTCAGGAGGTAAATACCAAAATGTTCCAACACCTTATGTTGTATATTCAATTTGAGATATTTCATTGTCTAATTCTTTACATACTCCAAAATCACAAAGTTTCACAAAATTTTAATTAAATAAGATATTTTAAGGTTTAATATCATAATGGATAATTTTATTTAGATGTATATACTTTACTGATTCAAGCAACTATTAAATTATTAATTTTGCTTCTTTCTCCTCAATAATACCATATTTTTTCATGTAATAAGATAAATCCTAACCATTACAGTATTCTAGAATTGTACAAAATGTATTAGAATCAATCTCAACAGAATCAAGTAATTATAAAATATTTGGATGTTATAGTTATTTATGTACTCTATATTCTTTTGTTACTAATTTAACATAATATGATTTTGAATTAATAGTCCAATTAGAATTTAATTAATGAATTTTACATGCTACATGTTTCATCTCTTTTAAATCATAACCCTTATATTATATATATATAACATACTTTATATACTTCACTAAAACCTCCCTTACCCAAGAGTGATAATAATATATATCTCTCTCCTATAACTGGATATTAATCAGTACGTTTAAATTTAGCATGTTATTCATCATATTCTAATTTCAAATCTCTAATAAATAACTATTTTTCATTTTCTAAAATATTTAGTTATTTTTCTAAGTATTCTTCTTCTCTTTTAAGTATCAAATAATTTAATGATTCTCTTGATAATAAATTATTGGTTTAATTATCATATTAATCTAATTATTATCTTAAATTTTTCAATTTTCCTTTGAGTTCTAATATTTCTTTACTATCCACCCACACTTAAATAATTTTTGTTTTTTCTCTTGTATATTAAAATTATCCAAATTTTTTGGAATTCTTTTCAATTTATTAATTCCTTTTTATCCTCTAATGTTAATCTAATTCAATTGCAAATGTTTTAATAGTATTATCATATTTAAATGAGGATGTTTTAAAATTCTAAATTTTTATGAATTATGATATACTTGAATTTATTGTGTTAAGTCAGATATTTGTTCTTATAATTGTTTAACATGTTAATCTTTGATAGCTAATTCATTTAAACTTCTTTTCAATTCATCAATTATATGTGTTTCATTATTTTCTTCAATTAAGGTTTCTTTATTATATTTATTATAATGCTAATTATTTTATACATTTTTGGTAAACTAAGTAATTTGTAATTATTTAAGGAGTGTTTAATCATAAACAGACTTTCTAGTAGATTTAACTTAAAATTAAGTATGAAATTCTTACTTTGAAATGATGGAATACTTTCTTTTTAGAATTATTCAAGAATTTCAATTTTTGGTTTCTTAAATATACGTGCTTCTAAATCAACTAATCTTTGTTAACAATCTTATGGTAACTGATTAATATTCATGAAGAGAATTAATGTTACTAATTATAATTGATAAATACTTACATTATGTATTATAAAAATTTAAAGGATAAAATCATTTGGATTGGTATTTATTGAAATATTTAAAATTGTCTATTAAAGATTATATATATAATATATTCATAAATATTATCTGAATAATTATATTAAACTTTTATTTATTTAATTTATCAATATGCAATTAGTACAAAGTAATGTTTGTGTGGCATCATTCGATCTTACTTAAGAGGCAATTAAAGTTTAAATTAATGAAAGACAAGGAGATAGTAAATAAGCAAATGTCAAGTTATAGATAAGTTTAAAAGAAGATTGTTTAATTACACATTTAATTTTGAAATGGAGTGATAATTCAATTAAAGGATTTGCATTTACATCTTTAGAATGTTTAGATTGTTTTGATTAAAATTATAATCGTTTGATTAATAGTAAAGAAGTTATGAATGCTGAATAATGTAATGGTTAATATAAAATTGTTGGTCTTGGATTTGGTAGAAAACTTAGACTTTCTTTTAGTGTATGTGAACCTCCTTAATAATTAGAAAATAAACTTAAAACTAAATTATCTATCTAAGTTTATGGATATTAATTATATTAATCACCTGCTGCTAATTAAATGGTTGCCCTTTTAAACATAAGCCACATCTTCAAAAAAAATAATAGAGAAATTAATCAAGCAGAAGCAGACATTCTCTTAGGTTTATCTCTTCTTTCTTCAAGAAGATTTGTTTAAGCTGCTGAAATATTTAAGAAAGTTGCTAATTTTTATGCTGAAAAAGCATAAATTTTAGTTAAATAAAAAGATTATTACTTTTTAAGAGCAAGTGGACTTTAAATATTAATAGCTGATTCAATTAATTAACCATCTATGCTAAATGAAAAATTGTAAGCATTAAAATAGGCTGTATAATATATAAATGTTTAATATGATAAAACACAACTACTTTTTACATTATAAAATACAGATTCATATGAATGTGTTTTAAGACTCTCAGATGATTTAATTAAAATTATTAGTAGAGTACTTCTTTTAGAAGATAATCAAAACTTTGATGCTTTAAGAATGGCAAATATGAGATGTCTTGAATTTATTATAGAATAACTTGGTTGTGGTTTAGGTGGATAAATTATCTAAATTTTTAAATTATTTTTGAAAATGTTAATTTAATAGTAAGGGTAATTGATAGTTGAAATGATCTATAAAATAGTTAATATGATATTATAGGAATTAAGTTAAGCAACCTTAAAGCTCATTTAAGATATATGGAATTAGATTATTATATAAGGATTATTTGATGTAAATATTGAAGGATAAAAGTTAATAATGAAAATTTGTGAATATTTATTATAAGCAGATTAAGCACATTTTAGAATTGATATCTTATTTTTAAAATAATTAAATTAAGTAGAAGAATCTAAGATATGGAATTTAGTGTTGTAGAATATTATACCAAAATAAAATGAAAAAAAAATAAGTAAAATTCTTAATTGGGTTAATTAACAATTAATAGAATAATTGAATTTTACTAATTATAATAATTTATAGTAATCATAATAGTATCAAATAATTAAACTATTATAACTAATATCTATTATAATAAGATAATAAAAAGAAGAATCTTAAATACCATTTTTTGAAGAATTTCTAAATAAATAATTAACAAATACTATAAAAATTAAATAACTTTATACTACAGCTAATCAAAATTTAATTACTTTAAAACCTATTCTAATTAAATTATTAGATTAAACTGTTAAAGGTAAAATTTAATTTGATTGTTTTGAACTTGTATGGAATATCTTAATTGAAATTTTAATAGAAGGAAACGAATATGATTAAATGTATGAACTCATCAATCCATTTCTATAAAATATATTTCTTATATGCTAAACTACATCTCCTGGTTAAGATATCTTAGTGGTTTTAGATAAAATACTAAAGACTATATAATTTTAATGTCCTTAATTGATATCGAAATTTGAATCTTAAATTTATTCATATGTTGAAATTTTTTGTTAAAGAGTACCTCATAGTATTCATGATGAAACATTTAAAATATTTGACATTTTAATTGCATTTAGTTAAGAATTTTTGGATTAGGCATTAATTGAGAAATGTGTAATGGCATTAATTGATTAATATACAGTAAAAGGATAAGCTTAAAAATAATCTAAATTAAATTTTATCAAAATGATTGTTTAATATTAATCTCATTTCAATTCTTTGATATAAGTTTGTCTAATTGAAAATTAAGAACCTTAAATATAATCTAATTTAATATTAGATAATAAAAAGGAATATAAATAAGATAGAGAAAAAGATAAGAAAGAATTTAAATCTGACAACAAGTAATTAATATAAGAATATGAAATTTTCAATGAAAAAGTATAATTTATTTGTGAATTGTTTTCAGATATGGGATAATAATTTAAAGTTGTAGCATAATTAATTTAAAATAGTCCTGATTTTATTTAATCTTTAATTAATTTAATTAAATCACTCAATTCTAAAATTAGATAAAAAGGTCATTTAACACTTTAATTATTAGTAGATTGTTATATCAATATTGAAACAAGTACTAGAATTAAAATTTTTGAAGATAGAATTATTTTTGTAAAATTTATTAAAGATATCCTAACCCATTCTCTTTAAGATAAAACTGATTCAAAATGTATATTAAATTCATTACTTATTTTGAATAACATTTTCAATCTTAAATTTTAAAAGAGTGAATATTCTAAAGTCTTAGATGAAGTATCTTGTCTTTGGAATGAAGTATCAGAATTAATAGACACTCCTTTTAATAGTATATATGTATTATATTTTGATCTTCTTAATCAATGGGGATAATTATTAAATAAAATGCCTAATTCTAACAAACTTGATGATTTTATAGAAAAAATTTTTGTATGGACATAGGAAAAATTAGATTGTTAGGAACCTTGGCATTAATATAACATATTAAAATTTTGTGGATATATATTTGGTTTAGATTCAGGTAAAAACATTAGAGTTTTTCCATCTATTAACTCTTCTTTTTTTGAACAAGCTAGCAAATTGTAGAATAGTTAAAATAAGTAATTATAATTAATGTCAATTGTTATGATTTAACTGTGTACTCCTGAATAAATAGCAATTAGAATTATATAATAGATGGCAGAACAATACAATTAATTAAGACATCGATAAAATAAATAAAGAGATTAAATTAATAGATAATCAGAAAATATAATATAATAATTATTTTAGAGATAGAATTCTGTTAAAGATTTAATGATGTAATCAGATACTTTTGGATCCACATCCATGGATGAATTTGAATTAAATCAAGAAGACTTTTTATGGATTCGTAAAGTTGATTAAGAAGTACTTTCATAATGCTTATAAACTCTATTTATGTATTAAGTTTAATAAGAAAGCAAAATTAAATAATCTGATATTTTAGATAAGGAAATTAGTATGAAATAAAGTAATAATTTAAATTAAAATATTAATAAAAATATTCTTGATGATGATCCTATTGATTTAGATGATTTGGGAATTATTGAAGTTGATGATGAAGAATGGAATGAATATGATGATCTAAGAAAAATACCAATATTAAAAGAAAGAATTAAAACTATATCACCTCATATTGGTAGTAGAACTCCAAATGTAGGAATAGGAAAACAAAATTAAGAGAGAAGATCTAGTGGAAATAGATAAGTTTTTGATTAAAGGAAAGGAGAGGTAGAAGATTAAGTTTTGAAGACTTTAAGACCTCATAATTAAGTATTTCGACCTTTAACACCTCCAATTGGATAATAACCATAATAGAATTTTTCAGGAACAACTGAAATTTAAAGAGATATGTAATTATTTTCTGATTATATGCTATAAAATCCATAACAATTTTAGAAAATTATGGAAGAAATTAAAATAAATAATAATACAAATTCATAATCTTAATTATAATAACCTATAACATAAATAGAATAACAAGATTAATAATTTGAGAATTCAAGAAGGAGAGTTGATGAATTAGAATTTGATCCATAATTCTCAAATTCAAGTTAAGATGAAATTATTGATGAACCTTAACTTAAATCTAATTAGTAGTATAATATTAAATAAATTTTAGACATTAATAAAAAAAGAAGAAATCTAAAAAATAACCTTCTGTTAAGAAATTAAAATCCCCAACTTTGTATCATTCTTAAAAAATATCAAATTCTTAATTGGTAGGAAAAAGTGATGAGAAAATAAAAAAAAAGAGTAAAACTAAATAATCTTGAAGTTTTATTAAATTAACTTTAAAATTTACTAAAATTCTTTAATTTTAATATAATCATAATTTCTCTGAATGTTTAATTAATTCAATGATTTGTTTGAATTCACTATTTTCATTTTATAGTAAATTTAAAGGAGTATCAAATTCAATAATATTTCCATCATCAAGAACCATTATTCTATCAGATTTCATAATAGTAGTAACTTTATGCGCAATTGTAAGAATTGTACATTAAGATAGGTTTTATTCAAAAATCTTATTAAATATTTATATAATATTTACATCTTTAATCTTTTCTTCAGTTGGACCATCTATACTGGCTGTAGCTTCATCTACTAAAATAATATTTTAATTATCTAATAAACATCTTGCAATGTTTAATAATTATTTTTCTCCTTAACTTAAATTACTACCCTAAACTTATATTTCACTAAGTAATTCTTAAAAAATAGTAAAAATAAATACACTATTATTTAAATGATTCAAGATCAAATAATTAACAAATCTCACAAACTTTAAGTATAGTAGAATCATCATATTTATTTTCTGGATCTAAATTATTTCTAAGTGATCCCATAAAAACAAGTGGATCTTATGGGATAATAGAAAACTATTTTCTAAGTTCAGCAATTTTATAAGCATTCATATTTTTTCCTAAGATATTTATTGATCCATCAGTTTAATCTAATATTTAAGTCAAAGCTAAGATAATAGAGCTTTTTCCTGCTCCTGTTCTTCCTACTATTCCAATCTAACAATAATAGGAATAATTACTTTTTCATTTAATTTAATTGAAAAACTCAGATTAGAAAGTATGCATTTGGAATTAGGTCTATATTAAAAAGAACATTGATCAAATTCAATCGCATTTATAAAATTTTCATTCTTTTGATTCTCATTTTCATCAGAAGGAGTAATAAAACTATTGTTCCTCTCTTCTAATTGAATGTTACTTAATAATTATATATTGTTAATATACTTTGCTAAATGAAGACATCTTTCAAAAGAGATACCATACATTTGAATATTACCATATGAAACTGTTGCATTTAAGAGTAATTAAGAGACAACTTGCATTTGTGACAAAACCATATTTGTCATTTTTTAAGTTTTGCCAGGATATAAAAACTAAATATGAATCATATATTTACACATATGATAAATAGTATTGTTTAAAATATATTTGTTAATGTTCCAGCTAATGATTAATACCAATATTAGAAACCATTCAAACAGATTTAATTACCTAAATCAATATCTACATTTTCTTATTGTTATTTTATAATCTTTTCATATGGTACACTTGTTCTAACATATGAACTACCTCTAACTATTTATTAAAATAGACTAAAAACTGGAGATTTTGAAACTGATTCAATTCTTGTAACTTCTCTTAAACATCTATAATAGATGATTGTTAAATAAATAATGAATATAAAGAAGACTATTAATATTGGAAGAGCAATAACATTTAAATAGAGATAACAAGCAATTAAAGGTAATAAGAGAGTTGTTAACCAACTTGTAAGATTGTATACTTCATTAGGAAACAATAAATCAATATTATAAATGTCTTTACTTAAACGATTCATTAATCTACCAATAAGAATAGTATTATAAAATTTAGTGTATGAAGCATTTACTAAACTGTTAATAACTTTTTCATGTAATTGTTTAGAAGTCTTTAAACCTCTTTATAAAAAGTATAATTTCAATAGTACTACAACAGTACATGTAGGAAATTAAATGATTAAGTATGCAACTAATGCTATTGATCGAAATTCATCATCACTTACTCCATCCATAGCTAATTTAGAATTTCCAAACATTTAACCAGAAACTGTTGTAACAAAATAACCTAATATGATAATAAACAACCAGTATTTCCCTAAATATTTATATATTTATTTAAAAACTTATTTAGAAATTGATCCTTATTACTAATCTTCTTCAACAATTAGACTTGCTCTTAATTCTTATTTTTAATCTGCTTCTTTTGGATAATAAGATTCTTCAAATTTAATATCAATATATTCTTTTTATTCATCTGATTATGATTATGAAATATCATATTTAATTTATGCAAATGTTCCTTACTTTACAATACGACCATTTTCAAGAATGTATATCATATCACATTCTTAAAGATTGGAAATTGAATTAGTAAATAAAATTCTGGTTTTATTTTTCAAATATCCATTAAAACATTATTAATGTATTTAATATTTTACTTTAATATCTAAAGCACTTAATGGATCATCTAACAAATAAATATCTGCATCATTATAAACAGCCCTTGCTAAATTGATTCTTTTTTGTTATCCTCCAGATAAATTGTCTCCCTTTTCTCCAAGTATTGTTTCATCTCCATTCTTAAAAGATTTCAAATCTCTATCTAATCCACATATCTATATAACCTTCTTATATTTAAGACTATCATAAGCATTTAAAAAAGTAATATTCTATCTTATACTACCACTAATAATCCATGGTTCTTGCATAGCAACTGATATAGAACCATTCAAATTAATTTAACCTCCTAAATTATTTGTTTCCCCCAAAATTGATCTTAAAATGGTTGATTTTCCTGAAGCTGATCTAATTAAATCAATAAATATTAAATACCCTCCTACAAATGCAATAAACTTTCCTTTTCCTATTGATAAATTAATATTAATTCCAAATACATCTCCATTTTCATCTTAATTCTAATCCTCTTTACAATTATCAACAAATTTATCATTATTTTACCAATCAAATTCAGAATTAATGAATTCTATTGAATTTTCATTAGCATTATTATATACTGTAGAGTTTATAGGAATTTCATTTTATTAAAAATAATTTGATAATCTATTAATAGAATTTCTTGAAGTCTAAAAATTTCTTAATTAATTTGGTAACTCACTTAAAAGCATTGCTATATTTTAATAATTTTGCATCATTATTGTTACAATACCAAAATTTAATTCATCAGCAAATAAAAACCAAAATTCATAAGTTGCTACACTTAATGCACATTACATAAAAAGAATTAATATTTATAAATAAACTTAATATTTTAAATATTTTAATTCTTAATCTCTATTGTGTTTTATCTAAAAATTATAATAATCTTACTCTCTCTTCAAAATATTCTTCAAGACAATTTAATTTCAATTATTTTGAGAAGATTAAAGCCTCATCTACAGATTTCATTCTTAGATCCTTACAATTCATGTATCTTCTTTAAATTACACCATAATAATAACCAAAAAGTACTCCAAAAAGTGTTTGGATTATTGTTCCTATCACTGGAACTAAAGCTTACTTTCCTAATGTCATATAAAAGATTGCCACAGTTGCAATTAAAAATATTGGAGATAAAAATAATTAAAAACAAGATGAATAATAATTTGATGCTTGCATTATATCAACTTATAGTAAATTAATTAGTTCTCCACTTGAATAATGTTAAGATCTAATGACTGGAAATTTTAAAGTTTTAATTAGAATTTATTATTATAAAGCTCCTTAAATCTTTATACTTAATAATGACTATTTATTTAATATCAATTTACTTATTAAAAAAGTTAAAATGGCTTTAACAAGGATATTGCAAACATATAAATAAAGAACAATAATGAGAATATAAGCATTTTTTATATTGAAGGCTTTTCATCATCTGTTTCATAAATAAAGAATTTTTATGACTATTCAGTTATGAATGGTTAACAAAGAAATAGTGATACGCTTATGAAATAAAATACTAAGCATACACATAATTAACCTTTGATATTCTGATGATAAATTACCAATAAAAGACAAAAATAATGATTTTTACAAACCATTAAAGGATATAAAGTATCTAGAAAAATAGTAGTGAAATCTTTTAAAAGAAACTATTGATGAATCACTTTGATTGATCCTATATAGATCTTACTAACGCAAAGGTTGATTTTTACCAATCTAAATTTGAAACAAATATCTTACGAATAATAATGGATAAACCCAAGTGAATAGCAATTATTAATACCAAATTTACTTTTTCATTTGAGTGACACTTTTATCAAGCAATCCTGTATTTGTAGGGTGTATAGAAGACATTAAAATAATATAAAAAATGAAATAATATGGAATCCACATAATATTATTATAATCAAAATAACTCTATATATAAAATATTTCATTATGATATAAATATAAATTAAGAAATTAATATTTATGATTTTTATACATTATAATTAAACAAGTTATAATTATTATTTAGAATATTAATACTTAAAAAGTTATTTATGTTTGAATGGATATTTCAAAGAAAACAAATATATTTAATATAAATGATTAAAAAGTAATAATTAGAGATTAAGAATTCTAATAATATATATGATATAAAAATTAAAAATATTTATTTTAATATTAAAATGGATAATGAAGAAGCTGTTTAAATATTGATATTAAAATCCGAATAATAAATTAAAATGATTAATATGCTCAATTCATAACTTGAGAAATCGAATAATGAAAAATCTGAATTGAGATTTCAAGTATATATGAATTATTAAATAATCAGCTTATAGCTTTATAAAATGATAATATGACACTTAGAAGAGAAAAAGAAGGTTTATACTTTCAACTTGAATAATTGTAGAAGTAATTAACAAATTTTGATCAGAAAAAAGATAATTAAATTGTATAATCAAATTTAGTTGAATAAAGTTTAGAATAAGAAAATAAGAGAAATGATTCTGTTTAAATTAAATAAGAATTATTTGAAAAAGAATATCATAAATTATTAAATGAAAACTCTAAAATATTGTAAACAGTGTAAGATTTATAAGGAAAAAATTAATTACAATCCATAAAAATTGAATAACTGTAACATCAAGTATTAGAAATATAAAATGAAATCAATTTTAAAGAAGCACTTATCTAAAAAAAAGATCATCATATTTAAGATTATGAAAAATAAATATCTCATATAATTGATGTATATCAAGAGAAAATCTTTGGATAAGAACATCAATTATAAAAAATGAGAGATTTTATGCTATAAAGTTATCAATAAAATGGACATGATAATTAAAATAATTAACCTGAAATTTCTAAGCTAATATTAAATACAGAGAATATGAATCAAAATGCAAATATATTATTAAGAAATGATTAATAATAAAGATAATAACCATAAAATTCTGTCCCTCCATTATAACAGTTGCCAGTATATAAATGAATAATATTAATAGTTATCTGCTGAGAGATATAATACAGACATTAATGAACTTTAAGCACAATCATCTGGTAGACACCAAATTAAACAAAGTATAAACAATCCAGGACAAATGAGATAATCAAATGAATAAAATACCTTTTAATTCAACACTGTTTAATCTGAGTTTAGTAGTATATCTCAACCAAAAGTATCTGAAAGATTTAAATATAGTGATTATAATTGAAATTAAAATTGTTAAATTTCTTATTAATTTAAAGATACAAAACTTCATAAATATATAACAATTATTATAAAATAATTATATTAAATATTAAATTCTAATAGTTATAATTTTATGAATAAATTTTATATTTCTTTTTAAAATTAACTTAATTATTTCCTTTATATATATAAAATGATGATTATTTAAAATTAGAAAGGAAGAGATTAAAAAAAAGATAATTAAATAATTAAAAGCTCGTATAATAATTATTCATTTAAATTATAATGTGATATTATTTTGAAAAATAATTTTAGGAATATTTTATTTAAAATTTTATATTGATAATAATGAATTAATTAATATATATATATGTATATCTATAAAGCAGGCATAGTTTTATTAATGATAAGAATTGGATTATGTGAAGATCAACCAATTTCAACCAATTCAGACATTAGTGGAACAGCATTATCAGTGTTCTTTATATTCTTTTTTTTGGGGATTGGATCCTTCATGAAGGAGATTAATAAGAAATTGAAGGTAAAATTTATGAAAATTTCTATAGATTCCATTTTCTCCAATGTTGTTTGTTTTGGGATTGTTTTTCGGATTTTATTGGGATTCATTAGGTCTTATAGGTCAAAGTTGTAAAAAGATTAGCGAAATTGAACCGGTACTAATTTAGGGATGTATGTTTTCAGATTGGAGTATTGTTGATTTTCCTACCAACGTTAATTTATGAATCTGGTTATAACTTCGATTGGCATTTATTCAAGAGACTGTTCGCTTAGACTGCAATATTGGCATTTCCTTGCGTGATAATTTTATCTACATTATTGTAATTATCGGTAAAAGTATTACTAAACTATGGGGATGACTATTTCACTTGGGAAAGCGCATTCATGTTTGGAGCAATGTTGAGTTGTACAGATACGGTTGCAGTATTGGCTGTTTTAAAGGAGAGTGGAGCATAGAAGAGATTTTAGAGTTTGATAGAAGGAGAAAGTTTGTTAAATGATGGAGCTTGTGTAATGTTATTTTAGATATCTTATGGAATAGTTAGAGGAAGATCTGCATCAGCATTTGATGTAGGATCTTTATTTTTTACATTATGTGTAGGTGGAACATTGATAGGATTATTATTCGGAATGGCATGTGTTTATTGGATAAAGAAAATAGCAAATGATGAGATACTGGTATTAAATATAACAATAGTCTCAGCCTTTTTAGTATATTTTATATCTGAGAATGTTGATTTCGGAGTACACATATCTGGTGTATTGGGATTGGTATCTTTAAGTTTATTTATGGCAGCATTTGGAAGATCTCGTATATCTCATGAGGCAGATCATGCATTAAGAGAATTTTGGGAATATGTTGTATTTGCAAGTGAGGTTATCATTTTTATTTTGGGTGGAATTATTGCAGGAATTAGAGTATTTAAGGATGAAAGTGAAATAACATAATTGGATTTTTACAAAATGATAGCTCTTTGGTGGTGTTTAATGGTATGCAGATTTATTTCCATTGCAGTATTCTATCCATGGCTTAAAAAATTAGGCTATGGATTAACATGGTCTTAGATATTAGTCTTAACATATGGAGGATTGAGAGGATCTATAGGTATAGCCTTTGCTTTAATTGTTGCTAAGGATGAATCATTACCAACTAAATGGAGAGATATTATATTATTTCATATGTCAGGAATTGCTGTTTGTACTCTTGTAGTAAATGGTACTACTCTCTCTTTATTAATTAAATTATTAGGATTATCTACATAATCTGATATAAGAGAAAAGATTTATTCTAATTTCTTAACTAAGTTGAATGAAGAAATTGAATAGGAATGTAAAAAAAATAATGAATTAAAATATTTAAAAGAAGCTGATGTTGAATATGTTAAAACTCTTAGTGGTTATAAAGTCTATTAATCAGATTGCAATTAAATTATTGATAAATTGGCTAAACATGAAAAGGCATAAAAAGAAATTCAAATGAAAAGCATTCATTAACCATTAATGGATGATGAAGAAGATTAAGAATTAGATTAAAATCTATTAACAGAAATCAGAAGAATCTTTCTTATGGCATTGAAGGGAATCTATATGGAATAATTTGAATCTAATCAATGTAGTCCTGATACAATTATTCTTTTGACTGAAAGTGCCAATTTAGATCTTGATAATGATAAAGAACATATGAATTCATGGGAATTCTTATAAAGTTAGTTTTCAGAAAGATATATAAATTTACTATTTTATATGAAAGATAAATTTCTAATTGGTATTCTAGCTAGAAATCAATTATTTTCATATATCTATACAATATATGATGCTGTTTCAGCATATATTGAAGCAATTAAAATTTTAAAAGAGGAAGCTTCTCATTATCATTTTTCATAAAATCTATTGCTAGAAATCTTAAATGAAGTTGAGGATAATAAAAAGTCTGCAATTTCTTATTTAGAAGGATACTTAGAAGTATCATTTCCTGAAATTTCAAGGGAATTACATACAAAAAAAGCTGCCTTTGAAATTTTAGAATTTGAAAAATAAGTATTAAGGAACAACCTACAATCTGGTTAATTAAATGATAAGGAATTTTTGAGAATGAAAAGAAATATTGATAAAAAAGTTAAAAATTTGAATGAATTAAATCCTCCTTGGCAAATGCCTTCATTGATTGATATACTTACTTAACATGAATTATTTAAGTCTCTTACATAAGCTAACATACAAAAATTGTTAGAGGGTTCAAGAGAAGATTCCTTTGGCAGAGATTAATTAATTTTTAAAGAAGGAGATAGAGCAAATGAAATCTGCATAATAACTAGAGGGGCTGGAAATGAGTTCAGTGATAGATCAAAAATTAGAGAGAGAAGAACTTTAAATGAGGCTACTCCAATTTATATGTTGGTAGCACCTTCTATTAGATATTAAACATCATTAGTGGCTGATTGTGTCATCAATGCCACATTTATTAAAATCCAAACTTTGTAAATGATTATGAAATAAATTCCAGAGTTTGAAGAAGCTATTTGGAGAAATTCAATTCCTTTATTATGTAGAGTATATAGTGATCAATTTAAGCCTTTATGCAATTTAAAAATCAATTAGATTGCAGAAATTGTATCAAAATCAGTTTTTTAGAAGATAAAAAAAAATTAATTAATCAGATTTGAATAGGGTGGAATATTATTAAAAGGTATTAGTTGTTTTTATCATATAAAGGTACACTGTGTGAGGGAAAGGAAAGTATTTAGGAAGCATTATCAGAAGATGAAGATGCCTTGAAGAACTCAGAGGAGAATTAAGATTCAACATAGAAAGATGCTCTATGTTTGATAGGTCCAACATCTTCTCCTTTAAGGGCTAGAACTGGAATAATAGTTTTATTATTCAAACATTATTAATTGCTTGAATAATATAATCAATTGAATCAGAATATTAGTGAAGGAGCTAAGAATTCAAATAGAAGATCTAGCAAATCAGATTTATAGAAAAGATCTTTAACAATGATACATTGAAAAGTGAATTTTGATTAGAATAACTTTAATAATTTAAATGATATTCTTATCAACTTTAATCAAAGTTGCCTCAGTGACAACTATAGTCTTGTTGGCTAGTGGATCCACTTATTATTATTTTTAGAGTGAGAATAATAGTAAGGTAGAGACAAAACACTTAAAGGGAAATCACGCACATAGCACACAATTTCTTCATGGTAAGATGGCCGAAGAAGAAGGTCATATATGCAATCATGGACATTTCATTAAGGATATAGAAATAGAAGAGCCAGAACGTCCAGCAGAAATCCCATTAGAAGCAAGATTATCACATGAATAAATGCTAATTAAGAATCATAAATAAGGAAATTGGTAAACAATCAGAATAAAGACTGATTATTCATCATTTTAGGTATGAGATAGATATAATGATTTTAGGCATCATAATAATAGGCTGATTTCATTGAGAATAGATTAGTGAAAGCAGCAACTGGATTCTTAAAAGCCGCCATAAAAGTGTATCCATCATCCAAGTTATTTTTGAGTGGATAATGTGGTACAGTAACTATTCCAAGCTCATTTAAAAGTGGAGTGACAGGAGTTGATTTGGTATTATTTGTTACAGCCACAACTTCATAAGATTCTTGGGTAGCAAGAGCAGGAGCATGTAGATTGGATCCAACAACATTAAGACCTACAGCTGGTTCATTAGAATTCAATCTTAAATATTTTAATCAACTAGATTTTAGTAAGTTAAGTGAAGGTAAATGGTTTAAATGGATTTAAACTACAATCCATGAAATGACTCATGTTCTAGGATTTAGTAGTGGATTATTCCCATATTATATTGATCCTAATACTATGTAGAAATTAGGAGTCAGCTAAATAGTTAAGACATATGGAGGAAGAGATTGGATTATTTTGCCTAAAGTAGTAAATGCAGTCAAGAGTCATTTTGGATGTTAATCTGCTTGGGGAGCTCCATTAGAAAACAATGGAGGATAAGGAACAGCAGGAAGTCATTGGGAAAGAACTAGTTTTGGTAATGAAGCAATGACTGGATCTGAATTCCCAGATTCAGTATTCACACTATTCACTTTCAATTTACTTGAATCCACAGGATGGTATAATATGGATCATAAGTAATCTGAACCATTCAATTGGGGAAAGGATGAAGGTTGTCCTATAGCTCAAGGACAATGTGTAAAAGGATTAAGAGAATTCTGTACAGCAGGTAGTGATGGATGTTCCTCTGATTTCACTGGTATTGCAACATGTTCATAAAGTGATGTATTAACTGATGGATGTGGATATTGGAGAGCTTATGGTAATTCTGATTGTAGATATAACTCTGATTTTACAAGTCAATTGGCATAATATGGAGGATATTATGGAAATGATGGCAAGTGTTTCTATACAACTTTACCTACTAAAATAGGATTCTAAGGAGTGGTTTCTGATTGTTTTAAAGCTGTTTGTTAAGATAATGTTGTAACATTCTCCATTTCTAACAAGAGTTATTAATGTATTACATCAGGATAAGTATTTATTTAAATATATATATATTAGACCATAAATGTTAAATATTCTTATTACAGTGCAACAGTTACTTGTCCAGATGTCAAACATTTCTGTAATACCCAAAGAATTTGCCCTAATGCTTGCAGTGGAGTTGGTACATGTAGAGGAACTACATGTTATTGTTGGTCTGGATATAGTGGAGCAGATTGCTCTGTATCTTCATGATTATCATAAAGATCAATTAATAGATTATCAATAAAAATATTTATGGTATTCAATCAATTAGATATTCCCTATTCTAAACTATAAAAGGCACCTCTTCTATTAGTTAAACATTAATAATTTCCTTCTTCAACAATTTTACCATCTTTGAACACATATATCATATCAGAATCCTAATTATAAATTTATAATTTACTTTTATAGTAGAGATTCTATGAGCAATTGCCACTGTTGTTTTTCCTTCCATTAATTTATTCAAACTATCCTGTACTAATTATTCACTTGCAGCATCCAAGGCACTTGTAGCTTCATCAAGAAGTAAAATATTTGAGTCTCTAAGAATGGCTCTAGCAATAGCTATACGTTATTTTTATCCACCTGATATTTAAGTTCCTTTTGGTCCTACTTGTCTTTAAAATCCTTATCCTCTTTATTTCTCATTACCCTTTTCTTCTACTTGGGCTTCTTCAAATTAATTTTTAATTATAAAATCATAGGCATTGGCTGTTTTTGCTGCATTTTCAATTTGCTCCATATTTATAGATGTTAAATTGTATTAAATATTTTCTCTAATAGTACCATTAAAAAGTACAGGTTCTTATGAAACAATGGCAAATTATCTTCTAATATATCTAATATCATAATCATTAATATCAATTCCATTAATTGTTATAATTCCTTAATCAGGTTCATAAAATCTCATCAACATTTACATAAGAGTTGATTTACCACATCCAGAGGGACCAACAAAAGCAACTTTCTATCCTTACTTAATAGTTAAACTTAAATTTTCAAATACATTCTTGTCTCTTCCAGCATATTTAAAAGTAAGATTATTTAATTATATATCACCTGTAATTGATTATACCAATCTTTTTTTTTACAATCTTACTTCTCTCTAATATTCATCTTCACTATCTAAAATTTCAAAGATATTTTTGCTAGCATTTTTGGCAGCTCCTATATCTCCAGCAAATGCAGCATTATTCCCTGCCCCCATGGTAGCAAAAGTTAAAGAAAATATTGTTTTAAACATATCATTTACACTTAAATTAATATCTCTACAAAATACAGCTCCTACATAAAAGATTATAGCATTCATGACGAACATATTCATTTATGAGAATCCCATAGCCAATCCTGCTTTAAAACCTTTAGATGTAGCTTATTCAAGTGGCATTTGAACTTTCTTTTCATAAATACCAAGAATTATCTACTCATTACCAAAAGAGAAAACAGTTCTAATATTTGTGACTGCTTCCATTATTAGATTTCCTGAATCTTTATAAGCCTCATCAGTCTATGATGAAAAACCTTACATAATTTTAGCCTACAATACACCAGAAATAAATGAAAATGGAGTGATTCCCAATGTGACTAGAGTCAATGCCCAACTACTTGTAAAAGCAATAGTTAATCCACAAACCAAAGATGCTACATTAGCAAGATTAATTCCAATTATTGAAGAAGTTAAGCCATTTATAAGTTTACAATCAACAGATAATCTACTGGTTAAGGTTCCTGCATTATTTTTAGGTTCATCAAAAAAAGGAATGGGCATTCTTAAAAGTTTTCTAAATGTATCTGATCTTAATTTTAGAGTAAGTCTTTCACCTACATAACTTAAACAAAAGGATTGAATTGTCCATAAAGTTAATGCACAACATCCAATAATAAAGAAATATAAGGCATTTTTATCTGCTTCTCCCCTAACAAAAGCCATCTTTTCACTTCTTTCTTCATCATTATAATTTTTAGGATTTGAAAGAGCAAGTACTGTGATCATATCTGATAAGAATATTGAGAATATTGGAAAAGTGCATCCATTAGCCATGGCTGCTAATACTCCAAGAAGAAACTGAAATCTTTCGGATTTATTATAACTGAATAATCTACCCATTTATGCATCTGGTTCCTTTTTTTTAACTTCTATTTATTCCTTATCTGCAACTTTATCATATTGAGTATTTTCTGTCTATCCTTTTACAATTAAATCTAATTCTTTTAATTATTTAAATTGATCAACTGCTTCTTCTGCAATATTTTTCTTATCTGCAACATTCATTTAAATAATCTTTTGAGTGTTTGTTGTATCATTAGGTTTAGTTAAACTATCTAATATTATTTTTTTGCTTCTAGTATGTATTTATGATTGACTTAACTACTCTTCTTCTTGATTCTGTACTTGATTTTTAGCTAAAATTTCATATTTTCCATGTAAATTCATTAGTTCTTAATGATTTCCCATTTCAATTACTATTCCTTTATCAATAACATAAATTAAATCTGCATTTTATATGGTACTCAATCTATGAGCAATAACAATAGTTGTAATTCCTTGAGATACTTCATCTAAAGTCTCTTAAATTAATCTTTCATTAGTTCTATCTAAGGCACTAGTGGCTTCATCCAATAATAAAACTTATGGTTTCTTTAAAATAGCTCTGGCTATAGCAATTCTTTATTTTTATCCTCCACTCAATTAACCTCCTCCTATACCAACATAAGTTTCTAATCCTTTATCCATTTTCTAAACAAAATCCCAAGCATTTGCTTTTTTCAAGGCATCAATCATTTCATTCTCTGTTGCATCTGTCTTACCATACAAAAGATTTTCTTTAATACTTGTAGCAAAAAGAACAGGTTCTTAACCAACTAAACCAATTCTACTTCTTAAATCTACAATATTTAAATCTTTAACATTTATTCCACCAAACAATACTTCTCCCTAATCACAATCATAAAATCTTTCAATTAATTGCATAACTGTAGATTTACCACATCCACTTTCACCTACTAATGCAACCTTTTTACCTGGTGGGATTTTCAAACTTAATCCATTTAAAACTAATTGATCTGGTCTATTTGGATAATTAAATTTTATATCTTTTAATTAGATTTCACCATTAAAATCCAATAATTTTTTAGGATTTGGAGAATTATATATTTTAGGTTTACGATCTAAAACTTCATACATTGTAGCAGCTGCTGCTTAACCTTTTGCAAAGTTTTATATGCATGGACCTGCTTAACCTAATGAAAATCCACCAGTAACAACACTAAAATATATTGTCATCACATCTCCTACTGTATAAACAGAATCTTAATTTGGATTGTAAGTCTATTTTATTAATTTCTATATACTTAATCTGCAATCAATTTAGCACCATACCAAAAACCCAATGCATAAGACCATAAACTTGCTGCCCATATTAATCCAATTGCTATACCTACTCCAAAATCATATTTTGTTGTCTTATTTGCAGCACTCTACAATAATTAATAGTATTTTTGATGTTCATAATCTTCCCCATCTAACATTTTAATTGTTTTTATTCCATTTATTGCTTATTCTGCAATAGCTCCTGCTTCTGAATAAGCTGATTATGTAGCCAATGCAGATTATTAAATTATCACTGAAAACACAGCTGTTATAATAGATATAACTGGAAGAGTCGCTGTTATTACAATTGCAAGTTACCAACCCCTAAATTATTTATATATTTTAATACCAAATGTATCCATATAGAAAACCAAAAAATGTCATAGAAAATGTCATAATGAAAGTTGGAACTTTTTCTCCTATAGCACCTTACACAGCAAAAGATTCATTGGCTACTTTGCTATTTAATTCATTTGGATTTATTGTATCAAACCATCCTACCTCTTGATGTAGAATTGCTTTGAAATAATTTTTTCGAAATTCTATTCCCTATCTTTCTCCAGCTATCATCCAAGTAGCAAACATAGTAAATGATAATGTACCAGTTGCAATAGCTACCAATAGAAACCATCTATAAAATTATATCTATTTTATACATTGCATTCCATCCAGCTTATCTAACCATTTCATCTCCTGCCTCCTGAAATGAATTAACCATTGAACCAAAAATCAATGAAAAGGAAGGAATAGCACCTCCATTCAAAAATGCTGCAACAGATCCTAAGACCATCAATACAATATCTCTATTTTTTGCATATCTAAATAATTGAAAATATGGAATCATTTTTTGTTTCTCTCCTTCTCTTTATCTATTTTCTCTATTCTCTATTCTATTAACTTTTGAAAGTCCTCTCTCTTCATCTTCCATATTTGTAAAATTTATTTCTGATTTTCCTCTATACTAAATCTATCCCTTTATTTATTCTTTAATCAATCTTTCTATAAAATGAAATCATAGATTCCACTAAATTTTATAGAACTTCTGAATTAATATCTCACCTAAATATAATATATTAATTGACAAAAAACTAAATGTTATTCATTCTATATCATTTATTATTTTTCATAAATCCTTGTTTGATCCAAAAAATAAATCCAAAAATCTCTTATAGTGTGACATTTCAAACTTAATAAATTATAACATTCTTTAATTTTTTATTTTTCAACCAGATTTCAATAATTTAGAATCATTTACTAAATACAAATACTTTTTATAGTAATTCAATAGCATAGATTAATAAAATAATTTAATTAATCTAGACAATAAAAATGATGTTTAAAAATATACAAATATTACAATTGAAACTTACATAAACAATAAGTTAATGAAAAATCATGACATCATAATAAAGGAAAGAGGCCCTTATGATGGAACAAAAAAATTATCTCTTATTGAAGTAGTTCTATTAGGAGTTTGCGAGGCTATTCTTCTTCTATTCGGACTAGGTTATAAACTTTTATGAAATTGTTATTCTTAAACTTTAAAATCCAATTAATCTTCCCAATCATTTGCAGATGTACTGAGTTTTCTTTGATTAATACATTTTATATCTAATTTTAACACTTCTTTTTTAGGAGCATTAAGTTTATTTTCTACTTAATTAGTTACAATAGATTGTTTTTATAAAGTAATTTTCTGTTCTATTTCATCAAAATTGAGGGTATTTATTTTTTAGAATAATTCCTCAGGGAGTTAAATCAATTTTTTAATCTCCAAAAATCTTTTAATTTATTTAATGGCTCTTATCCTTTTTGTTTAATCATCTTATTTATTTAGAGATTCATATAAGAATATTATGTCTATAATTAATTTAATGGTAATGCATTTTATTATAGGCACATCTAACTTAAGAATGAGAACTTCAAGTTATCTATGCATTTTATACACAATATTGATCTATTCGTAATTGTTAGAGAAATTCTTAAGATAACTACAATAGAGAAATGCAACACTTTATAGAACAGCATCAGCAGTACTCTTTTAAGAAAGTTCAATTGTTTTATCTGTCACATATGGAACTAAGAATTGTCTTAGCTCATGAACCAAATAGTAAGACTTAAGAGCAGTAACAGTTTTTTGTGGATGCTGCATTCTAAGTATGATTTTTTTAAGTGCTTCTTAAGAGTTTACATTATTAAATTCTCCATCAAGACATCTTGAGAGAATCTATTATAATTCTTTTTGGTACAAGTATGTGTTTTTGTTTTGGAATATCATCAATTAAACATTTGAGCCAAGAAGTCTCCACCATATCCTTATTCAATATTCGCATATTTCGCTTAAAGTTATTGAACATTAATATTGAATATAAATTTATTAGATTATTAAACATAGCCGAGATTAGTATATAATAAATATAAAGCACCTCTGTTTATATAAATATATATATATAAATATATAATATAAATGGAAAATAAATAGTCCCTTTAAATTCACATAAACTTAACTTAGTTTATTTAAAAATAGAACAAAGAAGAATAATCAGCAAAGTTATATGAAGATTGGCATCAGTTAATAAAACTAAAATTATAAGGCAGCAAATAAGATGATACTCGCAAATTAATTTATGGAAGATTATCAGAAACTTAATAAAAGAGTAGAAGATTAACACCAAATCAGACTATATAAAAAGACTAAGATATCATTAAAGATATATAAAATATTAAGTTTAGATTGCATAAAATAGATTGAACTATTTAAAGTAGAAAACTATAAAAAAATACAAAATTTTGAATGAATATTATTTGTATTCATTATTATCAAACAATAAATGTACAAAATAATATGAATCAATTTTAAATTCAAAAATATGAATTATTAGAATATGCAAGTAAAAAACCTAATTCTTATTTTATTTTGTTAATATTAATTTTATTAGATTTTTTTCAAATTTCATATGATATTATTATCTCTTTTTAATATAAATCACTAATAAATTAATCATTCAATAAATATATTAAAAATTATAAAAGATATAATGATTAAATTGATTATAATAAAGTATCTATTTAGTTGTTCTATTCTAATTATACTATATTTTCTAATATTTTATCATATACTTAAAAATAGTTTCCTATTTCTTTATAGAATTATGACATCATTTTTATTGAGATTTCAAAAAATAGAGATTAGATTGCTTTATTCAAATATAGTTCAAATAAGTGATCTAGCAACTATCAACATCAATCAATGAAGTATGATGTTTAGATATTGTATTAAAAATTTTATATTTATTAATGGGGAACCACAATTGTTTTTCAACAGAAAACCTTTAGGACACTTACAAATTGTCAATGGTAATTTCCTAAATTATACTTAGATGCAATGGTATGTTGGGGTAGAAAAAGAAGTTTAAAAATTAGGATTTTATGTAAATGTGAGATCTGATCATCTTCATAAACAAAACTTTATTCAATTATATTAAATAGTTAAACCATAATATGAAGAAATAGTTACTTTGAGTACAACAGAATCTCTTTTTGCAACTGAGTTTGAAAATATAAAAAGATCGAAGAAAACTATGGATCCCTTTAAAGAATTTCATGTTACGACTTTAATATAAGACAATGACTCTTCTTTATAATAGTTTGAAAAACAAGTACTTTAATAACTATCAACATTAAATGGTTGTTTATTAGAAATTTTTCAATATTTTAGACAAACTTAACTGCCTAATTGCAGTAATTAATTGGATACATTTATTCTTAAATTTCGAGATTCATTTGTTTAAGTACATAATTATAAATATTTAATTTAGATCTTAATTCATTATTATGATTTGAATTTATTTGCTTCAATAAACAAATGTAATTTCTTGAACACATCCTCTCTTTAATGTTTAGTATCTAATATGATATTTAATGATCAAGTTGCATCTCATATTTATTAAATAAAAAAGTAAGAATAGAAAGAAGAAAATTAAAAAATACATAATAAATTATCATTATTCAAAGATAAAACATTAGCTGATTTTGGAATTTCTATTAAATATTGTCTAGATTGCACTACAAGAGAGTATATATAAAGTAAATTATTATCTAAAGTTAATACATGTACTCAAAGTTCTTAGATTATTATAAAAGATACTTTTGAGACATTAATAATAGAAGATGTTGATTCTATTTAATTACCATCTAGACCTTAAGTTAAATTACTATAAGGAACATTTTTTCAATAATCTCCATTTTAATATGCTATTGAAGCTTTAAAATTAATTTAATTTCGATAAACACCTCATCATAAAGTTAAATAATTAATCACTTGTTTTAGATTTATATACTTTGCCATTATAGATTATTATAATTATTATACAAAATAACCTTCAATAATAAGTACTGATGAAATGATACCAATATTTCATTATGTACTTTGTAAATCTTCACTTTAAAATCCTTATACACATTTTGAGATTATGTAAAAATACTTAGGAAATTTAGATGGAGTTGAAGGATTTTATTTAGCTATAATGGAATCATCATTTAACATAGCTTGAAAATATTTTTATTATTTGTATTTTTTATTCTCTTATATATATATATATATTTATAAATATTATATATTTCTTATAGAATTATAAAATGTTTTAAGAAGAAGAAGATGTAAATATGAAATTCCAAGGCATATAAAAATAATTCGATAAGTATATATATGAATTTCATATAGATTATAATTTGGATTGAAAATTATATCTGATAAACATTCAAAATAAATAGAAGAAAATACCTTAAAAATTTAAGAATTAGAATAAAAGATTAATCAGTTAATATTTTATAATAATATTAGACTACAATTAGACAATGAAAAAAAATAATAAAATATCGATAATTTAATGATTGAATAATAAAAGTATTTAGAGAAAATATGAATCTAGATTAATGAGTGATCTTAAAAAAATTTGGAATCATATGAGTAAGATATTGAAAACACAAAGAATTGATTCACAAATGACTTCAACTCTCTAAATTGATTCAGACCAATTTTCAAAACTGTATGTTTATATACAAATTTAGTTAATTAGATTTACCTTAGTAAACTAAATAAATCATTCAATAAGAAATATAAAATAGATTTGTTCAAATTAAAGAAGTTTTTCTGAAAAAGTCTGAATTTGATGAATATAACCAAATAATTGAAGAAAAATTAGAAACACTTAAATAAAAATTGTATAAAATTTATCTTAAATTATAGATTGTCTCAACCAGAATTGTAATAAAATAATAAAAGAGATTCTTATTAATAAAGTACCAACTCCTAATTTCAATTCCAACCTCTTTCTTAATTAAAAGGCAATAATTTAACAATAAAACAGTATTTATTATTTTATAAAAATAAAAAGATAATAAGAAAAAAAAGAATAAGTTATGATATTAAACACATAATTTGAAGATAAATGATATTTTATTATTATTATATTTTAATATATAAATTTAATGAAAAAAGAAAATACACAAAAGTATATTAAAATATATAAATCAATAATACTATAAAAATGAAGATTAAATATGCCTTATTATTAGTTAATTTTATTATAAATGACCACTACCAATTTTATTTATTATAAGATCAATTTTAATTTATTGAAATATATTCAATTATAATTATATTCAGGTTATATTATTGAAATTTTCAATTATCATTCATTATTTAGAAATATATACTTATTAATGTTTATCTATTATTTTTCCAAATGTATTATCATAGAGTGTTTTTTACTTACCAACTAACTTCATTTTAAAGAATTGAGCTATTTAATTTGTTATATAAGGTTTATTTATATTCAAGTTCTATTTATCAATATTAATAAAATATATACAAAATTCAAAAATTACTTATCCATAAGGATTTATTTAATCTACTATAATTAAAATTATTCATTGTAGAGAAAGGATAATGATAACGGGATTTTCTCATACTTCTTTATGTTTTAACAATTGGAACTCCTAGGTTTGAGACAGGTAGTTTATATAAAATTTAATCTTTGTTAGTTATTTTAAAGTCATGAGCAGTTTTATTTAATTGATTATTAGTTTTTGGAATAGTGAATGGAATACTAGTTATATTGATGATATCTCTTTTTTTGACTTGTTAACTCTTTGTTCTCCTTGAAGATTTTTACTTAAATTCATAAAAATTGGTTTCAGTCTTTCCTACTTATCTATTAAGAATATCAATAGCAATTGATTCATCCAACTTATGTAAATCTTTAAAGTTTAAGCTTTATCTCATCTATCTCTCTATTCTCCAAGTTTAACCACCTATATTAGTTATATCAACAGAATTTTTTTTATTTTCCTCATATGTATGTTCTTTCTAAATAAATTATCCAATATTAATTTATTTAGGTTCAGTAAGATATTGAAATTACAAGTCCTATTTAACAGCCATGAATTTTGGTTTTTTATTTTTTTTATCACTTTCTTTGATGATGTAGATTTACTTCAACAATTTTTATGTTTCAGATGTGTTTAAGATTTGACTATCAGTTTAATCTGTTCTTGTTGAAAGCTACTTAGAGATGCTTTATTATATACGAGCAGATAATTAATTTATATTTTGCATATTTTTATATGAACTTATGAAGTAATTATCTACAGAACTCTGATTTATTTGATAAATATAATAAATAAATAAAATTAGAGTCTTCTAACTATTATAATATATATATATGTTTTTTAAATAAGATAATATTTATTCTTAAGATTGGAATTTCTATTAAATTTTACAATTAAATGTGATCATACCCTAAATTTATAATATAATTTTTATCTTTATATAAATATTTGAATAAACATGTTATTCTAAAGAATTTATTAAATAAATCACTATTTTATGAGTAGATCAAATAAATTATCTATTAATGATTTATGTTCATGAAGTCGTAATATTTTTATTTAAAAAAATTAATATTCTCATTTGAATATCTAAATATTATTTATTTTATTATATAAATTAGTTTCTTAATAATTGATACATATCTCTTTTAATAATTTATTATTATTCATTTTCATTGAAAAATTAGTGTTTTTATAATTCAAGTAATATTCTATTGTATAATTGTCATCTTTAATTTTAATTTCTCTATATATTCCTTTAATTCCCAAATTAAAAATAAATAATAAGGGTAATATAGGTTTTCTTAATTTATTTGATGATTTAAGCCTTTAAATAATAAAATTATTGACTATTTAAAAACCTTGAAAAATTATTAAGATCTCAATTTCTAAAGTTAATTTGAATAAGAAAATAAAATTGATCAATCTTTCAAATTCAAAAAGTATTTATTTTTCTAAGAGCAGTTCATTTTTTGTTTTATATATTTTAATATAAAAAATGTTATAAATTTTCGTTTTTTCTATTTTGTCATAATTGACATTTGGATTTAATGTGTTAAAGCCTTCCTTTGTGGAAAGAAATAGAGTAGAAATGTCATTCAGTTAAAGAATGAGTTACAATTTTGGAAATAATTTTAACATGTATACAAGTGAAGGAGTTGTAATAAATGATAATTCAATATAATTTGAAAAACCAGGCAGATTAGTTATGAATATTCCTTTGGTTGAAGGAATTGATTATGCTCTTTAATTTAAATTGAACAGTTTGAATGCAAATCATATTGCATGTATTGGAATTGGAAGTTAAGGATTCATTTTATCAGAAGTTTTGGGAATTGAAAAAACAAATCTTAGTCATTTTTAATTAGGATATTGTAGTGATGGAACAAATTCTACATAATACCCTGATATGTATACAGATTTTAATGAATTTGATTATTATTCTGATGAAGAATTTGATGAAATAGATTATTCATTTGGTGAATCATAAATGACTAATGTTTTTGGATAAAAAGAATTCTATATGGTTTTAAGAGAGAGATAATTAATATTTATGGATAATGAAGAGTACAAAATTTAGAATAATTTAGTTCTATTTTAACTATTTTCAATGATTTAGATAGAGCGAGAGCATTTGTTCCAATTATTACTATGCATTATAGAAATGAAATATAAAAAAAATTAATAAAAAAAAGAGAGTGTGTTGTAAAAGAGGAATATGCAATTTTATTATAATTGGTAGGATAATTAAATCCATTTAAAAGGGAAATGCCTCCTGAAATGAAAGCTTAGAAAGAATAAGAAAAAAAGAAAAAAGAAACTGATTTAGCAAAAATGTTAAAATAAAAATAAGATGAAAATGAAAATGAAGATGAAAATCAATAAGAAGAAGAATAAGAGAAGAAGGAGGAAAAAGAAGTAACAGATGAAGATATAAAAAAAGAATAACAAGATGCAATTAAAAGAAGTGAAGAAACTAAAAAGATGCATGAAGAAACACAAAATTAAGGTGAAGAATCTAATGATTAAGCAACAATGGCAATTACATAAGGAGAAGAAGAAAATATAAGTGAAGAGAATGCTCTTAATTAATAAGATGATCTATTAGAAGGAGAAGAAGGTTAACTAATAGATTAATAAAATGATGGAGAAAAAGGAGAAAAGGAAGAAGAAAATAAATCAGATTAAATTATTAATAAGGGAGATTAATAAAATGAAAATGAATTGACTGATGAATAATAAGCATAAAAAAATGATGGCAATCAATAAGATACTTAATAAGATTAAATATCAATTGATGGAGATTAAAATTAATCAGAAAATTAACAATTAGAAGATTAAGGAGAATTTTAATCCTCAGAATAGAATGAATAATAAATGAAACCTGAAGATGATACTACTGAAAGTATTGCTAGTGTTTTAGATATTTAATCTCATATTATATATGCTACTTAATTCACTAGAGAAATTGTACCATTAAGAAATAGTGTTGTAGTAGAAAATAAATATACTGTTTTTTAAGATAATTAAAGATTAGCAAAACCATTATAAGATTATAAGAGTTGTGGATATTCTTATTTAGATATTCGTCCTTCATAAAATAATTTTTTTGTTTAAATATAGATTGATAATATTGATGACTTATATGATGCTTATCCTATAGGTTTTGGAGTATATGCTTATTAAATGCTTGATAGATTAAAAGGATGGAGAAATTTAGATGATTAACTTTGGTGTATTGATAAAGAGAGTGAAGATTTATGGCAATTTGGTGCACTTTATAGATCAGATGGTACATTTATTGATAGTTATATGTTTGGGGAATATTTTAAATATAAAGTAGATAAATAAGCATAAAGATAAACTAAAATTAATATTTATTTTTCTAATAAAAATAGAGTTGCATTTAGTTTTGATGATGATAAAACTATTATGTTAACATGTGTAAATCCAAAATTTAAATATTATGTACCTATATTTGAAACTAAAGCTTATAAAGGTGTTCCTTCTATGACATTATTACAATATATTGATGATATATAAATTCCATTTGAATATTCTGATAGCATAGAAAATATTTAAAATGCTTTTAGTAAAATTTTTAGTCTTATTAATAAATTTATAATTGAAAAAAGAGGTTCATTTAATGAAGATGATGATGATTACACTATATCTGGAATAGATGATACTAAAAGTGCATCTATTAATATGTGGGATATTAAATTATATGATTCTTAATATGAATGGTGGATTAAAATTGATGACTTAAAATAAGATAAATAAGATATTAATATGTGTATTGGAATTAACTAAATGAGTTCTGAAGAGATAATAACAAATCTATTTGATAAATAATACAAAGCATAAGTTGCTTATATTTGTGATAAGAATGATTTTATTCATACATTTTTTTAAGAATGTCCTATAAGTTCAAATCCTATTCTATTTGTTCCAGGAACTGTTTTAAGATTTAGATTAAGTGATTATTTGATGGAAGTTTATGATGGTTATTAATTTGCTTATTTCTCTTTAAGAAAAGCTGGAAAAACTGGAGTAATTCCAAGTGCAATCATTAGATCTGATTCCAAAAATAAAATCACATTCTTAAAAGGTCCAATCAATTTTGGACCTAATCCTTTAGCTGATAGAGTTGATTATGAATAATTAAATAGAGAAAACTTTGCTAGTTATGATATATTTACATTCCCAATTTTAGAAAATGCTAAAAATGGATTATTTAAATCTAATACTAATGAACCTCTATTTAAAAAAAATTAAATACCAAAACCAGGAAAAAGAGAACCTCCTCTTGGTAGAAATTATGATATAGAACAAGAAGATTAAAAAATAGAGGAATAAATTTCTAATTAAGAATAAAATTAAGAAGTAGAAAAGAAAAATGAAAATGAAAATGAAGAAAGTCAAAAGTTAACTTCATCTAATGTTCCAACTGAAGCTCATGCAGATATTTGTATTATATTATTTTTACTTTAGATGGAGATACTAATGTTAAATGTTTGATTATATATGAGCATTGTGATTTTGAAGGTCCAAGCAAATTATTATATCCAAATAGATTTGAAGCTGGTCCACCCAATGAATTTAGATCTTTTGAACTTTGTCGTGACACAAAACTCATTGAAATTATTATTGAAGGACATGTTCAAGAAAAGATGTTTGTGTCTCAATCAGTAGAATGTCTCCCTAGTCCATTTTTTGTAGATGAAATTATTATTATATGAAATTATAATATTTTATTAATAATTATTTTTAATATATTATTTATATTATTTAATAACCTATATATATTGATAGTGTCATTTAATTTTATATATCCTTCTCTTATTTAATATTATGAAAAATTCATAAAAAATCATAAAATTTATAAAGATATTTTGAAAACCTATATTTCTTAAATATTTATATTGAAATTTTACTTACTATTTGTAATATGAATTAGAAACTCATTATAAATTAAACATAAAATCACCAAAACATCCAATAAATTATATTACAACTCTTAATTTAAATTATTTTCCCATAATTAATCAAAGTATTAAATATTTTAATTAATATAATTCATATTTCTATTAAAAATAATAAATTTTATTTTAGATGAGTAATCGTTAAAAATAGAATGTAGATTAATTACTTTATGAGGATCAAATTAAGTTTGATAATAAAAATGCTTTATTAAGGAATAAAGAATCGCCAAAAAAAAATTTCAACTATAACTTATCCCCATAAAACGATTAAAAGCCTGAACTTTATAACTTAGAATCAAAATTACAATAATCTACGATAAAGATAAAATAAATTAAGCAAATAAAGCTTTCATTTATAGATAACAATATTTATGAACAATTAAAATCAACTTACACAGAAGATAATAAATAAAATGAAATTCCAAATAAAAAAACTGATATTGAACCTATCAAACATGAAACAAAAGGGTATATTCGATAAATAAAATAAGATAAAAATAGAAGATTGAAAGTTTTCAAGCATTTGAAGGATTTATATAATAATACTTCAGGTTTGAGAAATGTAGAAGAATAATATAAAAATTATGTAAGAGAAATAGAGGATAAAGCAGCTTTGGATAAGAATTATAGCTTAAATTTAAAAAACAAAAAAATTGTAGGTGAAGTATGTAATGCTTATATCCAAGTCAGAGGAGATGGAAACTGTTTTTATACAGCATTTGGTTTCTAATTCCTTTATCATTTGCTTTTTTCATATTCTGATTAAGAATTTGCTGAATTCATTCATAGAATTTAGAATTAAAAAATGAGATTTAGAATTTAATATATCAAATAATAAATAGATGATTAGTCTATTGAAAAAGATTTGTTTGAGGAATTTATATATATATTAGAGGAACTAAGATCAATAGAAATGGAAAATAGATTTATGAAACTCAAAGAAGAATTTGCTAAATGGTAAATTAATGAAAATGGCGATGGTTTCTTATATTGTTTACAGACTTTATTCTTTAGAAATTTGAGTTATTACTTTTTAGAGTAAAGTGATTTCAAAGATGTTGTTTTAGATAAAGAAAATTTATTAATATGGGAAGAAGAGTGTAACACAAATGAAGTAATTATAAATTTATTGGCAGAATAATTAAAAATGTAATAAATTTAATAGTTATAATTAGTCATATAAAATTATTATTTCTAGAGAATGAAGTAATATTAAGGGAATATGAACAACATAATAAAAATATAATAATATTACTTATAAAACCTGGACATTATAATATAGGATGGAATTTAAAATAATAATGAATTAATATTTATCATAATTATCTTAATAATTGTCCAAATTTTTGGATATTTTAATTAAATCAATATATAAATTTTATTAGTCTATATTAATTAAAGTAATTATTTAATTTTTTATAATAAAATAAAAATATCATTCAAATTAAATTCACTTCAAAAAGAATTATTAATTTTCTTATTTAAATATATTAAATATTAGATATTACATTAATCAAAATATTAATAATTTTTAGATGTATAATACTCATTATGGTACTGTATAATGTTCAGGGCCAAGTGTAACTTTTTTACCATCCATTGTAAATTCAATATTTTATTATAAATTTGGTAATATCAATAATGTTCTTATAATTGTATCAACTTCTTTTTCATTATATGATTCCTAAAAATATCAAAATAAATTCTTACCAATAATTTTTATTTATTAAAAATAGGAGAATATTTAGTGATCACAATACTAAATTTATGGTTATCTACATCAGTATCCTCTTTACCAATTACATTTAAAAATTAATGTTTTTAATCTGAAGAGTATATTGGTTTCTTAATTTAGTTTTTGATCCATGTAATTCCAGATTAAACTGCATTTGATAATTCAGATTCAGCTTCAAATTAATAAAAGATAAGGATTTTATCTTCTAATTATAAGCCAAGCTTCTTTCTTAATTTTTAAATTCTATTTGTGAATTCTCTTGCCAATCCAAGATTTTTGAGTTCTTGAGTCTATGATGGATCTAAAATAATAGAGAATCCTTCTTCAGTTGCAAATAATAATTATTTATGTTTTTCAGTGTTAAATTAATCAGTTATTTTAACATGTTTTAATAATAATTCGCAATCCATTTCTACTTCAATATATTCAACATTCTTTTTACCCTTTTTAGCCTTAGGATCTGGTTATTATTAAACTTATTCTTCAACCTTTTTTTCTTTCTTAACTTTTACTTTGAGTTACAATTTACCTTCTGTTTTGAGTGTACGGATTTATTCTTAAGTGAAATTACGAACTTATTAAATTAGATCTGGTCCAAATTTATCTTTCAATTCTTATCCACAAATTTTATTATCAGGTTCAGCCTTAAGTTAAATATATTATTCAATATTCTTTTCAACTAAAACAGAAGGAGTGTTGATTTCCTCTTCTATGTATTTAGATAAGAATTAAACACTTTAAAGTAATTATTCATCTGTAGCCAAGATTGTTAAACTATTAACTGGTTATTTTAAACTTAATTTATGAGCTTCTCTTAATTTTCTTGCAGATTCAACAACGATTTGCATTTTTTCAACTTAAGATTCAATTTTAGGATCAATCAATTCTTTTCTGACTTCAGGAATTTAAAGAAAATGAATTGATTCTTAATTCATTTTACCTTAAGGAATACATTTCTTAAGATTTTAATAGAAAGATTCTGTAATGAATGGAACATATGGAGACATCAAAAGAGTGATTTTTAAGAGAACATCAAATAATACATTTAAACTTACAACCCATTCTTAATGTCCTTAATCTCCCTTAATTCTACTTCTATTCAATCTTACATACCAATTAGTCAATGTATCTAAATAACTAACTAATCTAGGTACTATAGTGTAAAGTCTATATGCTTCCATTTCATTTCTAACAAATTCAACTAATGTTTGACTACTTGATACAATCCACTTATCCATAGTATTATCACCTTTTGTTATAGCATTTTCATCAAATAAAAACTTACCTTAAATACTTTCATATCTTTGTAAATTTTAAATCAAAAATCTATAAGCATTATACCATGGTAAAAATACATTCTTAATAACTTCTTAAACACCATCCTTACTAAAATTTAATGGTTGAGCTTTAACCAATCCACTATTAATTAAGTACAATCTCATAGCATCAGCACCATATTAATTAATAATTTCAACTTCAGGATCAGGATAATTCTTTTTACTTTTTGACATCTTTTCACCTTTTTCATTTAATACAATTCCATTTACAATTAAATTCTTATAAGGAGTATCATCACGTAAAGCAGTTGCAATAACATTCAATGTATAGAACCAACCTCTTGTTTAATCTAATCCTTCAGCAATGAAATCAGCTGGGAATATATTTTCAAATAACTCTTTTCTTTCAAATGGATAATGTTATTAAGCAAAAGGCATAGATCCACTTTCAAACCAACAATCAAATACTTCTTCAATTCTTCTTAATACACCTTTTCCTTATTTGCTTGGAATTGTAATATGATCAATATATTCTCTATGAAGATCTGTTATGTTTTCAACACCAGAAAGTTATCTCAATTCTTCAATAGAACCAATACAAACACTTTCTTCAAAATCATCACTTACCCAAATTGGAATAGGATTACCCCAAAATCTATTTCTACTGAAACACCAATCTTGTGCATCATCTAACCAATTATTAAATCTTCCATCTTGAATTGATTATGGTACCCATCTAGCCTTTTTATTATTAACAACAAGTTTATCCTTAATTGCTGTTACTTTAATAAACCAACAATTAACAGCTTTATAAATTAATGGAGTTTAAGATCTCCAACAATATGGATAATTATGTTAAACTTATCCATCTTTTATTAATCTACCATTATTTTTAAGTGTTTTTCTAATTTCTTTATCTGCTTCTTTCACTTACATTCCTGAGAAATCTTTTACTGATTCCAAAAATCTTCCACTTGAATCAATAGGTACTAAAGGATCAGATGGAGTAATAATGCCAGCCTTTAAACATGTTTTGTAATCATCATCACCAAAACCAGGTGCACAATGTACAATACCAGTACCATCATCACTAGTTACAAAATTGGCAGCTAAAACTCTATAACATCCTTATTCTCTTCTTTCAGGAAAATAATTGAATAATGGAACATATTCAGTACCTACTAATTCAGAACCCTTGAATTTTTACACTACTTCATACAATTTAGCATCATTATACAATTCAACAATTCTTGATTCTGCTAAAATGTAATGAGTATTAGATGCTTTATCAAGTAATTTAACATAATCAAAATCTGGATGAACAGCTAAAGCTAAATTACTAGGTAATGTCCATGGAGTTGTTGTCCAAGCAACAAACTTAGTTGTCTCATCATTAACTTAAGGAAAAGTAACAACAATAGCAGGATCCCAGACATTTTTATAATTCTATTAGGTTTCGAAATTGCTTAGAACAGTGGAACACCCATTAGAATATGGCATCACTTTACATCCTCTATATACTAATCCTTTCTCCCACATTTATTTGAAAACCCACCAGACACTTTCCATAAAGGATGTATCCAATGTTTTATAATCATTATCAAAATCAATCCATCTTCCTGTTCTTCCAATTATTCTTCTCCATTCAGATGCATATCTCATAACTATTGATCTGCATTCATGATTATATTTATCAATACCCATCTAATCATATAATATAAATTTTATACCTTTAAAATATCACCTCTATGTTAAATATTTAAAGTTTTATCAATTTCATGTTCAACTGGTAATCCATGACAATCCCATCCAAATCTTCTCTCTACATACCTTCCATTCATTGCAAAATATCTGCACACAACATCCTAAATTTTATTACAAAAATTATACTTTAATTGTACCAGCACACATATGACCATAATGAGGTAATCCAGTAGCAAAAGGTGGTCCATCATAAAATGTAAAACGTGGACAATCTTTTGTCAATTCCAATTATTTATGGAAAGCATTGATCTATTCCCAATATTTTAAGATTCTGACTTCCTCTTCTGGGAAATTTGGTCTTTCGACAACTATTAATTAAATCTAAATCACTACCATTAGTGAAATCTGTCTTCTAAGCCATACACAAAAATGTTAAGAAATTTTAGATTTTAAATTAAATCCTTTAAATCATCATAAGGATAGTATTTGTATGACCAATTTATATTAATATTCATAATTCCGCATCATATAGTCCATCATTAAAGTTTTCAATTGAATAGAATCGACATGTCATTATTCTCCCTCCAAACACTCTTTAATCTGCTGCCAAAAATGCTGCCATTGCTTCCTCATTACTATTATCATTCAATATATCTTACTTTGCATATTCAATGAACACTCTCACTTGTATGTCCTCCTCTAATTCAGATCTTACATGAACATGAATTTTCTTAATGTACCCATATTTCCCTAACTCTGCCTTTATTTCATCCTTAAAATATTCATCAACGTCTTTTGCTGTTATAGCATTCAACAATACTAATATATTTGTGGGCTATCTATCAATGAATATTCCTATACTATTTATGTTATTCAAATGTTTTTCTAAACACTACATTTTATGGAAGCAAATCTGTAAAATCTAATGAACTGACTTCAATCACTCCAACACTATTTGAAGTCTTTATCACTTCTATTGGATTCTAAATACCCTAATTGTATTTCCCCAATCCTAAACCAAATTTATATCCAAATTTCTCCATCATTTTCAATGCTTTCTCTTCTCCAGATCCCAATTCTACCTCATTATAAGAAGGCTCTGTCTCTTCTTCTATTTATTATGGCTATGGTTGTTCATTTTATGTTTCAGATTGATTCATTTATCTTTTCAATTCCTCATAATCATTAGGTCTACTTGGATCATACTCTTAAGGCTTATTTACTATTGGAGTTAATTTTGTTGAATTCTTGCAAACACGAAGAATGCTACTCAACTTATTATTTAAATGTAATAAGTCCTATTATTATTATTGACTAAATATTTACTTTACTAGCTGGAAGCTACTATGGTTATTATTATTGTTATTAGACTTATTGAGTCTATGATTATTAAACTTGATTAGTTGTAACACTCTATTGCGAAGGAGCTGTTTCTACTATTTATGTAGGCTCCACTTCTTATTATATTTCAGCGAAGAAATTTTGCATAGCTGCATTAATCTAAGCATTCTCAACAGGTTAAGACCTAAATTTTGGAACTGGAGGAGGCATTTTTTTTCTTTAAGGTTCCTTACATTCCATTTCATTCATTTTATATATTTGAACAATAATATTATTTAATTAAATATAATTATGTTTATACTACTTCTGGCTGAATAAGTGAATAATCAAAGAGTAGATCACTATTATTCAGAAACCTTAATAAAATTTATACTATTTTAATTTACTATTTTCAACTAAGTTTTTGCATAATATAATTATTATTTTTACATATAAATATCTATCCAAATATTCTTTAGCTTAATATACTTAATCAATAGTATTCTTTTTAAGATTTTATATTATTTTTGAGTTTGAAATTGAATTAAATGTTTAAATAGAAGCATAATTAAATTATTAATATTATTTCAAAAATCAACTTGATTTCTTTTTCTTTTTATTTTTATTCCCAAGTTTTTCTCTAAGTTATTTATCTTTTCTTTGATCAACTTCCATTTACTCTTTAATATCTTAACCTTTCGACATATCTTTCATTTTCATATATAATAAGTCCAATCTATAGAGACAATCAGATGGCAAGGGACTTGATTCTAACTCGAGAATATATGGTCTAAAGAAATGATTATATATAATTACCTATGAACTTCAATATCCCAATATGTAACATTATCAAATTATAAAAATGAAGTCCATCTACCTTTAATATTGATATTATATGTATCCAAAATTTCTTAAGGTAATATTTTTAATTTTATGCCTGAATTAGTTTTGTGAGCTTTTAAACATTTTTAAATACATTCTGGTGTGACTTTACAAATTTTCCCAATAAATTAATCTATTTTTTAAGATGAAGAACTAAAAAATCCAGCATTTTTATCCTTTGGATTGAATGTAATTTCTACTAATAATTAATGTTCAGGTTAAAAACAATAACTTCTTTTATGACAATTAACACTTCTTTATCCTAATAAAACTCCATATAACATAAATGGCTAGGCCATATAATAAAATTTAAGATTAGTATTTTAGAAATGTATTTAAGAATGTCCTTGTTATTCACCAGCCAAACTATTAGTTCCCATGTTAACCAAAGGACAGAATGACCCAAACAATTTATAACCTCTTCCATACATAATATAATTAGAAATAGGAGGATGATGTGAAGTTTACTCTAAATATATAGGACATCCTTTAATTCTACCCTCAAATGTTTCTCCAATGATTGGGTTGAATGGCTTTTCTTATTGAACTCCCATCATAAAACTTGCCAAATGAAATGAAACTGTGAGCTTTAATTATTCAAAAATATCTGTAGTTTAAGCAGCTTTTTCAAGAAAAACAGGAGCATGTCCTTGACCTCTAGCCATTCTCTCTAAAAATGATCTAGCTTCAAAAACTTAAATTGGTAATGAGACAGACATTAAGGATTTTCCACTTAATAAATTTGATCCCATTCTTTTGATTATATCTAATAAGACACTTCTTTAATCACTGATTAATTTTTTATTTGTATATATAAGTCCTCCTTTTTTTGGATCAACTTCATAATATTTAGTCAGTAAGAAATGACCATCTTCTTTGGTTGTTTCTAGAAACTTTTCCAAACCAGGAAGTATATTTTAATTAAATTATCTTTAAATTGATCTTTAAATAAATTATCCTGTCTAAACCAAATCTAAAATTTCTTTATATTCTTGAAGTGATTGTTGTTAATGTTGTTCAGATGTAATTCTTTATACTTCAGGTACTAATTGAATAAAGGATATCTACAAATTATCAATATCGTCGTCAGCATTCTTAATTAATACATGTTCAGTTTATTATTTAATATAATTATCTGCTTGAAGTATTTAATTATCAATATTTTCTAAATTGAGTAGAAATCTTTTCATTACTTCTTCTCCTTTTTCTCTATTTTCACACTCTAAATATATGTCTTCAATAATTTAAGCTTTAAACTTATCTTCTTGTTTTGCTTAAATAAGAACACATGATCTAGTAATCTTAAATTCATCAGTTCCTTCAGCTTTATCCTTATCAATTTGATTATGATGTATCTCATTCCCAATATATTTTTTCATAATACAATATGCATTTTCATCTATTTAAAAATGCTTTTATGTATATATCAATCTAATCTTCTCATTTTAATTAAGTGTATGTGATTTTGGTTATTTTGAGAAACTCTCCTATGAAAAGAATTCATGTTCTATATCCTTTTAACTTTAAGGCTTATTTTATTTAAGTTGATTATTTTAAAACTTTTCCCCCATATCAAATTCTGTGTAAATAATTGCACAATCCTTCTTAGTTGGAAATACTTAATAAATAGATACTTAAGGGTTCCAATTGTCTCCAAATGTGTGTATTGATAATTCCTATTATATCAAAACATGGTTACATCGAAAATCCTCGCAGGAGGCATTTCTGATTTTAAAAAGAATCTCATATGCAATTAATCATTAGGGTCTTAGTATAGTTATTTGGTTTAAGATTAAAATAAAACTTTAAATGAATGGATATCCGAAAATCCTTATAAATTCTCTAAAGTATTTTCTAATATTATCTCAATGTCATTCTTGTTGTTATAACAGTATTTACTTATAAAAATTAAGGTAATAATGGAATGATCTATCTCATTCGAGAAACTTAACTTGGCTTTATTGCCATTGAAGGAACTCCTTGATTTATAACTCTTTCTGATTCAGGCATAAATTAATCCCACTCTTACAATTTTTTCTCTTTCTTTTCTTTTGTTATTTGCATTGCCAAATATTTCCCATTAAAAAAATCATACCATTATAATGCTTCTGATTGGTTATTCCAACCAAATCTAGCTAATTTTGGTTCAATTTCTTATGGAGTTTTGAACTTTATTGCCCATTTCCCTTGATGAAATGCAACAGGATGGATAATATAATTTTGAATTAACAACTACTTTTATGTTTAACCCTTGACGTCAATATACCTGAGTATCTCTCTATATATCATGCCCTTACCTATTATTTTAAATCATATATTAAAAGCCTTTCTCCCCATCCCTTTAATACACCACTCTCTTTAAATGCACTACAACTCATTAAGGCATTCTTATTATTATCTAACATTCTTAAAATTAAATTTATAATATATAAAGTAAATATCAAATGATTTCTAACATATTCTTTATTAATGCTGATAAAATATTATAAATATATTCTATGGAACAAGCTTTTTAATACAATTCTTTGCAGTTCATAGATATCAAATTCTAATAAACACAAATCTAATCCAAAATCCTTGATAACTCCTTTCTCTTTCAAAATATTCGTTAATCCTATAATCAATTAATCTTTTGGTTCTTCATTCAAAACATAAAAAAAATGTTGTTACATTCTTTTAATAATTAAAATCCATACTCAATTTCCAAACATTAATGAGTTAAACAATAGTATTTTAAAGATCAATTTCAATTACTATCTGCAATTATGCTAAAGGAATGTAGTTAATATTCACAAAATATAAGATCCTTGCGTATTACTTAAATTATTTAGTATATTTAATATTAATTAACATGAGTGTAATTCAAATTATTGAGGATCCCTTGATATAGTTCTAAAATAATAAATTTGAATTTAAAAATTCTAATGATGCATTTACATTTTGAAACAAGTTTAACATAGATTTAAAATATTTAATTTACTTGATTTAATCAATTCTAATTGTTAAGTGTTAATAAATTCGGTTTTTAATTTTCTCTAAAAAATTCTATTAAATTGAAATTTCCAATATTCTATTTTTGCTTTAAATTCTTAATCTCTAGTTCTAATTTTGCTATAACTAATTTAATAGAAATATAAATGTCTTCAACATCTTCCATAAGATCATCAATACAATTTGAAAGGTGAAATTAGAATACTATGATTTCAAGATAGATATCACCTTTTTAAAATTTAAATACTAAATGAAGCATTATTTTATCTTCAAATAATTTAAACATACTATCCACAAAAGATTAGATAATTTTAGGGAATAAAAATTATTAATCCAAGGATAGAAATAGTAATCAATTTAGAAAGAAATCAATGAACCTATGCTTTCAAAGAAAACAATTTAAACAGAGCCAAAATGAAATACAGTATCATTGAATGCTGAATGATATTCTAATGTTATAACCAAAAAAATTCTACAAACATAATATTTATCAATATTCTTAATAAAATTAAATAGTTTACAATTCGCAAAATTTCTTAAGGATTATATCAATCTTAATAAATATACTTATAAGCAAATATAAACTATTAATTTATTTAATAAATTGAAGATTTATTGAATAAATGGACAATTGATAAAACTAAAATTTATATAACAATAAATATATAATAAAAATATAGATAGGAAATTCATAAAATTGATTATAGATTAAACATTAAGTATAGGAGTTTAGACACATAAAGGATTTATATATTATGATTTAAATTATTTCAAAAAATATAAGGATTACATTAATTAAAAATTACTCTAAGTAAATTATGAATAAAAAGTAAGAATCATTTACTAGAGTACTTAAAGAGAAGATAAAACTTATGGATATTTTTGGTTAATCCATATAATTAAGTTTTAGATAAGAAGAGCAACATACAACTTTTGTTGGGGGAGTAGCTTCAATCTTCGTATTGGCGACAATTATCAGTTTTTTCTATTCAAACATTATTGGATTTTTTACAATGAATTAAGTCAAATCCTCAACAGAAATGATTTTTGAAGATGATCCTGGAATTATTTAATTGAATTCTAATTCCTTTATGTTTGCTATTTAAATTGAGCATGACAATTTTGTTGATACACCCTACTTTAATATTACTGTAGAATAGAGACATTATAAAAATCAAAATGGCACTCTTACAAAACTACCTAATGAATATATTGATTTAGTAATATGCACTTAAGATCATTTTTAATAAATATTTTAGTCTTCTAATATTGATTATGCAGAGTAATTCAAAGATTTAAACATGACTAACTTCCTTTGTCCCAATATTTAAAAAAATAATGTTTGGACAGTAGGTGGTGCATATACAAGTAAAAGTCTTAATTAAATTAGGTTCTGATTATTATTTCTTAAAATTTTCAGTTACTACTTGTGTAAATGATTCATATAGTAATTTCTCATGGAAACCAAAATGCAAAACTTAGGATGAAATGTTTACTTAGTTAAAAGCTTAGGGTTCCTTTAGATTTCAACTATTCACTACAAATTTTGTATTTAAATATACTAATTGAAAGATTGTAAATCCAGATTCCCCATAAGAGTATATTACTCCTTACTTGGCTATTGAACAATTTTACACATTTGTACCAAATCAAATGTTTGTTTAATCTGATATTTTTGTTAGGGAAAAAAGAATTAATACAGATAAAGGAATTTTAATGTATCCTATGAATGTTGAAGAAACTATAGCCTATCGAGAACATATGGATAGTAGGTAATAATTTGAAATCGGAGGACTCAATAGTAATTATTTTGCTGCCTTCTATTTATAGAGAAGTCCTTTTAGTTATAATATATCTAGAAGTTTTGTAACTCTAGATGAATTGTTAAGTTATTTGGGAGGATTCTCATAATTTATGACTGTGATTTTAGGAATGATAATCAATGTATACAATAAATAGAGTCTTTTGTTGTAGTTGGCAAATGATTTATATGAATTTAATTTCCAAGAACAATAAGAAAATACTAGAGCTTTTATATCAAATTTGTTATAGCAATCAAGACATGGAAGAGAAATGATTAAACAAAAAGGTCATATTAAAGAATTAAAGATCCATTCAATCAATCCTTTTACATCTAAGCCTCCAATGGATTAAAAAGTTTCTCAAATTATATCACCTTAAAGAACTCAGAATTAGTTTATTTAGATTTCATCAACACGGTAACTTTAGAGCATTAAAGAGAAGACTTATGATTAATATGAAAAATTCAAATAATTAATGATAAATTAGAAAAAATTAACTTTAGGTTTTAGGATATTATTAGGCGATCTTTTGCCATTTGAGTGCTTCTAGGACCCTGAAAGTGTTCTTTTTAAAAAGGCTATGTATTTTTCATCTTTCAATATTTTAGGAGTCAAGTCAGCAAAGAACTAGATATACGTTTTATCATGAATTAATTACATGAAATCACAAAACTAAAAAAAGTTATATTCAACAGAGAATAATTCTAACTTTTTAATTTTAGCCATAAACCAACAATAAGTTTAATAAAAGAAAAGAAAAATCGATTATCATCAAAGTAATAAATAATATAATATATTTAGATTCTTTTATTTGGGTGAAGAGGAAGCAATTAATAACGAATTATAAAATTAATATAACACATTAGTATAAGCATATTCCAAATTAACATCTTGTGATACATAATTCTCAGATGAATAGACTTAATTAAACTAAAGAATTATTGGGCTTTTGGGAAGGGATTTGCCTTTATGGATAGAAATGGAATTGCAACAAGAAAATTCAGAATCCATAAAGGAGCCTGAACCAGATGATTTAGATGAAATTTCTAAAACTTGAAATAATAATATTTCGTTAATTTGACTAAATCACTTGAATTTTTCATTAAACTTATTTTCCTTTTCCCTTTGATCATTTTTTTAGGAGTCTATAAGTAATTGTTATTAAAAGTTCAATTCTATTTCAAATGCATCAATTAAGTTCACTATTGTTTTTCATTATTCCTTCATTCTTCTTTACCATAAATTATATTCTCTAAATCTATTTAATTATTTATTCTGAAAAACGATCAAAGAATTTATTAATAATTACAAAATAGAAAAACAATTAGTTTAATATCTTAATATTTCCCCTTTAATTTTAATTGAATATATAATCATACAAAAAAAAAATGAAAATATTTCAATTTTATTCTTAAAGTTCTCTTACACTAAATAAGTTTTCCTCATCTTTTAGATCATTGTTTTCTGACTCTACCTATTGTTATTATTAAGCACTTAATTCTTTTTCTATTACTTTCATTAATTCAGGACCTAATAATAGAATTAATCTTTAATTAAATCGAATTGATTCTTAAGTTTAATGATCTTATTCTTATCCAGTTAATTTTTCATAAGAATTTACTAGATCAGCAAATTGCTTCATCATTCCACAATCTTCTGCTGTTACTATTCCATCAATTATGCATCTAAATTAAATTATATTATCTTACCTTGTTGATCTTCTCTTATTATTATCTTAAATTAATGCTATTTTCGGTTTTCGACTAAAATTAAAAAGTGTTATTTATTCAGAATTAAATAAAACTTATTTTAATTTTGTTAATTCATGAAGTTTTTTGATAATATATTCAATATCTAATTCTTTATTAACTTAATCACTGAAAATAATAAATATTATATATACATAGCTCTTTGTAATACTAAACAATCATTATCTTTTAAAGATTCTATAGGAATTATAGAACTTAACATTACTCTAAAACCTAATCCAATAACATGTTTCCTTTTTAAAAATTCTTTGAAATCTTCATAATATTATAATGTTTTAGCTTTCATTGCAGATAGTCTGGATTACAACACTTATGAAGTAGGTTATAATTATTCAATAGATTGTTTTTAGTCAAAAATTTTTGATTTCTTTTTTTAAAAAGGTGTAGATGTTTACAGCATTTCAGGTTTATTTTGAAATGCTGTAATAGTTTAAATTTTAGGAATAGTTTCAATTTTTTTAGACATTTTGCTTTTTAACATTTCTCTACCTCTTTCAGTTCTTGCTAATAAGCTATTTAAATGGATTTAAGTATTTTATCTAGCTGAACTCATATCAAATTCATATAAATCATTAGCTATAGATATAATCATATGCTATCGATTATAGAATCTTACTATTATACCCACAACAACAATCATAAATTAAGTGAATCCTCCTAAATAACTAAGTAATTCATCAAGTCTTAAAAATTTTCTATTTATGTTATATGAATATGGACTTCTTTAAAAATAAAATGCTCCATAATAATTTGGTGTTATTCTTGAAATTTCAAATTATTCTCTTTAATCTCCATAATCTCTAAAAGCAAAAGTTTCATTTTATTTATCAGCATACATTAATATTCCTTAATCTGTTGTTACTTTTTTTGTTCTAAAAAAAATATCAGATTAAACAAACATTTTATCAGGGACAAAAGTATAGAATTAATCAACAGCTAAATAAGGTTATACATAATCTTTTGGTCTATTTGGGTTTATTAACTATTTTTATATTTCTAAAAATTACAAAGTTTGTGGTATAAACTTAAAAACGAAAGCTTCCTTAAGATTTTAATGTTTTTTGTATTTCATCTGAAGTTTTACAATTGGGTTACCAAGTAAAATTACTTTATTAAGAATCTTTACAATTAGTAATAGAAAACTTTAAAAAGTAATAATCTGTACTTGCCCAAACACCTCCAACTGTCATATTAAGACTATGAATAAAATTGAGATTAGGACATAAGAAATTTTATAAATTTTATTGTTCAAATTGTTCTATAAAATCCACACTGTACTTTTCAAATAATGGTTAAAAATGTTGAATAGTGCATGGTACTAAATCAATATATTTATTTGGGTATCGATATTATGTTCCATTTGCATAACGATAATAATGACGCTATTCAACGGTGATATTAAAGTAAGGGTTTGTTGTAAAATTCTCTTATTCAATTTGCACTGCAAACATAAAGTGATCTTTATCTAAGACCAATACATCAGGATCATCTGCAAAAGTAAATTCTTGAGTAGAAGTAACATTTAATTTTGCAAAAAAATTAATTATGTTGGAATAAAAGAAACTGATTATTGTTCCAATTATACATATTGATAAAAATCCACCCATACTTGTTTTATATTTCTCCTCCTTTCTAAAACTTAAGCTAATCGATTAACCAAATATATCTATTTATTTTAATCCTTCTTTGAATTTCTAAAGCATTTATTTATTATTGATTATTTATTATATCAAGTTTTTAAATAAATTACATTATAAAATAGTACTTGCGTCATATTATAATCTGTTAAAGAATATTAAATTTGAAAAAGTTAACACTTATTTCATTAATTTTTATAAGCTTTTTCACATTATCAACAATTGATATTTGTAAATTATTATTAATATAATTTGATAATATATATATATATTTTAAGATTATTAATCTGGAATTATGATAAAATTGTGTTTCTTCTATAATCTTATTACTTGTTTTTAACATAATTATATTCCAGAGCATTTTAATTTAAACCTAGATTATCATTAAGATTTTAATTATAGTAAACAATCAATAATTAATTGAAAAGTAACTACTCTAATTTAACTTTCTTCTTAAACTATTTTTACCAAGATATAAGATACTCTAATAATTTTTTTTCGGATTAATATCATTCTGTTTTCATTTCTTATATAGTTGTAATGTGTCCTTGCCATTTTTTTTTCTTTTGTAAAATTTTCATTCATTTTAAGTTTTTACTCTAATGCGCTTTTTTACTATAATAATATAGCTAAATAACAGTTAAAAAATATTTTAATTATTAACTAATATTATAAATAATTTTCCATAAGATAATAACTTTTAAACTTGATATTTATTAAATGATTTTTTCTCTTTATCCTTTTTTCAATTACTTGTTAAATTATGTACTCTTAATTGAATTAATATTCTGAACATTTTTGAAAAATTAAAAAAGACAAATTTTATGTTCCAGAAAATAGAATTGAAATTTAAAAAGGTTTAACGAACTCTAATTCTAAAAGGAAGTATTATCTTGAAATGAAGTAATTTAATTAAAGATTACAGTATTACAAGAATTGTATTTTATTGAATATAGTTTATTGTAGATTCTAATTTCAAAAGAAATGCAAATCATTACTCTATAAGTTAAATAATTTGTCAATTAATGAAATTCAATAAAAAGTGATAATCAAATTTTACATACAACTTAAAAATTATAATTTAAATCAAGTATCTTGTAAGATATTAGCATTTTTTAAATTTTAATTAGACATTTACTAAAGAAATTAAAGCTCTTGGAAGTTTGTTGAATTTATGTTGAATTTAAAGAAAAAGTGATCAATTTCGATAAAAACAACAAGAACTTTAGTATATATATAAGTTGAAACTCCTAGATTAAAGTAATCTTTAAATATTGATTCTCAATAATTAAACCATAATAATAACAAATCTATTTCCTATATATATTTTTGGTAAACTTTATTTACTTTTAATCCTATATCTGATGCTATTTTAATTTTCTTGTATTAGCAATTATCTTTTCAAAATTTATATTGACTTAATCAAAGGATGATTTAAAATACCCTTTTTCACATTTTATTATGCTGAATCCTAATTAACTGTTTGATAAATATAAGTTGTTTAATAGATTAGCTTTTCTTTTCCTTCATTCAATCCTAGAAAGTATTATTTATTGTATTTGATTGATTATTTGTAATCATACAATCAGTTTTCAGTTAGTCTTGTAAATCAATTACTTCTAAATTAGAAAGAATTATTGAGATCAATTTATAGTATTTTCTCCTCAAATATACTAGATCTCTTTGGCAAATCATAATTAAATACTCCTAACAGTTCTAATAATTCCAAACAACCCATAATAATATCTAGCATTTAAGAAACATGTTGTCCCTAATATAATTTACAATTAAATAAACATAAAACAATTGATTATCTTAACTATCAAACATTAGGTCAGAAATCAAATTAATCCTTTTTCTTAGGTTTAAACTCTTAAAATGATTGATTTTTTTATTCAAAAATAGATGTCGCATAGGCTATGCATTAATTTACTAAAAATCCGAATATCATCTATAATATAAATTCATTCCTTACTTAATTTCCTCATTCAGATAAATAAACTTATCAGTAAATTAATAATTTGTTCATATTAATTCTTGATTTACTCCATAAAAATAGTATAAAATTTATAATTAATTATGAAAAATAATATATTGTAAATTTATTCTAATTTGTATCTTTAATCTAAGAATTTTAATTTTAATCATTTTAAATAATGATGACAATTCTCATAATAAATTTTAATGTTTTACAGTATAAATATAATAAATATTAAATCAACATATATAGGTTTTTCTTAAATACCAATAAAAATGGCTTTGATATTGTGAATATGTTCAACCTCTTGTTGACACTTCACTATTTTCAGTATTTCTTAAACAATAAAGTCTGAGAGATAAAAGTAAAGGATATGAAATTTTTGATGAATTAGCTTTTTGATTCTGGAAAAATGAATAAATTTTAATCTGTTGATGGAAAAGTTTTTAATATTTTATAATTGCAAAAATAAATAATTGTATTTTCTAATCTTAAATTTTTGCTTTTTTTTAAAGAGAATCCTTATTAATTCATTAATTTCTTTTTTATATTTTATTGAAATAAATGTACATGTAAGTTGACATTAAAGTTAATTATTATGTGAAATTTCATTATTACTAGTAATATTTTCACTTCTAATTAATGATTTTAAAGAGGTTGATTAAAAAAGATATCACTCTATTTGAATTAAAATGGTTTTTATCTAGATAAGCCTGCCTACTAATATAATTTAATTAGTTATAATATCAAGATGCATGAAAGGTGATGGTTCTGTGTAATAACTATATTCTAGATGAATAAGTTGATATAAAAAGAAAAATAAAATGAAAAATAATATTGAAAGAAAGTTCTTTTTATCTTTAAAGAAATTTTCTAAGAATAACTCATATATAATTCTTGTATAATGTCTTTGTCTATTAAGGTATTCATTTTTTCAGTATTTTCTTTGCTAGTTCTCTCTTAAATAAAAAAAGAGCTTCCTATGTCACACTTTAATGAACTATCCTAATTTTTTTTCTTGGAATTTCTTTCTTTAATACAGTCTCTGTTTCTAAGTTCGATTTATCTTAGTCTTTCATCAATTTTATTAATTCAAGAATAACTTTCTTATTATAAATTTGTAAATCTTTCTAGAACAAAATATAGAAAATCCTGCAAATTCCTTTATTATATATTATTAACAATAATAGTTTGACAGCATACTCCATTTACTATATTTTAAGGATTGCTAGCGTAAGGAATTAATAATAATAATAACTTATACTCTACAATTTACATATGCATTAATAATTACTTTAATTTTAATAGGAATTATTACAATCCTAAGTGAATTAAAACATAAAAGAGCTCTTACTCTAATAATTATTCATCATTCTAAATATATATATTCTGACAATGAAGAATCCAATAAATCAAATTTATTTGAGTAACTATCACATATCAGAAATTTGTTTTAAAATCTTATAAATAACAATATTAAACTATACAATTCTTTTAGAAATGATGTGGCAAATTAATTATAAAATACCTTATATATATAATACTAAAAAATAAAGTAATATTACAATCAATCCTAAAAGTTATATTAACTATCATAAAATATGAAAAATGAAAGTGTATTCCATACTAAAAGATGATAAAAGGCTGCTGATAAAGATTGAATTAATTGCATAAAGTTTATTTGATTTAAGAGTAGTTGTAAGCAGATATTTAATTAAATGCAAAATAAAAATTAATTTTTAAATTTAAGCAAAAAAAATACGTCTTTCTTTTGAGAAATACTTCAATTTATTAATGTAATTATCGGTAATATATTAATTATATAGGAGTAATAAGATTCTAATATTGTAATTGATCTTATTATAATAAATTACTTTATTTTAATTTTATAAAATTACTCTTAAATTATTTTGAAAATCATATTATAATAAGAAATAAAAAACAAATATAAAAATTTCAATGTTAAAATATGAATAATTCTAGATTTAGACTTAGATTATATATCAATTATTTCAAATGTTTATTTATTAAAAATATAGTTTTACTGATCATCATAAACCTTTTTTGAAGAAAAAAAAAATGTCTATAAAAACTTTTGTTTTTATTAAAAAAATTAACAATTTTATACAAGACTAGAGAGAATGTTTATATATTATGAATTTGGTTAAAATAAATAGAATAGGAAAATCAATTTTTATTCTTCAATCTTTTAATTATTTTCTTAGCCAGGATGTGTTTGAATCTCCAAAGATTTTATAAGCCTTCAACATCTTTATGATAAATCAAAGTTTTAAAATTTGATTGTTATTAAAATGAGTGTTGTTTAGTAATCAAAACTGTAGTTGGTAATTCATTTTAGGTTTCAAAAAGTAAATTTTAGGTTGAATTTAAGGTGTGATTTTATGTCTCATTTTCTTGTTTCATTTGTTAAGATAAATTGGCAGAAAGGATGGTTGGAAAAATATTTTTAATAAAAATAATGCTGTAATTTATATATTTCTTCATTTATTTAGTGTTTAATAGGAATTATGCATTGATACTGTTTAAAAAGTATAATAGTGTTAATAATATATATCTATTTTGAAAGATGCTTATAGTAAGAGAAATAAAATATAAAAAAGAGATATTTCTATTATAAATAAAAGAATTAGATTCTATCTTGTCAAATAAACAGATTTAATCTGGTGTTAAAGAACTAACTTCAAATTAAAGTTAATAGTAATTTATATCCAAGTAAATTATTGTGAACAAAAAAATGTTATCAAAACAAAAAAACTCAATCTTTTGTACACAATTGCATCTTTGAGGTTCAATTCTTAAAATAATTATTTCCAAAATCCTAAATTATCCTCTGAGCAAGCAATTTTTTATAGCTTCTCAATTCCGAGGCATCTGAGAATGATATTAATTATGGAGCTACTTTTCTCTTAATAATTTTATTAGTCAAACTATTAGTAATTTTTTATGCTTTGTTGCAATGGTCTTTCATTAATCAAAAAAAATAATTTTTTTATTAACTAAACCCAATTTCAAAATGACTTTAATATAAGTAATGAAATTTGAATTTGATTAATGGTGGGTACTTCGATTTTTTGATAATATCAATTATATTATATATAATAATGAATAATAAAAAGTATCCCTCATTTTCTACTAAACCAGAAGTATTTTAGGTTAGATAATGATGTCCCATGATTGATTTTAAACTGAATATTATCAGCCTAAAAGTTCTTAAAGCTTTCTAATTTCTCAGAAAATTCATAAGAATTCCTGTGATAAAAAAATTCATTCTTATATAAGTAATTTTTATATGTAAAGTTAAAATCATATCGTCAATGAATCCATTTATCCTATTATATTACTATATACAATTCTGTCCATAGATAAATAATGTATTGAGCTATTATTTATTATACATGAATAAATTATAGAACATGATTATTTGAAGTAAGTATTAAGTAAGAGATTACAAATAAATTTTATAAAAAATGGAGTAGGTATTAATAAATATATATTAAATATTACAATCTGAAAATTAATGTCTAAATATGACAATATGTACTATGTTAATCTTATTGTTACATGTATTTTAAACAAATAAATATTTATGATACTATTTTTATATTGATAAAGTTCAGCATTATGAATCTTCATAAGTTCATAACATGAGTCTAAATATATATATATTGTTATCCTATCAAATTAAATATATTTAATGGATTGTATCATTTTTATTTTTTTCCATAAATGTAATATATATTTACTTTATTATTAAATAAAAAATTTAAAACATGGTATTTAAGAGTGTTTTTTTTTATTTTTTTTAACAATCAAAGAGTACAACTTAATATTACTAATTATTATGTTAAATCTTCATATAATTTATGTTTCATCCAATTTCAATAATCCTTAAAATATTCTCAAATAATATTTGTATAAAAGGTTATATTATTTTTGTTAATTAAATCAAAGTTAAGACTAGTATTATATAACTAATAGAACTGAGATATATTAAAAATATATTATTTTGTATTAATCAAAAGATTTTTGGTTCTGATGCTTTATCTAATTTAAATTGTTTTGAAACTTCATTGACTTTGGTGAACTCCATCTATAATTATTTCTCAAATAATTATTTTATATTGTTGCAATACTCAATTCAGTAATTAATATATATTATGTAATAAATTCTAATTGTAATTTAAGTTTTCGAACAATTCTAAAGGGTTTTGAGTAACATCACCTTGATTGAAAACATATAGGAATCTAGTGGATAATGTAATATCTAATTACTCTTTATATTTTTATGAACATAAATTCTGTTTTAGATAAATTACTATTAGTAATTTATAAATTAAAAAGCCGCTTTATTTTAAAATTATTATATTTTATAAAACAATGATCAAATTATTCTTCATATCTATTCTAATTAAGAATATTAAATATACTTCCAAATTAAACCTTTTTGTGATATGCTTTTGATCATAAAATTATAGCTCATTACTTATAACATTTTGGTTTATATTCACCCTTTTAAACGAACAAATTTTTCTGTATATATAAATACTTTTAACATAATCCTTATTCATTAACAATTTAATTCTTAATAAAAATTAACAATTTTGTGTAAGAACTTTAATCTATCCACCCTATTAAATTAAAAAGGATAAATTTGTAAATCTGTCTAGTTTAGGAATGTTAAACTATTTTATGCATAATCACTAATTCTAGAATTTAGTTATTTTTATCAAAAATAATTGATTCTTTCAATTATAATCTTTTTTATTTATCTGTAATAAGTAATCCTTAAAATAAATCTTAAAAATATAACTAGAATATTTAATGTATAAAAATATTGAATTCTAAAATTTTCTGTATTTTTTATATAGAAATTTCTTTAGTTACTCTAATATTAAATAGTATAATTTTGTAGTATTAAAGATGATTAAGAAATGAAAATAAAATATTTATTATAAAGATAATATTTATTTAATCATAATTCAATAATCAGAATCATCAAATTCTTAATCATAAAATTCTTAAATAAATTAAGAAACCATTAAATAGATTTATTCATTTGGTGAATATTATAATTTATCTAGTTTTTTGGATACATTTTTCATAGAAAATTTATAATATATATCTTATTAATATTCTGAAGAAACAAAATGTTTCATAGTTAAGTAGAGAGCTAAGAATTATAATTTTTATATTACTTTCAATAGCAGCTTAAATAATTTCGTAATCTTAATCATCAAGTCCTAGAATAAAATAATCTAATATTCCATTATCTATAAGATTTAATAATTATTGTTTTGTACAAACAACAAGAAAATTACGAAATGCTTGAAACAATTCTCTTCTTACATCAACAACATCATTCTCTAATAAATCTAAAACTAAATCAAGTAATCTTTAATTTGAAATTATTTTATCTAAAATTAAATGGGATGAAGCCATTAAATTATTAAAAATCATACTTCCAAATATTCTACTATATGTAAATATAGTATTTTTTAATAATTTATATACAACATCAGTAATACCTAAATCTAACAATTTTTTGCATTCACTCAAATCAGATGTATAAGATAAATTTACTAAAATAGTCATTGAAATTTTAGAGATATTTTTTTCTTTGAAATAAACAAAGTCTATAATTGTATTAATTGCTCTCATAGATAATATAAATTGAATATTTTATATATTTCTACTTGCATTTTCAAATATATTTAAACCTTTTTCTCTTACTATATATTAATATAATATAAATAATAAATACAATTAGAATAAGAAGTTTCTATTAATTTTGAAGCCAATCTCAAAATAGTTATTACTTAATCATCATTGTCAACATTTTTAGTTATATTTGCTAATAATTTTAATGCTTATTCATTATAAGGATCGATTTAAAGTGATGTCAAAATACTTTAAACTTAATCATATTGTTTAATCTATGGATGTTATAATGTTGCTAGTTGATTCATTCCTTTCATTCCCTAATCTTCAAATTAAATGATAATACAGTTTATGATAATACAAATTAATTTGATTCTATCCAAGATTTATATATTTCAAATGCTTGATTGATGTGTTCTTACATTTAAATTGTAGGTTTTTATACTTTTAGTAAATTTCTAAAACAATTAGCTGCTTTAATTGCAATATTTATATATTAAGAATTTAAATATCCTTATTGCATTGAATCTACTAAAGACTTAATAATGCTTAGATATTCTGTCCATTCAAATCTTAATGAAGTATCATTGATTGCTATTTGATCTATTTCATCCAATATTCCATTTATTGTTTAATATTCATCATCCTATAATTCTTGAGATCTCATCATTTTATTGACAATTTCTTTTAATTTTCCAATTGGTTTTGTTTACATAGGAGTTATAACTAAGCGTTTGACTTTAAATAAAGATTCAAGGTTTTTCTTTCTAAGTGATTAATGAAAATTCTCTCTCATTTCTTTTAATCTGTTTGAACTCATTTTGGAGGAAAAATATATTATAGAGTTCCTAATTTGCAATAAAAAATAAATTAATTGAATTAAACTAAAAATTTTTGATTTTTTCTTATTAATTTAATTCTAAATTTCATATTATGAAGAAATAAAGATCAAGAAAGAGTTTTTCTTTGAATGATTCTATTGATGAGGATAGAAGAAAAGAAGAAATAATTCAAAAACTATTGGAAAGCAGTACAAATTTATAACCAAAGAAATTGGCAACAATCAAATTTGATTTAGAAGAAAATGAGATGCCAGTAGCATAATAAATATAAACAGAAAATACATAATCAAAGAATTAAATATTTATTGAATATTTAACTCCTTCTGTTGTCAAAAATAATTTAGATATGGTAAAAGAAAATCTTCATATTGTTATTGAAGAAAGAATAGAAGATTCAAAATGTCTTAATTGGTCTTAATTAATTATAGAATTCATAAAGGTAATTGCATTTTTCAATGTCCTTCTTCAATAGACATGTTCAGGGTACTTTAGTATGTGGTTTTATTTGATGTTTGTACATGATGTAAATTGAATTTCTTTAATGAGATCATAGAAATAGGAATTACTATTAAGATTGTTAACGTAGTATCAGCTAAATATGAAAGTAGACTTTCAAAGAAAAGACCTACTGTAATAAAAAGAGAGTCAAAATATCCAATGGCTGGAAGACATTCGTATTATGGATAATTATTAAAAGAAATTGAAAAATGGGAAAATACAGTATCAATATAAAATGATCCATAACCTACTAGGGTTATTTAATATGTTAAATTGCATTAATACAATGAATTGTATAATATTGTACAATTAATTAGTTTCTATTTATTGTTAATTCTATGGGGTTTATTATTATTGGGAACTTAATGTTAATCTGATATTATAATGACTACTTTTCATGGATTCATCTTATTAGGAATAATAACATTGTCATTAAAACTTATATATTATCTATCATTTAAATTTTGTATAAGTGCAGTTGTAATGAATTACTTAATGTTTGCAGATAAAAATTAATAAAATAATGTAATGATCATTTTTTAATAATAATTAAGGAAATTATAGCAAATATACCTAAGCAAATGAAAAAGAATTATGACTTTGAAATTTGTTATCTTTGTTCTTAATAAATAAAACAAATGACTTCTTTTGTTGATTTACCATGTAATAAAATGTAATATAATTATAATATTAAATTAGGCATCGTTTTCATGAAAAATGTATTTTAAAATGGTTATAAACACATCTCTTTTGTCCAGTTTGTGTTGAACCAATTGATTTGATGAATGTATAAATGAGAGTACTAGCTTGATTTATCACTTATTCAAAAATGATGTTTACTAATAATATATTATTAATAAATAATTTGTTGTTATTTTATTTATTTATTAATTCAAGAAATAGGTCCCATAAATTGATACATAGCTGTTTCTAATTAAGTCATTAAATTATGCATTGTTTAATCAGCAAAATTATCTAGATAATTATAAATTGATACCTGGATTCTACATTAGTTTCATCATATCTTCTTCTTCTATTTAAAATTTTTCATAACAATAATCAGCTATTATTGTATTAACTGCTAAAGGAATTAATTATTGAGTCTCTTAACTAGCCTAAATAAATATTTAAATAAGATATTTACAGATAAAGTTTCTTTCATTAATGCTAAATCTTTTGGAATTTTAGATATAATTTCTACTTGATAGCTAATTATTTATTTTAATTAATCTAAACTTAATGTTTTTGTGCTTGGTATGGCCTCTTTAATGTGTTATCTTAATGATGCTTATATCATAAAGAATTATTGAAATTATCCATTCTCCATTAATTACATCACACTTTCCTAAAAAATATCCTCAGTTATTTAAAGAGATTAACAGAATTCAATTTATTTTCTTTCTATTAAATTTTCTACCTATTCATTGTAATCAAGTACTAATTATTGATACAATTAACTATTGAATTGTGATTTTGCTTCTCTTCTTTCTAAATATATGATAAATATAAAAATATTACGTTTTCTATTTTCAAGTGTAATTTATGCATATTCAGGTTTTGCTAAATCCATAGATTTTTGAAGTATTTAGTTAATTGTATTCATAGTTAAATAGTCTCCTTGAAATTCAACCATAACTTATCCTTTAGCCTATTGTAATACTTAATCATAGCCTTAAGGAACGTCTCTCTCTTAATTTGTTTTTTGAACTTAATTATCTGTCTCAATCTATTATTATGGATTCTTAGATTTTTTATCGAATCTTATATTTAGAAATATCTTACTTGCCATCAAAATATAATCCACCAATTAAGAAACCTGTTCCAACACAAAATAAAATCACACCATATTTCTATTTTTTAGATAATGTAGAACCCATAATTAAATAATTTAATACTTATTATACTTAAATAATTTTATTGATTAAAAGTAATCTCTTGTCATTTTAAAAACTAAAATTGATAATAGATAATTTATATATTTCTTATTAAAGGAGATATCTCTTCATTTATATATATATAAATTATGTTAAATACTATTTGTACAAGTACTAAATAATAATGTAATGAACATTTATTTAATTTATATTAATGAATATTGCTTAGCTTGTTTTACTCAAAATATAAAGGTTCAATCAAATTTATCATATATCCCCTTAATAATGCATGAATATCATTTTTTAAAATTGGGAAGTACACTTAATTTAAACTTCAGAAACACAAGTTACCATCTTATCGGTAGAAGAAGCATTGTCTATTTTATATCAAAATAATTAAGTTCTTTTGATGACATAAGATGAAATTTTACATTTAGTATCTATTGGTTTGACAGATCATAATCACATTGATTGTTCAAAGGTTTAAGAATGGTTTAATAAAAATTATGATAAATATCTACTTTCATATTATTCAGGATAAATAAATGCTGCAATAATTCAATAAATGTAAAATGGAGAAATATAAATATAAGAGATAAGAATTGAAGATGATAAACCAAGAGTGGATAAATTTGAAAATGAATATTATAATAAAGAAGGATTAGAATTTGCAAAATCCCTTAAATGAATAATATTAATAATTATTATATATTAATGAACACATACTATGCATATGAGAGTAAATTTTAAAAATTTTATCTAATACGAATAATATAATTATTCGAAGATAAAACTCTAAAGTTGGCATTCAAAGAAATCAAACTATATTCAAATAACTAAACACCAAGAAAAAAAATGTAAATTTAAGAACAAAGTTAATAAATATATGATGGATAAATGTATATTTCAACAAAGGAATATACAGAAATTCTTTAATCATTACCAAAATTATAGACATAAGTTAATTTATCTGAACATTTAAAAAAATAAATAGGATTAAATAAAAAGGGTTCTTTTACTTCAGTGAAAGAAACAGTATCTCTAATAAAACAAAAATAAGAAAAAGAATTAGAAGATCTTCATGCTTAGAAAGTTATTAATAACTTTTTAAAAATGAGATCAATGAATAGTATAGGGTAAAATTAAATTAACAATCAATCTTTGGAAACATAATAAAAAAATAAACATCAAGTTAACATAAAATTAATATTGGTTTTAATAATCATTTTGTTCATTTATCTCTTAGATGATTGTTATTTCAAATGATTATTAGGATTAAATTTTATTTTTATATCAAAATTAAAATTAGAATATAATAATCAATACATTAAATCTTTCAAACTAAGTTATACTTACATTGTTTATTTAGATACTGATTTTGGATTTTCCTTATCTGTAAAATCTAATATAATATAACTTGGGGCAGGGTTTTAACAAATAAATTTCTTTTTATTTGATGAAACATTAGTTTCTAATATGATATATTTTAGATTTTATGAATCTTAATGGTTTTGCTTCTTCTATGGAGTTTTAGACTTTGATTTACTATGTACTTTCTAATGTACAGGTGTTAATTCTTTCTAAGGTTTAGCATAATTAATTTAACGACTTTTTTAAGGAGAAATTTATTCTTAATTTAAATACAAAAAGTTAAGTCTCTGTTTTGGTTCATCTTGAATCTAATAAAATTATGATGATTCCTATTTGAATAATTATTAAGGCTAATTATCAATAAAATATGTTTCAGAAACTTTGTTACTGTTCTTTTTATATGAATATTCTATATTTTATTATTGATCTTGTTACTATTATTTAGGTTAAAAACTAAGCTTTTCCTATTTGAATGAACAATCTAATGGAGGAAATTCATGATCAAATTATGAATGGTATTATTATTTATCAGGGGAATTAATCTCAAAATTAGGAAGATCATTAATGTCAATTTAATTTGAAGAATTATTCTCTATTGAATTTTTTTGATACCATGTCTCTCTTACAGGTTAAGAGAATAATTTGAAATGATTTTAAATTGATTATTCTGAATTTGTTAATGAAGGCAATTTATAATTATCATGATTATTCATTTTTTTTAATACTCTTAAATTATTCACAGTTTAAAGTTGAAAAAATGAGTGGATCAAGATGCAAATAGTTTTACAACGGATTTTGATTAGCATTTACTTTGACCTCCTTAAGTGAAGTAACAGCCTATTGTAAATATATAAATATGTTACTTTAGCTAATTCCCCTAAATTAGTAATTTCATTAGAATATAAATCTAATTTTAATTCTTCCAATTATCTTTATTTACTTAATAATTTAACAATTCCAAACTCTAGACCTACATCATTGATACTACATCTTCCACAACCTAGATGTAAAATTCTCAACTATTAAGAGAATAGATTTCTACACAATTAAATTAAACCTTTAAATAATTCTTACTAACAAAATACCTGTACTCCATATACTATTTCGATATTAACTAAATCCATTAAAATTTAATGACAAACGTTGTAATCTCAAATTATCAATAGTTTAACCTATAAATTTTTAATATTTAATATTTACCAATATAATAAATACAATTTTCATCTAAACAATTTAATGATAAATCTAATGTAAAATCTATAATTGTATCTGGAACTACTAATTAATCAAATTTAGTTAATTTATTCCCTTTCAAATCAAGTGTCAATTTCTAAAGATTAGGAATCATAATTTATCTAGTTATACCTACATTACATTTATCAAATCTTATAAATAATTCCTTCAACTATTAATATTTACTGAATCCAATTAAATCAATTGGTTTATCTAAAATTAATTCAACTTTCTCTATAGAATCTGTTAATGTTGTTAATTATGGATAACAATTATTTAATACTAGAGTTTTAGAAATATTAAAATCATCTATATCAATATTTTAAGCTTCTTCTGGAGAAAATATAGTAATTTTAAAATTAGGATATTCTAATTATTTAGATAATTTGATTTTATCTTCAAATTAATCTAAAATTTCATGGAAATCTTCTTAAATTTAAGGTATATTTATAAATGGAGGTTATGTTGCTGTTGAACATAATTATCCATATAAATAATCAATTTACTTTTGTTTTGGATTTTTAGATTTTTAATTAGTTAAATAATATCTTAATTAATCTTCAATTTAATCATCTAAAAGAAATGTTTAATTTTATCCACATTTTTAATAGTGTATAATTTAATTTTTAATGTATTGAAGTATTTATTTTTATTCTTCAAATTGAAATTTTAATTTTTATATGAATGAATTAATCCTCGTTTTAAATGTCTCATATAAAAATACTCTTAATTTCTCTATTGAATCTTCAAATTACTTTTTATTAAAACCAAAATCAAGGATATCTTAAGACAAATACTATCCCAATATTGGTTAGGCTTATAATAAAAATTCTTCTAACAATTTAGCTGTGTAATTTTTAGATAGAATGCATCTCTAACACAAGAGAACTGGTTCTTTGACTTATGGTTTCACATTTATGTATATAGCCACTTAATTATGTTGTCTGCACTTAAACACACTATTCATTTATTTAAATTTATCTAAAATTAATAATACTATTTAAATAATGATATTAAGTATTTATTATAAAATTTATTCTAAATTTACTTCAATAATTTCAAGATGCCGCCTTTTTCCTAATTAATCAATATATCATTAAGATTTTTGTTGAGAATTACATAAATCTAAAATTATGTACATATACATATATCTATCATTAACGATAATATGTTAAACTCAATAATTTAGAATTGATTTGTATTATTAGATGTATTATAAATTGAATAGTAATTTCATTGTAAAAAAAATTGTAGTTGGAAAATAAAAATAATAATGAAGAATAAAATAACTAATTATATTTCTCTTTTATTTGTTAATCTAACATTTTTTTTATATGTAAATCTCTAATCGTTCAATAGAAGATTACAAAAATCATAACTACACTAACAAATTACTATTAAAAGCTTCAAATATTCATATGAAATAGAATGAAACAATTTCACCAATAAGAAAAAAAAGTATGATGGATTCCAATATACCATCGATTTATAACGAAACAGATAGAATGACTGATAGAATTAGATTATAAATGAAAGAGAAGAATAAATCTTGTTGTAATATGCCTGATGAAGATATTTCAGATTCACCTTTTTAGAAATACTCTTAATTTGTTATTATGAACCAGAATGTTAAATAACTTATGATTGGTATTGAAAAGAAGTTAAAGAACTTTAAGTTTGCAAAAGAGAATGATCACAATTCATGTGCATCAATCATTGCTAAAATGAAATGTTTTTGTTTAGACAACTGTTGTTTCGATTTTTATCGTTGTACAGATCTTATACTCTTAAAATATCTGATTTATTTACTAATTTAAGAATTAAACTCTAATAAGATAAGTGATAGTACAAGTTATTTATCTGATTAACCACCTCCTTAAATAAAGAATTTAATTAAAGATGCAATTGCAATAATGCATGAGACTGTTGAAGAGTTAAAAAATAAATAATTGATTGATAAAAATAATAATAAATCTATTGATTAATTGAATAAATAGATTAAAAAGATGTAGTAAGTAATGGGAGGATCAAATTAAAGTTATGATGTATTTACAACTCCTTAATCTAATATAAAAAAGATAGATCTATTTTTAAAACAATAGAGTGCTACATAGAAGAGAGAAATTAATTAAACTTCACCTTCTTTAAATTCTGAAAAGATTATTTAATTTTAGATTGATGAATTATCAATGAAAAATGATTAGATTTAAAAACTTAATGGGAAAATCAAGGATTAGGAATAATAAATAAAGATACTTACATAATAAATAGCTGAAATTAATTTGAGTTTACAAATCTCATAAAAATCACTTTAAAATAAAGAATCAGAGGTATCCATTTTATATGAAATATATTTTCATAGATGAAAGATCTAATAAAGAAAACAGACAAATTATTGGAAACTACCAGTCAAGCTATTAAAGATAAGGAGGCATATCAAAATACATATAAATCAATTAAATAGGATCATGATCAATTAAAAAATTTATTTGATGATTTGTATGAAATAAATTTATATATATTATTTTAGGTAAAAAAGTAACTAAAGTATAATACAAGAATATCATGTTTTAAGATAATCATAAAATGATTCTTAAGATTCAGATATGTAAAAATATAAATAAGATGATGAAAGATTTAAATAAGATCGTGAATTATTGGATAAAAATAATATAATTGTATAAAAATATTCATATTTATATTATAGAAATAATTAAAAGAAGATGGATTATTATTAGGTTCATAATTGAAAGATATTTCTAATAAAATTATGTAAATTTCACCAGATTTGTTACCAAAATCATTGTAATAATTATAAAGAGATTTATATTTACAAGAAAGTAAAATAAATTAAAAATTAAATAATATTTAATATGTTTAGATAGAATAAAATAATAAATAAAATAATACATAAAAAGTTTAATAGAAATAAATGATGAATTCAAATTAATATTAAAATTAGAATTAATAATTTGAGCATCAGCTAAAATCTATAAAAAATCATTCAGATATTATGACAATGATTTTAATTTAATGTGAAGTGATTGAAAAATTTATTAATTGAATCATTATTATTATAATTCATAAATTTATACATAAGCCTCACTTACACTAATAAGTTAAGGTACAATATTTTATTTATGTAAATCTTGAATTTAAAACCATTAATTATTTGCTTCATTTTTTACATGAATTTTATAAATTCCAACTTTTGCTGTTCCTTCATGACAAATATTAGCTATTAAATTATATTTTACATTTTATTATTCTAAATTTAAACCTAAAATAATAAATATATAATATTTATACATTAACTCAAATCTAAATCATTTAATGGGAATGTAACAATAGTTGGATTCTTTTCCATAAAGAAATTATTTTTTATGAATCTTTTCATATGTATAATCATATATCTAAAAATAAAAAGAAGAGAATTACTTTGGAAACTTTGTTATTGTATATCTTCTTCTACCATCAGCACTGTCAGTATTAGTGAAACCATCATATTTTTTAATTAACTCTTGAATCGATATACTTGGAATCAAAGCTTTTTAACTACCATCTTTTTAAAGTGGAGTTGAAGGTAGATCTAAAGATAGATAACTAACAAATATAATAATAAATATATTTACAAGAATGATTTTTATTCAATTATTGGAATTGGTTAATATCCAATAGCATTTTTAAGAGGTTTATACCATTCATATTATAATTCTCCTTGGAAACAATCAGAAATTATAGTATTAATTTTATTGATATGTAATAATTCTTTTTTTAGATTGTCTAAAAACCAAATAATTAAATGCATTGGATCTGATTACTATCCAATTTTGAATTATTTATTGCTTTTAAGAGTGACAGCTTATAACAATTCATGAGGACTTACATGTCCTTTGTAATTACGAGGATTCCAAATTTTTCTTGTTAATTCTGAAAATCTTTATGATAAAAGACAATTATAATCAAAAGGTTCTGTGGCACTCTTTTAGAATTATAGAAAAATCATAAAATTTCTTAATGGTTTGATACGACATAAGGCTTGCATAACAACATTGAAATAATCTGATTTGCTTAGATTATTTAATCCTACAAACCCTGGAAGAAATGTAGTTCCATCTAAAGCTCTAGATTCTTCTATATTATCATCTAATTCTTTAAGATTATTAAATTTAGGATCTAAATTATATTGAATATCTTCAAGTGAATGATCAACAACTTCATAATTATCTGGTAAACAATATATTTTAGTATTTTGAAGATTCATAAATAAATGATGATCTTATTCAAGTGAATGAATATATGCTTATGTATTAATTGATTTGCCTTAATAATATTTCCCACAAATAAGACAAGCATATACATTAAGATTTGAAAGAGTTACAGAGCATAATTTTTCAAAATCAAAATCAAGCATGTGTCTACAAATAGTGGCTATGTATGGACATTATTGGTTGTATTTAACCTTTTTCTTGATTTCGTCTATCATTTAATAATTTAATTAATTAATTCATGAGTTCGGAAGAAGAGACCCAATAATCGTTGTCATACAAAGTGCACAAATCAACTTTGAAATGGGCACCAGTGTTCAATATGACAATTCTATTATCAATAGCAATAATCTCTTGTTTGATAAGAGTGTTCTCAGTGATCAGATATGAGTCAATCATTCATGAGTTCGATCCGTGGTTCAATTATAGAACAACCCAATATTTAGTAAAGGAGGGTCCTTATGCTTTATGGAATTGGTACGATTCAGAATCTTGGTATCCTCTAGGTAGAAGTGTTGGAGGCACAGTGTATGATATACATCCTATTAAAAAGATATCCAGGTTTAATGATGACTTCTGGTATGATATATTGGGTATTACACAAATTGTCCATTCCAATTGATATTAGAAATGTCTGTGTATTCTTGGCACCAATCTTTTCAGCATTTACAAGTCTAGCAGCATATGGAATGACAAAAGAGATAACAAAGAGATCAGAGGCAGGATTATTATCAGCTTTATTTGTAGCCATTGTCCCATCTTACATGAGTAGAAGTGTTGCAGGATCATATGACAATGAAGGAGTATCTATCTTTGCCCTTGTTTTCACATTTTATACTTTCCTCAAGACTGTCAATACAGGATCCATCTTATGGGGTGTCTACACAGCTTTAGCGTAATATATATCTATATAATAATGAATAGATTTTTCTATATGGTGGCTTCTTGGGGTGGATATGCATTCATTATTAACATCATACCAATTTTTGTTTTATTTTTGTTAATAACAGGACGTTCCAATTAGAGAATATAAGTGGCTTATAATGTTTTCTACATATTAGGAACATTGTTAGCAATGTAAATTCCCTTTGTTGGATTCTAAGCATTACATTCATCTGAACATATGGCATCACATGCAGTTTTCCTTTTGATTAACTTTTTAAACTTTTTCAGTTGGATACGTAATTTTGTTAGCAAAAAAGCCATCATAACACTTACTAAATTCTTAGTAGTCTTTTTAGTGTTCTCCATTTTGGTGGGAGTTGTTATTCTTACTTTAGCTGGTAAGACATAATGGAGTGGTAGAAGTTTGACATTACTTGATCCAACTTATGCAAAGAAATACATACCTATCATTGCTTCTGTATCAGAACATTAAGCTACTACTTGGTCATCCTTTTTCTTTGATTTACATTATTTGATACTTTTTTCACCAGTAGGGTTATATTATTGTTATTACAAACCAACTGAAACTAAAATATTTGGGGCTCTTTATACAGTCCTTGGAGTATATTTTGCATCAGTTATGGTCAGATTGCTATTGGTTCTTGCACCTGCTGTTAGTATTATGGCTGGAATAGGAATAAGTTGGGCATTTAGAAAATTTGCTAAATCTGTTAGATCATTTATATTACCAAAAATAGAAAAACCTAAAAAGTATAGGATACCTCCAGAAATATCAATTATTGGTTTAGTATTATTAGGTTACTATTGTTCTATTTATGTTCTCCATGCAAATTTTGCTGGTTCAGAAGCTTATGCATCTCCATCCATCATTCTTTCCAGTAGAGATAGATAAGGAAATAGAAATATTATAGATGATTATAGAGAAGCTTATTATTGGCTTAGAATGAATACAAGAGCTGATGATAAAATTATGTCTTGGTGGGATTATGGATATTAAATTACAGGAATGTCTAATAGAACAGTTTTAGTTGATAATAATACATGGAATAATACACATATTGCTACTGTTGGTATGGCAATGGCTTCATCAGAAGAAGATGCCTTTGAAATTTGTGAAAAATTGGATGTAGATTATGTTTTAGTGATTTTTGGTGGTATTTTGAATTATTCAGGTGATGATATAAATAAATTCTTATGGATGGTTAGAATTGGTGGAGGAGTTTATCCTCATATTAAGGAAGAAGATTATTATGGAAAAGGAACATATAGAGTAGATTAATATGCAACAGAGACTATGACAAATTCACTTATGTATAGACTCAGTTATTATCGTTTTGATGAAGTTTAAACAGCATATGGTTAACCTAAAGGTTATGATACTGTTAGATAGGCTGTGATTGGAGTCAAAGGATATAAGTTGAGACATTTTGAAGAAGCTTTTACTTCAGAAAATTGGATTGTCCGTATATTCAAAAGAAAATAAAGAGAAAATAGGTATTATATTGTACTAATTATTTTAATAGAGATGGAGTAGCATTTACTTCTAAATAAACCTCATAATTTACGATTCCTAAAGAATCTAGTCCAGTTACAAAGTTTTCTAAAAAAGCCAACATTAAATAGAGATTTACCCTAAATTTTAATGAGTGATTTTATGTATATTCATAAATATTAGATCAATAATTCTTCATATTTTGTATGGATCAACTAATTTAGTTAGATTTATTCATATTCTATTTATAAACTTTATTTTAGTCTTCCAAAGAATTCTTTTAATTCTTCTTTTTCACTCTTTTTTAAAAACTTTTTTATTTATTGCATAAAATCCTTTATTTTTACTAATTCATCTAAAAATCCAACAATAAAACTCAATTCTTTTCCATCCTTTAAAGTAGAAATTGAATAATCAAAAACTTCTAATATTTTAAAAAAATATTCAATATGAAAATCAATAGAAAATATTTTCTTGATATTATCTTGGCTTTACATTTATAAAATACTAATTATTTATATATTATATATATTACTTCATTATTTCAGCATAATTTTCTTATGTTAATGGTTTAGTATAATGTTTAGAGAATAAAGTTCTAAAATCTCTAAAATTTTTGCATTAAATTTCTTTGATGTTTAATTGTAATTGAATTATATCATCTTAAGTGGGTTATTGATATTTTTGAAAAGATGAATTAAAAATTTTTTCATTATTTGATTAACTTAATCCAAAATTGGCTAATTCTTTCGATTTAATTGTATAGAGATTTGCTCCTAATACCATTTATCTAAATCCTTCATAATCATGATGATAAATAACTGCCTTCTTTTTTGCTGAGTCAACATTTATTCTTTAATGTTCAATATCAATTTCTTTTTAGAATTCTTCTCTTATATTTTAACAAGTTAATTGCATATCCTTCTCTGTTAACTTTTTTTCTGGATTTCCTCCGTACATTAAATTAATAAAAATACTTATAATTAATCAATTATTATTTTTATTATGAGTTAATTAGGCTAGGGTTGGAGTGGACAAATGTGTTTGAAATCATAGGGAGATTTAATTGAATAACTATTGCCTGAATCAGATAGAGAAGAATAGATGATTGGAGTTTTATCAACTGAGGAGAGTAAGATTTTAAAGAAACTGAGATTTAACTCGAAAATATAAATTTTAGATGAAAAGATGAAAAAGCCATAGAAACTATATTTTTATTCAATTCTCAAAAAAAGATAATAATTTTGATAGTTTGGATGAATCAGAAGAATTCTAAATACATCTTTTTTTAAAGTTAGTTTTATCTCGATTTTCCAAACAATTATTCAAGATTTGCTGTGGCATTGACAAATATGCTTCTTGGCGTAATTTTAGATAATTTCTTTAATTCTAACATGTTGGCATTTTGATTTGCAATATTGAATACCATCAAATCAACCTAATTCTTTTCAAGTAATTGTTTTAGTTTTTCTTCTTACTTCTAACACATATGTTTATTAACTAAAAGATAAATAGAAAATAGTACTTTCTGTGAAAATGCATATAAATTTATATCTACTTCTAAAATCATATTGCTATTGATCATTATTGTCTTCACTTTTACCATTAAAATTGACATTATTGCCATTTTTAAAAAATTGAATATCATCATTATCAGATTCAGTATCTTATTCTCCTTCAGTTTAGGATTCATTGAGTCTAAAACATAAAGAAATATTTTACTTTTATTTAGGATCATCATTATTAGATAAAGGTGGAAATTATGATTATGATAAATCTTATTCATTCTCTTCATGAATTGTGAAATTGTTGCACTCTTTTTTTTAATTACTTTTTTGATCATCAGATTTACAGTTGGTTTTATGAGGATTCGAAATATTGATTTTATGTTCAAAGAAGTTTTTCACAGCAAATCTTAATGCTTAATATAATCTAGAGTTTCCTCCAGGTGCAGTAATGGCCATATACAATTATTTATTTAATAGATCCTTATAAGTTCCTTTGGGTTAAAGAGGAAAGGCTTCATGAAGAGAATTATTGAAACCATACATTCCTATTAAATCTTAAGGTTAGAGGATAGAAAATATTTTAGTGCAAATACTATGAGATAGATTGATTTATTCAATATTCATTTCTTTGGAATAATCTATCATGAAAACAATCTCATAGACATTAATAGAAATCTAATTCCTAAATTATTGAATTGGTTATGGAGAAATATTAAATAATTTAAATATCTTCTCCAAAACCATTAAACAAAAGTCTCTAACTTCAGGATCATAATAATCACCCATTTCTATAATTTCTGTTAAAATTTCAGCAGCAGTTTTAAAGTTTCCTCTCAATAATTGATATATAGCCTTAAGTTATCTTATTTTAGAAAATAAAACTTCTTTAGGTACATTTTTAAACATATCAACAAAGTTAAAGTCTTATTCTTCATTTTATTAGGCTTATTCAAGATTTGCATTATCTTAAATTAATTTATTATAATATTCTTCTGCTTTTTATTCTGAAAGTTAAAAATTACTAATATCACCAATTTGAATATAACATAAAGCTTTTTTTACATGCAAATTTATAAGTCTAACAATTTTAGATTATGTAAATCTTTAATCTTTTTCTGCAGTAGCTTCAAAATCAGTAAATAATTTTAATGTTTCAGGAATAAATACATCAGAATATTACATACATATATTAAACATAAATTAGGCCAACTAAAATTATCTATTTAATAATTTAGCCTTTGCCAATTTCTTCTTTTTTGTCAATTCAGATAATTTCTCTTTTATCATTTATAATTCTGACATCTATACATCACTAGATCCAGAATTATTTCTTTCTCTTTCTTCTAATTGATTATTATTCTATTTATCTTCATAATTTATAATGCTTTCTTTCATATCCAATCTTTAACTCTACATTATACTACTTTAATTGTATGATTAACCTAAATATTTTGATCTGTTATTGCTTACATTAGGGGAAAGTTATGGTGAATAATAATTTGAATTTTCTTAATCTACTTAATTTATTGGTTATAATCCTTTTTTTGATTCATTTAAACTTTTCTCATAAGTTAAAGTTCTTTTCTTTTTATTGATTGGAGTTGTTACAGAATTAACTGCAACACTTGCTAATTGAGTATTTTTACTAGAACAACTAGATTAAGGATTTATTAAAGCCATATGTGGAATATTTTTTGAATGTATAACTGTAGTAGATATATTTTTAGAAGTATTTGAAATATTTTTCTATCTTTAAGATGAAGATATAGCTTTCATTTATGTATTAGTTTCATTTTTCTAGTCTTCTTATTATTTCTTTTAAATTTTCTTTATCCATGTAATTTCAATCTATTATCTGAACTTATTTGCAAGTCCTTTAAGTTTTAATCTTAAATTTTGATATAGATTTGGTTCCTATAAAGCAGCCATCATAGTTGTACACCATTTCTTTAATTCTTTAATTTCCATTAATTCTAATTTTGCTATATATATAGCTTCTTCCATTTCATTAACTGCTTCGAATACTCTTCCTCCTTTCATATGTAAAATTCCAATATTATTTGCACAAATACCTACAGCACTCATATTACCAATTTCTTTCTTGTAAAAATCTTTAGCTCTACTTAATTCCATTAAAGCTATTGCATCAGAATGTTTCGAGTTAGAATACTTTTAATTCGAGTATTTAATTGTTGTAACAAATATATTCATAGTTTAGAATAATGATTTAATTTCAAATGAATTAAAATAGTCTTAATAATTTATTAATTCTTCTTCTTGATCCATATTTTAGATATCTATACTATTCATGAATTCAGTTAATACTTTAATAGGCTATTCAAAAGATAATCCTATTCTAGTTGCAGTATACCAAACAAATAAAAATATAACAACAGACAATACAATAATTACAATTAGAACAATAATTTCTAAAATTCTTACATTATTTAAAGATGTTCCTTCATATAATTCTTGTATCAATACATTCTCTTCAAAGTAATGGATCAATATAAATGTTGGCATCTTAAAATCATTAACTTCAGGTTCAATATAAACATACCTTCTTCCATTTTCAGGAGCAGTGACAATAGATACCCTTTTGGATGATGTAGTTACTACTTCTGAAAAAAGCAAATAGAATTTGTATGATCCAAAGGAATATATTAATTATGTACTATTAAGTGTATCATTTGTTCTTAATTCTTTGATTTTATCATAAATAGGAGCATCCATCTTTGAAATCAATTCTGTATAAGATGAATTACTTAGTTATTTAGTCTCATTAATATATTATACAATTGCTTAAGTGACATTCCTATCAGAATAGTTTTTGGGAGAAAGTACTGTATATTCTTCATTTATGATAGCAACAAATAATTGATGTTCTTATTCACCTTAAGATTAGTGTTATTATAGATGTCTAGTTGTTAAATCCTCTAAATAAGAATTAAGCACTTTTGCAGTCATGTAACATTTTGTAGTATCAGTTTGATGAACTATTTATGTCAAACTTATTGAAGGTCCACTTGTAAATTCATCTGTTCTATCATATTTCATTGTGAAGTTTAATGTAGGATCGAGTGACATAGGAATCTCTGGTAACCATTAAGAAACATTGAAGCCAGTAAGTTTTTATTATTGAACTTCAGTAAACTAAGGAAAGCGGATAACGAAAGAATCAGTGCAATGTATCATAGTTGCAGCATAGTTTATTGGAACAAGTGCTTCAGCATCAGACGAAGTATCACTTGTTGTATTTAAATTTAGGTCTTGTTTAAGGGACCGGGTGTTACTAAAGTGTAAAATTAACTTATTACTTTATTATTATATCAGACAATATGAGAGATTAGGCAGCCTTAGTTAGTTGAAAATATAATTAAGGACTTTAGTTTTACAATTCAGTCAAGGTTTAATATTTAGAATGTGACCATGCTATCTTATAGTCTTGGGAATCCTTCTTTGTTGAAGTAAATGCATTTAGACTCAACTATTTATCATCCAAAGTCCTAAATAATTTTAATTTTCATGTTTACCAGCTTGAATAATTTTGGAACTCACCAAAACAATAATGTCTTAAATGGGCACTCACTCCGAATATCTAATTAAAGTAAGCTTAGTATTAGATATAGATTTCCTATTAAATTTTTATGCTCTTTTACTTGCTCTATGATATTCATTTCAATTTAAAGACCATTCAAGTGTCTGTTTATATGAAAGTCTAGCAGTGAATCTTGAAAACTAGGGATACTCACAAAACCCAACAAACCTACTTATAACACTGCTAACATAAGAATAAGAATGATTGGTATTAGAATAACCAACAGAATCTAGTTCTTTAGTTCCATTAAAAAATAAATATTCAAAATCTTTATATTATTTTCTAATTAAAATGCCTCCAGGGAAGCATAAATCAAAACTAAAATCAGCCAATGCTCCTGATACTGTCAAACATTGCCCTATCCCACTCTTCTTATCTAGGTACTTCTTTCCTATACCCTACTCTTTAGATAACCATCTCGTGTTGATGGCCAACCCATATCCAATTAAAAATACAATACATAGCTTTCCAGGTATTTTTTAATTCTGTTATATAAAGACAACCTTCATCATCCCAAATATAGGACCATCCTGACATTGGGGATATTCAATTTAACACAAGGAAATTTAATGTTACACTCATGGTCTAATAAGAAAACAAAATTTATAATCTAGGTGATATCAATTGCAAACTCACAGATGATAATAGAGTATGGATTTTTGATCTTATCAAAACACTCAAAGATATGCAAATCGATGCAATAGATCATCTCAAAAATAGCACCATTTAAATCTTAAATGAGGAAGAGACATAAAATCTAGGTATATTCTCTAATCTATTAGTTAATCATTCACTTTATACACCAAATTTGGCTGTATATGAGAACCTTGGTGTTGAACCTTTGAATTAAGATACTTTTTTCAAAGTCAACGAAGATTAAATCAAATTGCAATTAAAAATCAGACCTTCAAAAATCAGCTTATTAGATACCATTCTAGAGAAATAGCCTAATGAAGAAACTAATTCAAAGAAAAATTAAAAAACTAAGCAGAGAACTCTCTCGTAAGTTGTTGAAAGAGTAAATAATTTTTCTATATAGGTGGCACTCTGGAGAAGACTTTATACTGGTTTTTATGATTAGAACAAAACATTTGTGTAAATGTCTTTAGATAAGGCTGCTGAAAAAGTTGGAATTTCTAAGAAGACATTAGATGATTATCTATTGTAAATTCGTTATGGAAAGCGATATGGTTTCGACTTTAAAAAAAACAGTGATGAAGGCATAAGCAAATTGAGATAATTTGTTAAATCGAAAAAAGAAAATAAGAAAAATGATACATGAAAAAAATATTAAGCAAATACATTCACTTAATAACTATATATAATTATTAATTCTTTCATAAAATATTAAACATTTTTTGAATTTTTACATTTTTTTTATTAGATATAATTTATAGATCAATTAATTTAATTATAAAATGTTTCCTTTACATATTAATCATATATAAAATAAAAATGCAAATCTAGAATATTAATTTGAAACTCTTTATTTAATAAAACTTGGGCTTTTAAATATTTATTTTTCTTTATTTTTCATATTTCAATTGATTTATTATAATTTAAAGGAATCCAAAAAATGAAACATTGGAATTATTCATTTCTTAAAAAAATATACAAATTAAAATTCCATAATGTATTATTAAGTTTATCCTGCATTCAAAGTTATTTTTGCTATTCCTTTTAGGTTAATTTATATATAATCATATAAAGTTCTAATAATCTTCATATCATTTCTAACTTGTTATTTAAATATACTAGAATTCAAGAAATGATATAATAAGAATTGAATTCAGTTATAATATAATTATGATATCAATTATATAATTGAAATCACTTTAATTGTTTGATAAAGAAATCAATTTTTATATTTTTTCATTTAAACATAATATTGAATAGATAAAATTTTTTAAATTATCCAAGTTTTTGAAAATCAGGCTTGGACATATTGAAGTTCTTGAATCACTAATTTGGGGAATGATTTCAAATAGGCTAAAAGATGGGAATTTTAAATTATGTGGGTTAATGATGAAAATAAGAAAGAATTGTTAATTTGAACCGATGATAATGGCTGCAAATTATTTTTCACGTACTATATTACGTTAAATGTATTTAAGTATTAGCAATTAAATTAAAATAAGAATGAACGTAGTTAACTGGACAAATAATAACAATGAATCGTAATCAAAGTCAATTAGGTAATCCTCTGAGACACTGCCTGTTATAAAAAAAAGAATTTCAAAAAGACTGTAAAAACACATATAAGATACTTCTTTCAAAGAATTGTATAAATAGTAGAAGCTTGCTGAAATTGTTTAAAAGGCTATGGAGAGAAATGAATGTCAATACGAGGAATATGATGAGATAAAGATTTGTGGTGAGATAATTAAACTCAATGACAAAGTGATTATCAAAAATGAAGATAGCAATGTTGAGGATTATATTGGAGCAATAAATAAAATTTGCTCAGTCGTAGAGCCTAGTACACTAAAATTAATATGTCTCTGTGAAGTGTAATGGTTTATGAGAAAGAATGAAATAATTTGTCATAAACCAAGAGCACGAAGTTGGATTGGCAATTAAGAAATCTTCTCTACTAATACCAATGATTATGTATTAGCATAAACAATCGTTCAAAAATGTACAGTTGTTGATTGTGAGGAATACTTCAATATGGAAAATTGTGATTCTACTACTTATTATAATCGATTGGAATGGGATGTGGAATGCAAGAAATTTACAAATATGAATACAATTAAGTTATATTGTTTATGCTAACAGCCTTGGAATCCAGAGTTAAACTATATTTAAGTAATATTTTATTATTATAATTAGTGTGATAAATGTTAAAAATGGTACCATTTTGAATGTGTGGGTTTAAAAGAGGGATCATATGAAAACAAGGAATATGCATGTGGGTATTGCAATTGAAAAAATGATTTTTGAATTAATGTCTTTTACTTACTATTCATTTTAGAGATTATTAATTAAGTTTTATTTATCGAATAATAGTCTTTTCAAAAAATTGATGAAAATTAACTAACCCAAATTTAAAATGAGAAAGCCTATCGGACTCACACTAGATTTCTTGGACATACAATAATCATAAAAAGAGTAGACACCAAAAGTATTTAATTCAAAATTAATCAGGTACAATAGATCGACACATTTGAAGAATTTTGCAGCTAAATACCAGAGAATCAATAATAATAAGAATTAAACTTCTCCAAATAATCTTAATCCTTCCATTCTTAATAAATCAAATCCAACAATTAAGAAGAATCAATCTGTTCTGAATTTAAGCAATCAATAATAAGTATTAATTTAATATAAATATCATATATCTAGATTAGGAAAAGGAGAATTCATAAATACAATATATTGTTTTTGAAGAATTTCATCCCCAAAGCACCATTATATCAGGCCAATCTGAATCTATAAGAAATTCAGAAAAACAATTATAAGAGAAAAACACTGATCTTATAAAGGAACCTCCTGCACCATCAAATAAAAACAATACCAAATTTAGTTTCCCTTAGAAAGGAACTGGATTCACTGGATGTATTTATGCTCTAAAATCTAGTAAAAAAATAACTTCAAATTGCGATTCCTGAGGCGGATCACACAAACACTAGTTCTTATGAGTAAACTATGATCAAACAATAACTAAAATAAAATTAAATGAATAATGCTGCAGATATGGAATTAAAATAATAGATATTTACACTCTAGAGAGATAAAGAATAAATTAAAAATTAATACAAATTAGAGATTATTGATCTAAATGCCAAAATACAGGAACTTTAATAAAAGTTAGATATTGAATAAGCAAATACATTGCAATTAAAATAAGAAAATGAAAAATTATAACTGAAAATCTAATAAATAGAACATTAATACTCTATTAATATTGATAAGAACTAGAGTGATTAGTTTAGCATAAGTTATTAAAATAAATTATCAGATAATGAAAAAATCTAATATCTTGTTGAAAAACTAAATCAAAAATCAGCTATAAATGCAAAATTACAATATGAAATTTTCAAATTGCAAAATAATGTAAAATATATTAATAAATAGATTGAACTATTATAAACGAAATAGATTGTACAATCATATAATATTAATTAAATATCAGACTATGAATAAATATCAGACAGTCACTCTCCTCCTTAATTTGCATCAAATCCTCCATTGAACAATTACAAAAATAGAGAAAGCAATAAAGCTAGTGTATTGATGCAATAAAAATAAGCATTACTCAATTTAAGCGTCAATTAGGCTTAATTAGATTAAAAAAAATAGATAAATTTGTATCTCATCTAATTTGAATTATAGATCCAACATGATATCCCCATAAGCAAAAACTTGCAAAGCTTCTACAACAATTCATAAAAATCTAACAACTCATTAGACAAAAAATACTTAATTCAAAGAAGATACTCTTCAACATCTTAGAAAAATGCAGTAAAAATTAATCATTTATATAGAAGTACAAAAAATTCAACTTCGGTTGGAGAATTAAATACTTTTAAACAAGATTTAACTAATTGTTCAAATATTTTACAAAAAATTATGAGGAAGGATTCAACTCAATCTCCTGATAAACCTATTCAAGCAACTCAGAAATTCAAGGAAGCTCTCAATTCTAAGCTTTAAAATGTTCCAGATAAGCATAAGTCATATGCTAGTTTATTATTCTCTTTAGGAGATTTTAACAAACCTAGAATTCAAGATGCATATATTCGTTAGAATTCACCACATATTAATGAAGATATTCAATTCAAATCAAGACAGTAGATTTATAATATAAAATAGAATATTTGCTTATTAACCCCATTAAAATTCTAGAAAACAGTCTGAAACCATAAAATCAGAGGAATCACACAAAATGAGTACTGAACAACCAAAGTATTATGACAAATATGAATACTCAAATTATTAAAGGAAAGGTAAATATTAATACACATTAGATATTCTACAACTGATGAGAGATATTAAAAGTCAAAAACTTGGAAGTAAGAATTTTATAAATTATATTTAGTATCTGCCAAAATTAATTATAAAAAGAATCATCCAAAGTATGAAAAGCAGTATAATCTATGTTAGTATAAGGGGACTTATTTCTGAAGGTTTAAGTGCTAGATCAAATAATTGTGATTGATAAATTTATATATATATATTATTGTATAAAAACCATTTCTTAAGTTAATAATTTGAATATGTCAAACATTAAGAACACTTGATTTGAAATAGCCTCATTTTCTATTTGTAATAATTTGATCAAATATATTTTTATATATTATGATTCGTCCTTATTTATATTATGCATTCAAAATTAAGGATGGATTATATATTGGCAATAAAAGAGCTGCAAGAGTATTCAACTTCATTATTATATAGGACATCTAGTTTCAGTTTTATAATAAAATTACAGTGATAATCAATTGTGCTGCATTAGAAATGAATATAAGCAATTAGAAAGTTAAGATTATTAATTTTGAATGGTTAGATACTGAGGAATAGGTTATATTTAATTTTAAGTAATATTTAGTAAATAGTAGTTAACAATAATGTCGATTTAGTTTATAATGCTATTGAGGAAACAAATGAAAGAGGAGAATCAGTTTTAATTTGTTGCCTAACTGGGTAGAGTAGATCCGTGGCTATTGTTGCTGCTTATTTTATGAAAAAGTAAGAGATCAAATTAAATTCTTAGATTTAACTGGAATTTAAAAACTTCTTTATAATATTTATAAATCTGCAGAAAAGATTTCGAAATTCGTGAAGGTTTTCTTTTCTAGTTAAGTCGTTATGAAAGAGAACTATTAATTAAATTAAAAACAGATTTAACAGAATAAAATCAATAAGTTTAAGAATAGGAAACACTGTTAAAAAATACTTATTTCAATGCAAAATTATCTGAGATTTGGTAGAATTATAATATGCCAGAAAAGATATGTGGATTTATAAAAGCGAAACACAAGAAACATTTAAAAAGGGTTTGTTGGGCATAAAAACTGATAACATTCATTAATAACAATCTAGATTCTGTCAAATTAAATATATTTCTTAATTAAAAAAATGATTATGCAGACACAATCACATAAAAATAATCTTAATTTATAATATAGAGAGGAAATAATGAAAAGAAATCAAGCAAATATATGATTACTTTAAGAAATAAAACTCCTGATCCTATTCCAAATAAGTCTATTTCAATTGAAAGCAAATATAGATATGCTTCGGTTGTAAGGTAAATTGAATCTGATGCAAAATAATTTTTATCAAACCGCAAAAGCCTTACAAAAGGAGAAAAGTAAATAAGAGTATTGAAAGGTATGATGCAATTTAGAATGAAATGAATAAATAAAATCTTATATGAATTATTTTTTGTTATTAATTGTAGTGACATATTAATAAAAATGTCAATGGGCGGATGAAGATAATAACATATACGATTATACTAATTTAGATCATCCTCAGGCATGGCATGTTGTTGATACTCAAAATGGTATTCATAAAATTACAATTAGGAATGGGAATGTTTAATATGGTTTACATTTTCAATTTCTGTAATATCAACCTCAGTTGTCATGGAATTCCAGTTGCTGTATATGAAGGCTTAGAAGTTATGGGAACAATTACAGATAATTGTGACATTGTAGGATTGAAATCAACAACTTCAATTTCTCATATATAAGATAAGCCCAAAGATTATGGAATCTCTATTTCTTTTAATGATAATTCTTAATGTGTGGAAACTGCTAATCAAAATAGAGCAGTTTAAACAGACAAGCCAAGAACAGCAATTTTTAATATTGTTTGTAGTGAAAGAGCAGAAAAATAATTTAGAATTATTTAAGGATACGGATGCATAGTAACTTTAGAAATTTATCATCCAACAGGATGCCCAGTAAATAGAGGTATGCTTTTCTTGATTAATTAAGGTATTTATAGTTACATCAAAATATTAATTAAGTATCTTTTAATAGTTACCATAATATATCAAGTTGTAGGATTTATGTATAATAAAAAAATAAAGAAAATTCAAGGTAAATAAGCAATACCAAATATCAATTAAATTTAGGAAATTAACAAATTAGTTATTAAAGCTATTTAAAATTTTTAAAGATATATTGGAAGAGGTAATAAAAATGGATACTAAATAGTATGAATGTGAATATTATTTAATCAAATATTAAAAAATCAATACTCATTTACTTAAATATTTTGATGAATTTCTTAAGGTTATTTTTTACTATTTTGAAACATCAGTTTATTTTTTACAGTCTGGTCAACATGGGAAAGTGAGGGTACCAAGAATTTTTCTTGTTAATATAGCTTATATATTAATCAGAAGTAAGAAATTTTAGTTATATTAAATGTGTTTAGTTTATTCAATAATTTTTATAGATGTTTCTCTTATGATTTTCATTATGATGCAATAAATTCAATTAAAATAATCAGTTTGATTTTTTAAATTCAAGTGCTTGAAAGCTGAATATTAAATATTTGTTACTGTTATAGCAAAAGTTTTAAAGTCATTAGGCAAAAATAAACCCAATATCAAATCTAAATTATCATAATATTAATAATCAACAGTTTTTAGAATTATGAAAAATGTGATGTCTCTGAATTGAAAAAAACAATACGTTATAATTACTTTATTTCGAAATCATTTAAGCAGGGAATATTTTATTTTATAAAATGATGTAATTTAATTATTGTAGAAAATTTCTAGATTTGCATCAAAGATAAATAAACTAATTATATTTTTCAATGCTATTGTATTTATTTTGAGTATATGATTGAAAAAATATCAATAAAAATATTGATTGGTATTTTTCACAATTTATATTTTCTGTATTTATAATTCTTTCAACTTCAAAATTTAATATATTAATAAATTATTTAAAATATTGCAATCCTCAATTTAATTTTTTACAATATCTCAGAAATTTATTTGTTATTATTGATAAAAACTAAACTAAACAAAAAAAAAAAAGTGAAAATATATTTTAGAGTTTTATTTGTCGTTAATAAATTTATTATATCTTTTGTAATTGTTAATTATGTTTTATATCAAATATCAAATTATTAAACTTACAAAATGATTACTTCCTCTAATACTTAACTTTGTATTAATTAAGTTATTTTGCAGCTAGAATCATTTACATACAATACTAATTATTGATTAGTCACCATAGTTTAAGTAAACCTAGCAGTGTATATAAGAGTATTAATAGCACCATAACAGTTATGAGTAAAACTATGATATCTTTTATTTGCGCAGGAGTTGCATTTATTGAATTAACTTAAATACTTTTTATTTTTAAAACATTTAGCATGTATTTAAATATTTGTTACCAATTAAGAGGTTGTCAACTTGAGTGAGTACTAACCCACTACTTTATAAAACAATTATAGCTCGGGTAAAGAAATTTATATTTTTGGTCTGAACTCGGCTTGTAGATCCTTTATTTAGGTTATTCTAAGAGTAGTGCATTATGCAGGTTCAGGTTATTTAATAATCCAAATTATTAAATGAATATTATTCACGTAATAACTATTACTTGGAGAATCGGATGCATAAAATATATTTGTTGATGTTTTAGTTTGTGTATGTTTGATATTTATGTTCTATGTATCAGGGATATGCCAAAAACCTTAAAAGGGTGTAATGAAATAGGAGTTTGGCTAAATTTCATAAAAAGGACTATTAAAAGGAGAAGAAGCACTAATAACACCCAATTATTTTATCATTCCAACCGGACCCATAATAATTTGAAATCCTAAAGTCCTTAAGTTAGCTATATTAGTAGTTTCGACTGTAACATGTGTTGAATTCAGTTCTATGACCTTCAATAATTAGAATTAATACTTAGATCTAAAAGTTCACTTCGCCGGTATATCCAAATATAAAAAGACTTACAAAAGCAGCATTTACATGTGGGTTCGAGTGGGGATATGTTAGGTAACGAGAAGGATTTGTATTAAAGGCGTTAATTACAAACAATTCTTCACTATCTATTGCTATCCATCTGAATCCAAAGGTATATAAGGTTGGACCACTACAAGACATCCCTAAAGTAAACTCTAGTTTTTATAACCTACAAATTACTTTAATTATCAAGGGCTACTAAATTAAAATTAACTCCCAGATCATTAGGTGTAGATTCATACTGCTCCATAGTTAAAATCAATTTTGGAACGTTATCGAATGTTGAAGCAAAATAATATGAGCGTGCTCTGTAATATCCCCAACAAATTAAGTTATCTGCCTAACTCCATAAAACATAGTTAGAGTCACTGTAAAATGTGGCTTTTGTAGTAAAAAATAATATAAACATTAGTATCATGAATTTTTATATTTATTAATTTAATTTAATCTTTAATTTCCTGAATTCTATTTAAGATGACTTTAGCAAGTAAATTAATTATCTCGATAAAAGAAAAGTATATAATCAAAACTTCTTAATTATAATAATTAAGAAAAAATCAATATAATTTTATAGTTAGCATATTTTAAATTACCAAATCAAAGTGTTACTTTTTTTTTGTTCTTAGAAATTGATTTCTGATTAATTTATCTATCGAGGGTTAAATTCAACTCATTCTTGATTTCAAATATCTACATCTAATTGAAAGCATTTTGAAAAAAAAAGGAAATATTTGAATCAAAAAATCATCAAAATGCTAATATAAAGAATATATACTGATACTTCTATTTAATCAAAAAATTTGAGTTTTTTGATTTCATTCAACTAATACGAAAAAAACTATTAGCTTAAAATCAATCAATTTAGAAGAGTTAAATCACATATTTATTGCCTTTAGACAATAAGTTAATGGGTAGTAGAACAATTTTTGGATTGGGTATAAGAATTAAAATTTTAAAGCTAATATTGAGAAGTCAAATTACATATTTGTGCTATCATTCTCTAATTTAAATAGGATGTTACCTGATTAGCACTTAACTTAATTATAGAATTCTTATACCAAACCTCATTTATGTTAGATTCCACTATTGTTTGAAAATTTCAAAGAAAATGAGATTCTTATTTTGACCAAAACTTTATAAGCTGCCTATTAAGAATATTTTAAGATATATTTGTCTTCTAATCATGTCAAGAATAAATTGTGAAAATAGTTTGATTACAGAACTTCAGCTCTCTAGGTCAACTATGGAATAATTTAGATAGATTTTTTATTAAAAATATAATTGAAGAAAAAATTAATGTGTTTTAAAATTATGCTTGCTGAAGTAACCGAGTAATCAAGATATTTTGTAAAGTTTTTACTTTTACCCAAACCAAATTACAAAAATGAATATCAACCAATTTAAGTTTTCTTTGATATATAAGGAAGTTTAAGAAAATCATTTAATTTTGCTGGCTAAAGATTTTTGGTCATGATGATGACCATATTATTATGGATTTGCAGGTAAGGGAAAATATAGAATTAATCGTATTTATTAGGCAAGACTGTAATGATAAATGCTTGAATTGAAAGGTTATGCATAAAAGAGTTGTGGAAGATTTAGTATAGATTTTGAAATTTCTCAATTTATCATGTAATTTATTTTGGTGAATCTTTCTAAATTTTGTATTTGAAAAAAACTATTATTTATAAGTTAAGAAATTTATTAGGCAGCATCAGTTAATGAATTTAAGTCTATCCGTCTATGGGATGTCAAAACAGGATAATAAAAAGCCAAATTAGATGGTCATAGAAATACTGTCTACTCAGTCTGTTTCTCTCCAGATGGAAATACATTAGCTTCTGGTAGTAGTGATAAGTCTATCCTTCTATTATATCAAAAACAAGTATTTTTCAGATTATAGATTTATAGAAATTTAGGTTAAAAATGCAAAATATCCTTTTTTTAATACACTTTTGCAGAAAAATAATATATATATAATTTAGATACATCTAATATTATGGTTTACCCAGACTTCAATTTTTCAAGGTTTAAGAGAATTTTTTAAAAAAAACCGTTTCCTTTTAGGAGAATTATTGGAGTAACACTTGATTAATTTAAAAACTAACCTATATTAGCCCTTAATTTAAAACTATTTTAATATACTTCTTGTGCCCAATATTTGTTGATAGAGTTCTATTTTATAGTTTTTTTCTTTTTTAACAATCTTGAAG